>CAUJNA010001591.1:562500-847465 GCA_963377175.1 Effrenium voratum | reverse complement strand
GTGTGCGTGTGTGCGTGTGTGCGTGTGTGCGTGTGTGCGTGTGTGTGTGTGTGTGTGTGTGTGTGTGTGTGTGTGTGTGTGTGTGTGTGTGTGTGTGTGTGTGTGTGTGTGTGTGTGTGTGTGTGTGTGTGCGTGTGCGTGTGCGTGTGCGTGTGTTTGTGTGTGTTTTGTTGTTTGGGGTTTTCCTTTCAACTTACCACCCCTGAAAACGGGGATCTTGAGGATGTAAATTTAGTGGAGTGAAACGCAAGCCAGAAAACACAGCAATCCTTGTGCACCGACAAGACTTGCTGTCTACGTGTTGGTTGCCGCGCAGTTTGCGGGAGCCGCGTTTGGAGTTCGGACGTTCGTCCTTGTTTTGCGTCGCATTGCTCTGAGGATTTAGATTCTTTAGTCCTTTGACAGGTCTTCCAGCGGATTTAGATTATAATTGGCATGAGCGCCCGGCTTTCAATACAAGCAGAGCCGTGAAAGAGGAGCTGATACCTTATATTAGGAGATCATTTCGGTTGGATTTGGTTTATGCTGCTGTTCGTGGCATCGGTCGGCCTAGCAGGGCCTAGCAGCCCAATGCAGGGTGAGTGTACCGGATTGCCAGCCCTGGCCGCAGCAGACCAAAAAAAAAACCAAAAAACACCCCTATACTACTTTACCGCGTGGTGCAAAACGGAAACCTTGTAAGATTGAAGGTGAGTAAGGGACAGTTCCAACCATAAAATTGAAACAGGTGCAGCCGCCCTTTTGGCTTTTGACATGGTTGTGGGACCACTCCAGTTCCAGCTTTTGATTAAGCCTGAAGCGATAGTATGTACCCCGGGGCACCGCCAACTCACGCCAAGCTTCTTCGGTGACGCCTTTGTCCTTCTTTTTCGGCGTGGGCTTCCCCACTCAAACGAGTTGAGCGAAAGGAATAACCCCCTTTTCCACCATTCGGGTCACTAGAAAGAACCTTTGCGTCCGGGATGGACCCTTGGACAAAAAAGCCGAAGGGCGAACCAGTATCAAACCAACGGGGCTGGCATGGGCAAACCGTGCAAAACCGTGCAAAATGCTATTACTCTAGCTATATTGATATAGGCACTAGAGTAATAGCATTTTGTGGCGCTCCCACGCCTCCTGCAAGATCCATCTTCGGCAGACCTGGCACGGCTCTGCCTCTCTCTTTAGAGGGGGTTTCCCAAATGGATTCTATTCTACCTGACAGGCTCCTAGCACTTGTCCTTTTTCGGTGAGGGTGGTCAAAAATAGAAGGCACTGGTTTAGATGGCTTGTGTGCCCCATTTACCAGGGAAAACCATCTATTTTTTCAACAGGACACCTATGCGAAGCAGCGTCCTTTCGGATGCCACAGCTTGGCGAGGAGCGTCCCATGCCTCCGCTCTTGCGGTCCTTGCCTGTTCCGGGCTCAGCCATACTGTGGATGGACGAAATCCTGCACCACATTGAAACCATGGGCGACCATGGTCGGTTGGCATTTACAGGGGAATCACTATGCCAGGATTTCTTAGGTGGTGCATGATTTCGTCCATCCACAGCGGGATGCACATCGACCAGGTGTTGACTGGGACCTGTTTGACTTTGGACGGAGGCCCTTTCTGAGGGGACACGGCGAACCCAACAAGAGGGAAACTCAGTCGTGCAGTGCCTTCCTTCGGGGCTTCGGGGTGGCGCTTGACACCTCGCAGGTCGTCAATGTATCTATTCGGAAGAAAACATGTTTGTAGTTAAGGTGCCGTTGTCACGGCGGCAAGGATGTCGCATCACACTTTTTTTCCAAGAGCATGTTATTGCAATGGCCATGCTTTGATTCTACTCGCCCGGCTGGCTAGCTCAGCTCACTTGTACTGGCAAGGTGTGGTTTGCAATTATCACTCAGCTTCGTTTCTGCATCATGCGCCTGGCTGCCCACAATCCACACAAACCACAATGTCCCCGTGCGATTACCGCAACGCCGGTACAGGGGGGTTCACAACGGTTGATCCAACAGCCTTTAGATTTGGAAGACTGCCTACCGGATCATGCGGACTTCCGCAGCCGACTTGCTGTTTGCGTTGCCCTACGCAGGATGGATCGCCAGAATCAGATGGTGAAAGCAGAAGTCTTCTCCTGGCAAGCTCCGAGGGTAACTTCGCGCTAATGGACGCCCGGCTGGAAGTTAGATGGGATGGATCCATATGATGAAGAAATCTGCGCGGGGTATCGGGGACGGCGGTTTCTCGACAGCGCCCCATCATTAATGAAGGTTGTCCGAAAGCGGCTCAAAAAGGGGGCCTGCAGTTGGTTCGTTTGGGGATTCCTCACGTCAGGTGTTCGAGCTACAGCAAGCTGCCCTGGCAAACACCTGGTTGAACACTTGGGGGTGGGCCGCTTGATTCATGGGTGCTTTGGATGTGTCTGGCATCTGGTTCTTGAACTTCCCCGGCATCCAGCCGCCTGGCGCCATCATTGAAGCAGCTCCACCATAGGGAAGACCTCCATAACGCCCTCCTCCGTTGCCCCCACCTCCACCGGGTAGTAGGCGCGTTCCTCAGCAGATTGGTTTTCTCGCCAAGTCATTCCTTGCACCGATCGGCGGCACGGTAGGCTGCTCAAGGCCCATGCGCCTCGATTCGGCTCATGGGCTGATCCGTCTGAAGCCGAGAATGCCAACAAGAGCGTCTCACCTCCCAAGTTCCTGGACTTTAATCGCTTCTCTCAAACCAAAAAAAAAACGTCTTCCGCCCTCCCAAAGAAAGAAAACAAAAACCTGGGGGGAAGTTTTATTATTAGGGGTCGCCGGTTTGGGCCTAGATCCAGTTGATAGTTTGCTGTTTAGTATTGGACTTGTATTTAAAAGTGCATCTCCTTTGATTTGGAGCAATAACTGCACAGATTGCAACTTTGAAGTAAGAACAAGCCTAGTAAAGGAATCGTGCTCCTGGAGCTCGGGCTCGAAAACGCACTCTGGAGGGGGGACCCCTAATAAGCATATTTTTGGAGCTTGGTGGAAAGCATGTGTACTCTCAGGAGTTTAGTATTGGTTTAGTATTTGCCAATCTAAATTTAGTATTGCCGATTTTTTGCCGCGGCTCGGGGGAGTTTTATGATTAGGGGTAGGTTGATTAATAGGAAGAAGTGATTATTTTTGGATGGACAACCATTTGAGAGGCAAAGAACAAAAAAAAGTAGTTTTTGGCCAATCCAGCGTTTGGAGTTAAACCCTGCAGATGCTGGCTGGGAGAGTGAATCTGCCCAGGACTCTCTTTGGAATCCAGGCGCCGGCCTCAGAGAAAAGAAGCCCTCGCCAACACTGACAGTAAGCCTTGAGCTTCTTCACCTGAGTGAAGGCCCCAAAGTTTGTTTCTTTTGGTTGGCCAGTGATTTGAGCAGGACAGAACATGAAGCTGACCAATGCTGACCATCTTCCTTTTCAAAAACCAGGTGGTCCCAAGTAGTAGGGAGTGTATTTTGGGGAGCCGGACACAGGCACTGGCTGAAGCATCTCCAGCCGAAACAGGCCCAAACAGGCAACAGCCCCATGAAGTCGTCTCACGGGTCTGGAATCGGCCAGCGCAGAAGGCCCCTCCATTGTACGTTTCAAGCAGTTGCTCATCTGCCCGAAGCCTTTTCGGCCTGTTGTTTTCTTGGTTTTGGCCGATTCACTCAGGGCCCTCAAAAAGTTGTCCTGCTGTGGTCATGGAAATTCATGTTTCCTCCTGTCCGACCCTGTCGGTTGGAGGGTCTTTGCCCCTTTGGGCAAGTGCGACCGTCACCCAGGCCGCTTGATCTCCACCGCAGCCTTGGCGCTTATACTTGTCCGGAGCTCGATTTGTCCGGAGCTCTCCGGCAATGAAAGCTGAAGGGTTTGGAAAGGTGCCTTGGGACGCCTGCAATACATTTGTGTTCATGATGATTGACGCGATCATCTACACGACTCTTTTTTGTCAAAGGGTCAGGAAGCGAGAGGAACGCTCGTTTGATCTACATGCTTTTTGTTCGTCGTTGTTCTTTATGATGTTGCCTAATCCGGACGAAATAGCAGAACCCAGCCTTGCTTTGCAAGGCTCATGCTTGATTTGATCCATGATGGCTGAGTGTTTTTAGCGGGGTACGTCTGAGTGTTTTTTGTTTTTTTTCGTCATCTTGGTTGAACATAGATGGCTGCCACTGGCTTTGGCTTCGTTTCCAAGCATGTACGAGGGCCATCCATGTTTTCACAGCTAGGGTCAGCCTTGCCTGGCAGCATTGCAGGCTTGACGGACGTCAACATGCCCCAGTTGCAGGTGGTTCCTCTTGAAGTTGGCCCCCCTTGTGTTGGTGCATTGCCTCAGACGGAGTCGGTTCCCCCATTCTTTAAGAACGACTCTTGTTACATGCCTGCTGCAAAATTGGCCACAGAAAGATTACAACCGGATCGATGCTTTGCGAGCTTGCTGAGTGACTAACGAGGGCTAAACAAAAGTCATTCCTTAATCCTTTGCCAGCTGGTAGTGATTTCCCTTCTGGGTTTGGTGTGCCACGGCAGATTGCGGGTGAGGACTAGGCACCCCCATTTTGACCATACCAGTTTCGCTGGTTTTGGGCTTGCGCCAACCACTCGCCCAAAATGAGCCAACGGCGCGACCGTGAGGCTGGGTGCGTCGCCGTATCGATCTACAAGGCACCAAAGGCGCCCCGGGATTGCCGGATCAAGGCAGAAGGTCCCTTGAGTTGTTCTTTGAGGGATGGGTTTGGTTTTCCTGGAATCAATGCCCAGCTTGAACTTGGCGTCCCTACTGGCAGACGGGCATTGAACCAGCCAATTCCAGCACATGCTGTGCTCCCTGTGCTGGTGAAAGGGCACTATGAGCAGTTGTAGGGGGATTAGCGGCGGCTGGTTTTGCTGACAGCGGCTCCGTTGAGGGTGCACATGCCCTGAGATGTTTGAATCCTCAAGCCAAGGCGCAAGAATCCGGTCGAAACTGCAGAACAACAGGGTCTCCTTGTTTGTGACTTGTCATGGCCAACCCTGGTTGGTCGTGACTTCCATGCGCAGGTGGCTCATGCCGTTTCAGCTGCAGAGTTGCAGCCGGCCCCCCAGAAGCTGCAGAAGCAGGGTGGGTTTGTCTTATTTATTTACTATTTGTTTGTTTATGTATTTATTTGTTTATTTATTTATGTGTTTACTTATTTGTTTATTTATTTGTTTATTTGTTTATTTGGGGGAGGGGTGAAAGCCGACGGGGCAAGGCCCGAACTTCTACGAGCCAAGACAAGTGCTCATTTGAAGGTGCACAGCTTGAGGGTGCGTGAAAACATGTTAAAACCGCCGGTTTCCCGTTTCGTGGTTTCTTGGATCCGAAATACCCGGTTCTTCTCCCGCTGTTTCCCCGGCATATCCTCGACGTATTTGGTCAAAAACCCTTGGTGAGGTGAGGTCTAGGCCGAGGCTGCAGGTGGCTTGTGTTTTCCTCCCGGCTTCCTTCTTCGAACAGGGGTCCCTATATCTCCCTTTTTGGTGGTTTCAGACATCACATTTTGACCCATGAAAGGTGAGTGTCCCTTGGTGGTGATGTTCTCAGGCGAAATATGGGGATCGAGCCCGTTGCTTGGACGTGCACGGCTGCTTGCTAAGGCTGCAAGAATTCGAGGATGCAGACACGCGGTGTATGTCGCAGTGTCCTAGCAGAAGACTGGCCGAGGCGCATCGCATACGCATGTGCCGTCCGTGTTACCAAGGCTAAAGCGCAGCAGCGGGTTTGCGCACTTGCCATGTGTCTTCCTCTGAGCAGGATGGTTTTGGGGCTCCGGTCGCAAGTTTTGCACAGGCGCACTTTTCTTCTGCACGCTCGTTGGAGTTACTCGGCGGGAAACGGGAACGGCAAGGTTGCGATTCCCCTGGTTCAGATTCCAGGACCCAAGAAAGGAATCCCCTGCGGGGCTGGGTGTGTTTAGGGCTTTCACTGGGGCAGGCATTGTCGAAGCCGTGCGAAGCATTCCGTCACACAAGTCCCACGTTTCTGGGGGTGGGTGTGTGTGTGCCGTTTCGCCGCTTCTTTTTGACAGCAAGCCAGCGGAAAGGATTCAAGACTGCCCAGGAAATGTTTGCAAGACTGCCCCAGCACCGGATTCCTCGCCTCCATGGAGTTCGGCGAGTGCAAAGCCAAATGCGAGAGTGGCTTGGCCTAGGCGAGGGCTTGATTGTTGTTTTTGCATGCTTTCCAGCCATCCGGATCCGTTTCCCTGAGTTTTGCGGAGGTTTTCTAGAAAGCGTAGAGAGAAGAATCCCTGGAAAGAATGGGGCAGGTAGCAATAGATGGAAGGCGAGTCGCGGTTCTGGTTTCCTCCGGCTACGGCTCATGGCGTGTTTTTTTGTTCTCCCTTCTGCCAACCACCTTTGACAAGGGTCACATGGCAGCGGGTCGAAAAATGGGTCACCCAAAATGGCTTCCCCTGGGAAACGGACGCATGGACTGAACATTTGCGGGGTGGTTCCACGGAGGCGATCCAGGAATGCCATCGGTGTTTGCCAGTGCGTGCTCTAAGGAGAGCATCCTCAGTCAGGCAAGGGTGGTGCAGCGCCGTTTGCATTTCCAAAGCCAATTGCACCCCCCTAAAAAAGGTTTGACATGAACAAAAGCGGGGCACCCTGTTCAAGGGGGTTGTCCTGTTTTTTTCGTGGAAACAACACCCATACGTGTTGCGGTTGTGATTTGATTGCGCAGTCATCGCAATTCTAGCGCATGCCGCTCGGGCGGCGATTTCAGGCGCACAAGCGAAGATGCCACACTCCGGTCCACCCATGGAAGGCGGCGGCGATTGAGACGGGCCAAGTTAAGCTTCACGACGTATAGATCACACAGAGACCTGCGCTCAAGATGGCATGCTAACAAGAGGATAAGAGTTGGATCGGAGGCAAGCTAGTGTTGTGGAACCACAGCCCCTGCTGTTCTTTGGTGCATGTTGCTCGGATGTTTTTGCCAACGAATGGGTTTCCCATTAAACCACCAAAAGTCATTTTTTGAGCGGGGGAGCAAAAAGCAACCGAGTGCTGCAGGAGGCACCCAACAAAAAAAAGCCCTCAGTGCTTGCCATTGCTCCGAACTCCTCCAGCAAAGCTTCATGGGGCGCTGGGGTGCCAGCGTGGCCGTGTGAGAGAGAGAATCCACCTGTCGGGAAAGCCCTGCACGACGTTCTCGAGAAGATCCCAACAATAGGTCCCCCAGTAGTGCCCCCTTTTACCGTTTCTTTTTTGGGGGAGGGTTCCCCTACTAAAATAGACTACAGAAAAAACAGTTGGTACCCTTATTCTAACCTCTCTACTGGAGGAAACTGTTCGGCTGGTTGGCAGGATTGCTTGCTACATGCAGGGAATGATGAATGGCCACAAAACACTTCTGCCAGCTGCTCCCTGTTGAAACTGGTGCTGGTGTTCCCTACCACAACTGGTGGGTGCAAGGCTTTGTGATTGTTTTCCGCGTCTGGTGCTGCACGCCATCTTTGAGTTTTTAGCCCGCTCCTTTGAACCGGGGGCGAGTTCAACAGGGGCCAAAGCGACCAAAGGCTTCCGGGGTCTCAATAAAAATGGGTATCCCATCCAAAATGGATGGGTTCCCTGTGGAATAAGCCAAACAAAAACTGAAAGAGGGATGGTGGCCGAGCGTTTTGGAGTGTGCCGAAGCGTTCGGGAGGGGGGGGGGGGGATTTTTTTTAAAGTGGAAGGCTCCACTTCAGACGCTTCCCCCCCCCCTTAAGGCAAGGAGGATGTGTCCCTTTCAGACCTCGAAAATGGTACAAAAAGATACACCTTGGGCCCGGTGGCCCGGCCGGTTAGCTTAGCACCAGTCAGCAGGGCATGCGTCAAACTAGGGGGACTGCACACAAAAAGACGTGGAAAAACCATGTGGTGGTGCTTGTGGCTTCCCAAGAATGAACCAAAACCATCCAAAACCCCCAAACACACCTCCATTTCACCAGTGGTTTCTGGGCCCTGGAGCAGGTTGCGGCTGGGAACATGAACTTGCCCCCGCTTCCGGCAAACATTTCACCACCTTGCCAGGGTGCCGGAAGCAGTGTGCGGATGAGATCAAAGGCAACTTTTGGCGCCTCAGGCGGCGCTGAATTTGCGAGATTCTTCGTGGAGTGCCTGGCAGCAGAGCCACCCCAAGGTAGACCCAATGGTTGTCCTTTTTGGGAAAGCAAGGCCAACTGGTCGTTTCAAAATGGGGACCCTTTCCTTTGTTTTCCTCTTGACCTAGGGGGACTTCACATAGGACAAGACACACACACACACACATACCAACCCAAAGGGGGTCCAACTCATGTTCGTGGAATGTATGTTGGGTTTATGTTGCCATGTGGGCGGAGCGGGGAATCCCCTTCGAAGTGAGCAAGCATTTAGAAGAAGAGTCCCACTTCGGTATCGCAATCATGATTTTTCTGCATGCATTTCTTAGAAGCGGGGAATCGGACCCAGTGTCGGTTCGGCGAAAACGGGCTTGAAACCCACGATTTTGAGTCAGACAATTTGTGCCACTCATGGTTGCACTCATTCGGCATGCAATTCACCACGGTTTGCTCTCGAGCAACTCCTGCCAGGTACGAGCAATGCGCGAATCATTGTGCAGCGCGAACCGCCGTGTCGGAGGCAAGCACATGCCCATTGTGTTTGCATAGGGGGGAATAGCCTGAGTGTGTTCGAATCCGATATTAATGTTGTTCATGAGTTGTGTCCAGGCCGAGTGCGAACGGGTGTTGATGGGATACGATTCGTGTTTTGCCAAACTGGGACATCACTCACCACTCAGATTGGTTGACATCATGTTAGTCGTTTTTGTTAGGTACGCAAAGAGGCGTTTCTGTTTTTCAACTGTTCGTTTGGCTGGTTTGGCTGGTTTGGCTTCGGCTACTTTTCGCAGTTGGTGCCATGCTTAAGAGGGTGCACGAACCCTTTCCCCAAGCCAAATATGTTAGATGGGAATGGCAAGCCTCTCCCCAGCTTAGAATAGAAGGCGATCAAAAGTGAACTGGCTGGGTGGGGGAGTGGGTGGAGGTCGAGGAGCTAGACAGCTGGAGAGTGAGGGGGGGTGGCAATGTGGGAGGGTGGTGGGTGCTGACTTCCGACAGATTGTCTTCCAGCAAAAGTACAACATCTCGCTTCCGGAGATGCAAGACTTGCAGTCCGAGGCAGGGCTTGCAGCTTACTGCCACCCCCTGGCTGATAGGGGTGGCCCCCTTGTAGTGGGGGGCACCCGCCCCCTATTCATAGGACGGCGTTATTGATCCCTGGACAACAATAGGGCGTTGTGTGTGTGTGTGTGTGTTTCGTGCATGTCCATGACTCAAAGGATCAGAGTTCCATGTTTTTTATTGCCTCCAAGTAGACCAATGTTTGCTTGAATTGATGGTTTGAGCTGGTCGCAGTTTGCCGGCGGCCGCAGGTCATAGCCGTATTGCGGACCAGGACCAATGCAGATGCACCCTGATCCTGTCTTCAACCCGCTTAGTCAGCTGTTTTTGTCCATGGTGCAAGCGACCTAATCCAACTCAACCAGTGGATTGAATACAAGTGCTGTGGATAGCCGCCAGTCGCATTGCCAGAGCGGCGTCCAAAGCAATCAGTGTGGCAAAATGTTGTGCCCTTGGGTGAAGGTAGCATGTTCTTTCAAGTTTAACGGTGCCCTGTCTTCCCTTGTCCAGTCGGTTTTGCATCACTGGCTACATCGCTTTGACCGTTTCCAAGATATGGCGGAGGTTGGTTTCGATTTCTCCTAGCCTACTGCAGTGAGCATGGTACCGGGCCATTGCACGGTTTGCCACTGCACCGTTTTCCACTGCCACCTGTCAAAATGCACTATCACTGAGATGCACCTCTATATGCACACATAGTGAATGCACATACACACACACATACATACATACATACATACATACATACATACATACATACATACATACATACATACATACATACATACATACATACATACATACATACATACATACATACATACATACATACATACATACATACATACATACATACATACATACATACATACATACATACATACATACATACATACATACATACATACATACATACATACATACATACATACATACATACATACATACATACATACATACTGTATGTATACATGTATAAATATATGAACTATATATGCGCATGGGACATACATGATATGTATGTCCCAAATATGACTTTAGCTGCTATGCAGTGATGACGCATCCCATACTCCATGAAAACAGTGGTTGGAGGTAGACTGCGGGTACATGAGCCGTGTAGATTAAGCGGAGGGCTGTTCCCTCGACACTGGGACATCCTCTAGCATCAGCCCATGTAGTCAAGAACCTGGTTGACATCATTGCAGAGGTTCCATTGCTCCGATTGCAAGGTGTTTGCCTATTTGTGTCTTGGTTTCGTGGCTGGCGTCAGAATGTTTGTCTCCAAATGGAGAACCTCCCGAAAAGATTGGTTTTGAATTGGTTTTCATTTGAACCCTTGCACCCCTCATTGAGCTCGTGCGACTGCAGGATTACATTTCAGCAGCGCTCGCCAGATCACCCCTTCAGCTTCCTCATTTTCCAGCCCGCAGCCCAAATGCCTCGCTTTCTTCGCGGTTTCGGGTGGACCCCTTGACTGGTGATTGGGGTGCTAGTCTCAGCCGGCAAGCTTATGATTCGCAAATAATCCTGAAGGAAACTGCGAAGGACGGATATGCTCACCTATGCTCAAAGCCTAAGCAAAATCAAGCGCCAGCTACGTTGTTGCGCAACAATTGGCCAGCGAAGATGCAACCTTGTTTGCAGGGTGAGGCAACCACCGAGTGATAGCGAAGCATGGCTGATCATTGCCCGGCAACAACAAGTCATATTCACAGCATGTTCACGAAAGGCTCAACTCCTTTTGACATTGTTTGACATGCCCCACCCGGCTGAAGCGGCTGCAGCGCTGGCATTTCGAGGTTTCGGAAGAAGGCGGTGGAGTCCTTGACCAAAGCGCTGGGAACTTCAGAGAAGCCTGAGGTGGTCATCAGGCGGGGCCGATTTCCCTCTCTCCCATGGCACTTGACAGTCTGACAGGCGGGCATTGGACTTGGATTACCCTCCCACCAACTAACATGGAAGTGCAAAAAGGTCATTTCCAAGAGGAAAGTAGTCTTTGGGGTAGTCCGCCTACCCTCTCTCCCACTAACAGTGGCACCTAGGCGGTCGCTCCATGAGGAAACGGATCTTCCAAGTACTCTACCACAAATGCCATCTTAGTGAGAGGAAGGGTATGTCAAAAGTCAACTTGAATTCCAGTTGATCAATGATAGGAAGTTGGTGAGTGGTCGCTATCAATCGGTCCCCGGAGTCTGTCTGGGAGCAAGTTCCTGTTTGGTTTGGGTATCTCCTTTCCATACAGGATTTTGATCTAATTTGTAGTCAAGGTCAAGGCCATACATGTCGGACCAGATTTATCAATTGCTCATGTTGCGGACACGCAAAATGTTCGCTCCATGCGTACCAATTCTGCATGCCGGGGTTTATGACTTTGCGAAGGCGCATGTCAGGGTGAGCTGATGGCGTCTGCTTCGATACCTCTGAGCCAAGTGCGCAGGCCATATCGAGATGGAGTCCATCATGTTCGGATGGCGGTGTTGCACTTGGCAGTTGGGTCATGTTTGAGCGAAATGGATGCGAGTACCAACTGCAGGACCTTCTCCATGTCGGGATTTTGTTGCATGGCGGTGTCTCTTTCAGGCTTGTGCGAAATCTTCCCTGAGGCCATGACAAAGGATCCCGGCAACGATTTGGAACTCGTCGTTGATGTGAAGGCGAGATGTGGCACGGGAGATGCTTGTGTTGCATGAGTGCGGCCTACGTCCAATTACAGGCAAGCGGAGGCTTGCCCCTTTAGCCAGTTTAGTACCATAGAGGCAGCGGATTAAACCTCTGCCTTTGCAGTTGTGGTGAATCGGTAGAAGTACGACTTCAGGCCATCCCACTGGTGCCTCACTGGTTTGACAGGACCTGGGCTTGGCTGCATCATCGGCCAGCATTCCAACCTTACATTTGTTTTTGTTTGCAACGCAAGTCCGGATAACCCCTGGTTACCAGAAAGTCCCACGTTATCAGGCTCTCTCCATTTCCGCCAACACCCTAGTCCATCAGGGTGATGTTTCCGGGGGCAAAATTGCAGAGCATCCGGTGCTCAACTGTCGGACCAAAGGCCCCCTGTTGCAGAATCATGCTCCCATGTCGCTTTGTGCACGTGGGCCGTGAGCATATGCGGGTGTGTTTTCTGGGGTGCCCTTGTTTAGGTTTGGTTGAAGAGAAAACCACCGTTCTTGGGATAGCACCGTACTTTGACACATACCGTACCCGTTTTGCGCTCCTTTGGGCATTTGGGCAAGCAGCCATCTAAGCCAACAAGCATGTGCCCGCCCCAGCTCTGCAGATCAAGCAGCATTGCACTGCACCCAGCAAAGAAAGCGGACGCGGCCTTAAGGGCATCCGGCAGCTGAGGAAGAAACGGCAAGCACGTTCCCGGTGTCGATCCTTCTTGGACGTCCCACTTTTCTTGACTGCTATTGGGTTGGCTCTTTAGACTTTAACTTTTTTGTTGAAATGAAGGCGGTTTCCCCACCAAACCCCCCAAAAGTGAACAACTTTTTGCGGGTGCGCCCGCCCGCAGGGGGCTTTCTTAAGACTTTCTGTTCAGTTCTCTGTGTTTCCCACGGGGGTCGTTGCAGCAACCAAGTCTTGATGAAAATGCGGTCTCCATGACCCTTAAAAACATGGGGTCATTACCCAAAAACTAAAGGGTCATGGACCCATGTTTTAAGGGTCATACTCTAGGTACCACTTTTTGGGTTGCAGCAACCAAGTTTTGGTTTTCCTTTTGAGGAAAATTGGCTTCACCCCCTGACCGGTTCCATGTCAGTGGACTGCGAGGGTAGTCTTGGTGAACATGCGGCTGACGTTGGCCAGGCCTTGCCGAACTCGGGCCTGCAGAAGTTGGCTGAGCCTGGGACTCTGAAAGCCTTCGACCAGGCGGGACTTCGGCGTTCGGTCCAGGGGCAATTTTTTTTAGCAGCCGATTGGCCTCATGGTCCAATTGATTGCTATTGCGGGTTGGATCTTTACATCCATTTGCTTAAGAATAGTTGGTGTTTCTGTTTTTTTTAATTTTCCCCTGTGGGTTTTTAGAGGGAATCTATCACTGCTGGACATGTTTTATTGTTCCAGGGGGCTTACCAAGAAAAGAGAACAAGGTGCACCACGAAGGTCTGGACACAGAAATGCACAGGGAGAACGCCAAAGATAACACCCAGGAAGTGTCTTCGAATATCCCATATAATTTAGCTTAGAATGAGAAATCTGAGAACCTTTGTGAAGGGTCCCCTGACGCCCGACACAAGAATCAGGGGTTCAAATCCCGAAGCCATAAATGCAATCCAACCTTAAATTGAGGCTTACCTCAGCTTGGCTGAAACAAAAACCACATCAACTGCTTGGACAGCACTTGGATGCTGTTGACCCCTCTGCGGGGAAAAACCAAAAAACGAGAGTGGTTTCGGAAAAAACAAAAAAAAACACTGAACACCCCTTGTTTTCCCCAAAAGTTACAGTCTAACTTCCATCTGCTTAGGGTGGCCCTTTAAAATCAGCTACCAACCAACGGGCATCCAATTCGACCCATGGAAATCCACCGGAGGTCTCGTATGTTACGACTCTTTTTGCTGAGGAGCTGGCCGCCGCAATCTCCGGCGACCGGATGACAGATGGCCTGGCGAAGTTGTACCCAACTGAACCTGGAGCTGCACGCTGGACCTTCACCCCCCCCCTCTGGGACAGAGAGCGTTCTATATGAGTTTATCGTAAAAGCTCGATTCTGAATCCTGCCGGATTGTAGGATTGTCGGTAAAATCGGGCCCCTCCAGCAAATGGGAGTCGCCGCATGGGCGCTGGAAAAGCCCACTGGGTCCATCTAAGGAAGCCCTGGAGAGCACCACCTCTTCCGTGGCCGGGCACTATGAGTCCATGGGCCGCTGGCCTAGCTGGCCAGAAAGCCCAATTCAAGCCCTGGGTTCCTTGCACTTTTTGGTTTTTGTTTGGTGAGAGAAGTCCTTGGACTTGTGTTCTTTTAAATACTTGAGAGAATTCGAGTGGCAAACAAGGAGTTTGGACTTCAAAGGCTAAGCAACTCAAGTGAGTTGCCCTCCCACGACGCCAACTCGAGCCCAACCAGAAGACAACTAAGGTTTGACTGGACCCCAGTCAGGTTCTGTGGACTGGATTGAGTTTCCCAGCCATGGGCTGGTCATCCAAATGCCCGCGCCAGCGTTCAAGTTGGGTCGCAAGGCTGATTTGGCAGCCATTTTACTGAAAGTCAACGTGGAACCCCACAGCAACAAGAAATCGGCCCGAGGTTGGCACACGGTGTGCCGTATGAATGAGGCAGGCTGACTGTTCTGTTTGTCTCAGGGTCACGTCATCAGGGCTGAACACATAGCTCTGTGACACTGTAGCTGTTTGGCCAGAAGAATGCTTACGAAGGCAGGGCGGCTTGATGATGTTGATTGAAGGTAAGGGCCTAATGTGGGATGCATTTTGCTCTGACCATTTTGTGCCGCCACCGGTAGCACGATGATGGCTCAGTCAAGCACTGCCAGGGGGACCTCACCCTCGATGCCGGTGGAAAAGCGCATCTTGATGTATGAGGGCTGGGATCGGGTTGGCCAGGCGTCGAGCAAACGCTCGTTCCACTCCCCCAACTGAGGTGGGTTGACCGGGGAGCAAGAAGCCAACAAAGTCCAACTGTTCAAAGATATTGCGGACAAAATCAGGGTGTGGCTCAAAAATGGTACCAAAATGGCACCTTGGCATATGGAAACAAAGACTAAAACCCGCGTACCCCAGCTGTTAGATATCGAGCTACACCTATCAGGAGCTCGAGGCTATTGTCTACCTTTCCAGCTCCCCTTATGAAATGTGCCGGTTGCCTAGCCCTTTTTCATGCAAAAGGAAACAGTATGAAGAGACGTTGTGGCGGCTGCTGCCGCCAGGAAACATGTTGTGGTGTGAGAAGACAAGGCGCCGGGTAAGTCGAAGGGGTTGACAGAATCCACACTGCAATTGAATAGAGCGAAAGCGCACGCTTCACAAGACACCAAACAGGCCTACACACTCTCGAGTTCTTTCCACATACCTGAAATGCTCAAAACCTGCGCCACAAAAGCTGACCTCACTGACGCGAGACAGCTCCAAGAATGTTCGCCCCAACTCGGGTGAACAACATGAGGGCACAGAGAGCCTAACTCAAGTGCAGTATATCATCGACCATGGTAGTAGCTTTCAGCGCAGTCATTTGCCTACTCCTCCCTGAAGCGCGAGCATTGACTTGCGTGTGGCTTTACTGAGGATCCAGAGTGGGTAGGATGGCAGGGTAACATCCACCCTTGCGTTGTGATCACTTTGCCATAAGTGGGTGCAGCTGCCTGTTTGATTCCTTACACGGGATTGGTTAAACAATTGTAATACCAGTGCAGCATCCCAGAACCCTTTGGTCACCCAACGCCTAAGGCGCGTTCTCCACGGCCAGACGCTGCATTCCTGCTCCATGTCTGGGCCCGAGAGGAGTTTGCTTCCCTTCCGACGCCCAGCATGCCATGCGTGCTTCCTAAAAAGAACGGTCGAGCATGTGATATGCCATGCCCAGCCTTTTCGCCAGTGAAGAGACGTATGATTCACAAGTCGCACGACCACAGGCATGAGTCATGAGTCTCTTCGAATCCCCTCGTTTGTGGGAAACGAGGTCTTCGCATAGGTTTCGTTGGTCTCTGCGCTTCTTGACTCTACTTGCTGCACCGCTCCGCTTCTGTTCTCAGTCCCGGCTCAAGGCCGGGGGCCAGGGAAACCCTATCTGGCCAACCGTCCATTTGGGTGTGGCTCCAAAAAAAAAACAGGGATACGCAGGTTTTAGTCGACTTTTCCATTTTGGGCCCCTATTTTTGACCCACAGCCATTTGATCCCAAAAACAGAGCAGCTGTTGATTGCCATGGAGTAGTGGCTGTCATCCGCTAGTTCTGCTTGTTGCCGCGCTTTTGAGGAATATGGGGATGGCTCAAAACAAGCCCCTGCAATCACCAAGCATCAAGGTGTGATCAGTGATGCTGGGATGGCATCATCATTGTTGGGGAAGACATCCTGGTACAGAAAGAGGAGAAGAAAGGGGGTCTTCCCAAAGAAAAGGCATTTGCAAGCGCAACAGGACGAAGCCCGGCTGGATAATCTAAGCTGGTTAGCTTGCTCCTCATGTGCTCAGTCTTCCATCCCATGGCCACATGGCTCTTGTGGACACTTCTGCCCCTTTTGTGGCTCGGCTACGGGCATGGCGTAGCAGCCTTTGACTGGATCTTCGGCAGAGGTGTTTGGGAGTCTCTAAAATGAGTTTCACTACCCTGAAACCACAACCGGGACGGAGGAGAAAATTTTGGGTTCTATCAGGTCTATCTTTTTTGCAGTGCATGAAGCCGGCGGGGGTCGTTGTGCTGGAGGTAGTGGAGTTGATGCCTTTGGCAATCCCTTGCAAAATCGGCAGGTGTTGCGGCGACCTGCTCGACGATGTCGAAGGAATCGAAGAGCCGGCGCCTGATGCGAGGGCTGCGCTTTGTGTTGTTCGCCAGCAGAGAGATGCATTCTTGGCTGCTCTTGGGTTGGATCTTTAGACTTTGACTTTTTGGGACATCAAGGGGTTGTCCACTGAAGCCGCAAAAAGTTAATCTGTTTGCAGAGGGGTCAGCAGCAACCCGCAGCCTCGCAGCTTGCAGGTCCGAGATGAGCGCAATGGAAATGCAGCTGCTGCAGCAAAAGGTGAGAAGACGCCAGTCAGTTGTAGAGGCGCGGGTAGGTTGCTTGGCCGTCAGGCACAAAGTAGGCCAAAGCAGCACCTGGGTTGGAGCTTTGTCAAGTCTCCCAATGGCTTGCCCCCTTTGCCCGTGAGGTCATGAAATGGAGGAACATGCACAACTCAAGGAGTCCCCCGTTTTGGCGCCAGGGTCCAAGTCAACCTTGATTGACCCCATCCGTTTGTCCCTAAGCATTTGCTGGTAGCCCACAGGTGCCTTCTAGTGGCAAGGGAAACTGAGCCACTTGATTTTCCATGCCAAGGTGGTTTTCCATTGGAAATACTGCCGCTAACCGCTGCAATTTTGGTGTTTCCCCCCCATCCCACACCATCCACCCCCATTCCCCCATTCCCCCCCCTCCCCCCCCTTACCTCCCCACCCCCGGGAGAAGTCGCCGAAGCGCAGTCGCACTTTTCAGGTGCCCAGCAGCGAGCAGTTTAACTTGAACATGGCTCGCGCCTTCGGCTCCTTGAGCCAAGCCGCCTTCTGCCCCTTGGAAAAGCATGGAGTCCCTCCGTGGGGGACGGCTGGGGCAGCTGGGGGAGGAGGTTGGATGAAAGAGTTACTTGCAGCGTAAGTTAAATCCGTAGATAGACAGATTTTGTAGATAGATAGGCAGATAGGAGGACCGATAGATAGATGGATAGATACGACTGCATGCATGAATGCATTCCAGCTAGCAATGGGAGAGAAGATGATTGGGGATCTGTTTTTGTCAGTTTTGGCATGTACACAGATACATGTGGTTCCTGGGCGCCTGCCCCATGCCCTCAAAGGCGAGAGAAACGAAGAGACGTGCTGCTTTGGCAGTCCAACGGTGCAAGTTGCAGTTGGCCATTCCTCGGCTGGGCAGGGGATTTGAGCAAGCAAGCGTCTTTCTATTGGCATGCTGCTAGGCAGAAAATTCGGTTTAGAACCAACAACAAGTGCGGGTTAAGCAGAGTTACCCTCACCCGGGGAAGGCTCCGGCAATGGCCATGGTTGAAGGTGTTTCATTGTAGTGCCGTGTTTGGGTGGAAATCATCATGAAGGCCAAACTTATGGACGGACCACAGCTTGACTCATGTTTGTTTTGTTTGGTTGCTTGCTTGGAATGCTTGTTTGTTTGTTTGTTTGTTTGTTTGTTTGTTTGTTTGCGGGTTTATCTGGTTTGGTTGGTTGGTTGGTTTCCTTCTTTCTTTCTTTCTTTCTTTCTTTCTTTCTTTCTTTCGTTTGTTCGTTCGTTATTTCCTTCTTTCGTTCTTTTGTTCTTTCTTTATTTCTGTCCTTCCTTCCTTTTTTTATGCACATTATGCACATTATGCACATTATGCACATTATGCACATTATGCATAAAATAGGCCTTTGTTTTGCAGGCCCAGACCCTGAAGAGCCCGAATACCAGAGTGACGAGCGACCCAGATTTATGACCTGAACATGGGTCAGGTTGCTCCCCTAAAGAATCTTGGTTGCAACATAGGGTTCCTGGGTCCAATTCAGTTCGGAGTCTGAGGCGGGGCGGACGAGGCGCTGCGGAATTGGACCTGCGAGGCCTGCGCGGCCTTGGGCTTCCAACTGGCGCCTGGCACCCAGCGCTTGGTGCGGCAGGTGGGCGCTCGGAGCCGCGGAGCCGCTCGCGTGAGGGGACCGGAAGGCTGTGGGGCTGTCCTTGATTTTGTTTGGGGGTGAGGGAACTCCTTTTGGTTTTTGGAGGAACTCCTCTTTTGCTTTTGTGAGCTGCTTGTTGGGTTGGTTTCTCTTGGAGAACCAAGAGAACAACCACCACACCCATATGCAGGACAAATCTCGCAGGTCCGAGGTCGGGTTGTGGGAGGTGGCCATGGCCAAGAGAAGCACAAGACCCGGGGCTTTTGTGGCACTGGCGTTGGAGGAATCCATGTCCTTTGTCAAGAATGCCTACCCTGTCACATGGCACCCCACAGGTTGTTTTTTTCAGGAAGCTAATCTTCCAGGTACGGAAGGGTAGCGGCTTTGCCGTTTTTCAACAAGAACGAGGCTTCTTTCAAAGCGTGATTTTGTTGTCTTCCGGAACCCTGTGCCTACTTCGGTTATTTTTGGAAAGGGTATTCAGGGGTCAATGCGAATTGGCTTTTGGACCTGTAAAGATGCCTGGAGGTTCCCGTAGAATCATAAGTTTACGTAAAGGTTGTTCTCAGAATGAAATGATACCTATGTCATACATATATACACACACGGACATACATGTACTGTAGTTGTACAATGCATAGGCACACGGGCAGGTCTGTTTGTCGAAGGTGGTTGTTTACAGCAAGGCATCCTCATTTTGGTGGTTACCCCCCCCCCCCCGCAGGGAGAACAACCCGCATGGGTTACAAAGGTACACCCCTGCAGATTGTGCCATTGTTGTCTGGGGCCTTCAGTTGTGGGTTTGATTGTACTTTGCAGGGGCACAAATGTTACATATGTGTTAGTTTCCTGATTAAACCCGTAGGGATGCGTTTCTCTCAGCGGGGCCTAAATGCATAGCGGAACAAGTCACTGGGGGGCTTCCCCCAGATTCACATGGAACCGAACAACCCACAGTTTGTGGAGAAAGCTTATTTTCCAACAACACTATTTGTGGAGAAAGCTAGTTGTTGCCGGCCCCTTTTCTCGGTTCCATGATGTGCCTTTCTGTTCAAGATGCCCCAATTAATAAGTTGGGGGCGGGGGTTCTCGTGTTTCTTTTTTGGATGCTACGCACGTGATTGTGCAATCGCTTGCAGCCTGGAACCCATTTCGGCCCGAGAGGCTCGCCATGCCCATTTTTTCACATGGCGGTGACACCTGTTGTTTGTTCCTCGTTAAATCGCGGGGGGCGGGCAGCTGGATTGAGTGGATCTCTCGTGGTGGTGATCACTTGCGCCAGAATCAAAACCCGATGAAGGTTAGTAAGGGGTACCGGGATACTCCCAACCATAAATTCTGAGAAACCAACTACAGGAAATTGTATAGAAATATATGATTCTTGTGGGTATGTGGCTAACTTCCTGTAGAATTTCCTGTAGCTGGTGTCTATGCTAAATGGATGCCTTCGCTGCCTGCTTATTTCTCATGGGTAGGCCATTTGTATTTGTTCGATCGCTTTTGCGATCACTCACGAAAACCGGTACCCAAAATGGAACCCTGGAAAGTGGAAACATGGACCAACACCTGCGTTACTTTTTCATTGTTGAGCCACACGCAAAATTTGATCTGTGGGTGTGAGGCCCACTTCCCGATAGATATTTCTCCTGGGTGGACCAAGTTCATCGATGGGTTTGGATCGCGTCGCGTGCGCCTCCGAAGCGGAGGCAGAGCTCGGGGAGATGGACTCCACCTTCATCTTCGCCTCGCGGGTCCAGTGGACCGCTGGCGGTTTGAAGGCGGCGGAAGCGGCGCGGCCCTGGCCGGCGGCGAGGAGGAAGGAGGCGGTGAAGAACGCGGCGCAGGAGCGGCTGGGAAGGGGCAGGCAGAGTTTGGCGGGTGGGATGGATGGTTGGACTGTTGTTTGAAGGGGGGGTAGTACGGGATAGTAAGGAGGGGTAAGGGGTGGCAAGGGGGGGAAAGGGGAAAGAGAGGAAGGCGGGAGAGAGCTTGTGTTTTCTCCAAGCAGGGAAAGGGGGGTTGGGGAAAACGGTGGGGAGGCGGAAGAAAACATGGCTGTGGGCAATTGTTGGCTTGTGGTTAGGGTCCAAGAAATACCCCTAAGCCCCTAAGTGACAAATGCACTCCAATGGGCATGTGACATTGCTCACTTTCTATGGCGCAAGTTGCACCTCCGGTTCGGCCGGGCGTTCGGAAGGACTGCTACGGCCATTGCGGCGGCAGAGGCGGCTTCTGCGCCTGGTGCGGCGTGGGCAATGCTTGTTGCCGCCAGGGCGAGGCAGGTGCCCGCCGAATCCTTGCGAGCGGCGGCCCCGCCTTTCTCTTTCTGCTGAAGTGCCGTTACTTGTTGGGAAGACAATTTTAGGGGTAAACAATTCACTCAGGAAGTGAGTAGATCCAGTTCAGTTCCTTTAGCCCTTCGTGTTGGTGAGGGGTTCGCTTTAGAATCAAGAAACTGTCAAACAAAGGTGCCGTTTCTTCCACTGCTGGTCTGGGTGCCTGCCTGCCTGGCATGCCGAACTGTGCGGCCTTCATGAAAAATATACTATATAGTCGGCCATGTCACATGATGAATTTTCCCATTGGCTTGTTCAATCATGTTGAATCGTCTGAAGCACACGTTTTGCCTTCGGATTTCTCTATGTTTTGAAGGCTTTGTTGTTTGTTTGATTTGCTGGTTGGCGTCCGTCTTGTGATGATCAGGCAGGGGATCCAGCCGAGTGCTTCACTGCCACTGGCTTCAACAGCTCGGATCACCACGACGCTGGATTGAACCAGGTCAAGCTAAAAAACATTTTATTGGGTGAGGGCTTGTCACTCTACTTAGTATAGTTGTAGGGTGAGCATGACATTTGGTACCGTCTTAGGGGTCAGGACCCGAAAAGGGCTAAGACTTTGTCAGTTCCCCAGCTACCCGGCGCACAGGTTGTCATGTATGGCTGCCTGGAAGCCAAGCAAGAACGCATGTGAACTGCACGTGATTGCAAGTTGCGCGTGCGAGCCGAGGAATGTGTCCCAGTGAAGGATGTCGCCGCTCGGCAAGGTGCATCATGAGACCCGCCCCCCCCCCCTTCCGGCACAAGCTTCTGCCAAGCCGGATGTGATCAGCCAATCTTGAGCCTAGATCCGATAGGATGGGGCTCCCGAGGTTCCAAGAGCACCTTTGCTCCATGAGAAGGAAGACTGCTGGATATATTGTGGAAAGGCTGGGGTGCAAACCTTTGCCGTGTCATGAGAACCCCTGTTTAGCGCTCTGTGCACCTAGTCGGGCATCGTGCGGGGGTCCCCTCCCCCGGAAAAAGATGGGTTGGTTTCCTGGGAAAGCCCCTCTGATTGATCAGAGGTCAATATGGCTCAAAGGGAAACTGCCCAGCTTGGATGGTCTGCATTTGGAGACCAACCTATGGGCGATGCCCGCCAGCCTTGCGCAGGCAGGCGGCTTTTGTGACTGGTGCGGCGCGGGGAATGCCTGCTGCAGGCTGGCACAACGGCGTGCTGAGCAGGTTAGGCCCAACAGGAAACCTGCCACTTGCCGCGGCACCTGGAGTCATGGAGCTTAACAAAGCATTTGATGGGGCCATGACAGATCAAATGCCCCATGCCATTTCCTGGCCCAAAGAGGGGTGCAGGTTGGCACCGAGTGTTGTCTCAGGAGTGCCAAAGTGGCTGCAGGATGTGGATTGCTGTGGGAGTCAGTATCGGCGGGAAGCAATGGTAAGGCCATGGGCCCTTGTCATCCTTAACGGGCCAAACTCATCGAGCCTCTCCAGGTCTGGCTTCGACACAGACCCGTTGGAATGCAAAACCGCGAAGAACGTCCAGGGCTTAGTTGCTCAGTGCAAGTGCAGAGGCGCCGATGTTTAGGCTTTCCAGCTTCGTAGATTCTGAGACCTTTGTTTGTGCATCCAGACGCCTTATTGCTGTTTGGCTGGAAACGTGCACTTGTACCTCGGTGGTAGCTGTGGGATGTAGGCACATTCAAAACAGACATGGGTGTGAACTTCAATGGGGGACCCTACAATTCATGTCCACCAACCACCTTTTCAGGTGATTCCAACTCTTTCAAAGTCACCCTAGAAACAGTAGGGCTTTGTTTGAAATCCCTCCACGCTCACTTCCTGAGTTGGTCGACTTTAACCCCTTCGAACAACACTCTTTCGAGAAGACCCTTTTAGCGCGGGAAATCAGCAGTTCGGACCTTTATTGTGGCATTCCAAACCCAGGACGTGAGTTTAAACCAGCAGTCTAGGGGTACCTTCCATTTCCATTCTTCCAGGGATCCGAATCTTTCAGGAAACCGTCAAACACCCAGGGGAAACCGCCGGTTGTGAGAAGAGCAATGGTTGAAAAAGAATGGTTGGAATCAACCCCTCCCAAAAATAGGAGAACCCCCCCAAAAGGGGTTGTTTCCTTTTGTTCCCTTGAAGCCCCCTTGAACAACCGAGGGGCGCCCTGAAAAACGACACCCCCGGTCACCGGACAAGGAATCAGCCCCTTCGAAACCGGAGATCCATGTGGGGCCCCGGCGACGGCCGCTGGGGCGGCCCCGAGGTGAGCGCGGAGCGGCACAGCTGCGCGCTGGTGGAGGCCACGGTGCCGCCGCCCTCCAAGGCGGACTTCGGCTGCGCGCTGTCCATCCGGGGCTGGGGCCTCAAACAAGCGAGGGATCGGTTGGACTAGGTCCCCCTAGAACTTGGTGCCCTTTTACCGGTTCTTTTTTTGGGGAGGGTTCCCCTAGTAAAATAAATAGATGGCAGAAAAAAGTTGGTACCCTTATTCTAACCTTTTTTAGTGGAGAACCTAGTGGATGTTCAGATGGGACCTCCGCTGATGTTGACCCCGGATTAGTAAACCTCGGTTTATTAATGTGGGGGGTGTTCCCCCATTTTAAACAGGGGTTTATCAATCTGGGGGTCAACAATAGGAGGGTTTCCTAGGCTCACACTCTACCTCACTCAAACCACCCAACCGTAAACCAGCTGGAAGCCTAGAGCGGTTTTTTTTGGACGATGGAATCTTTGACGTCTCGAAGGAGCGGCTTTGCGAAGGCGCCATGAAGGTTTCGCTCAGGGAAATTTCGGTATCCCCCGTGTTTTGCTTGGGGAATTGCACCCTAGGGGCAATTCCCGATATTGGCATTTGTTTTCAGTCACGTTGGTCATCGGCTAACCTTCCGAAACGGGAAGTTAGTCTTTGAGAAGGCCTTCCATTGCTATCACAATGGGCAATTGATGTGCCAAACCAGGGCCAATAAAATAAATCAGAATCGGCAAGCGCCAAAATGAGTACCGCCCGGCCCGTTGTGCTTTTCCCCAGCCCCTTCCCTGCCCAAAAGACGGGCCACCCCCAAAGCCCTTTGGTTTGATTGGTTTAAAGGGAAGCCCAAAGCCCAAGGACCCTAATTGCTTTGGAGTTCCGAATCCATGTCCAAAGTGGTCGTTTCATCTTCAATCTTTGAGGTTCCAAGACCTTCACCAACGCGCTCCACGACGCCTTCTTTTGGAGTGATGCGCTGCCTCACGAGGCACGGCACTCTTGCCAGGGCTCAAGAGTGGATCTCGTGGGTTTTGGTGCTACACTCTCCGAGCTGAACTGTCTATACCTTGCGGGGGCATGTTGTTTTACGGGACTATCATGGAAGCTCTCTGGAAATGGAACCACAGAGAGGTTTTGGAAGCTTGGGGGAGGGTGTTTGCACACACACGTTTTCTTTCGGCCAATGTACTGGTTTGACAGTGGGTGGCCCCTTGTCAAAGGTGCCAAGGTGCCAGACCACAGCCTCATCGCCCGTGTTTTTTCATGTTGGCCAAAGGGGTAATACCGTGGATGGTTTCGACATCCATCCCAACGCCATCGATTTCTGATTCGATCCCCCTTGTAAATGCCAAGAAACCATGGTTGCCCATGGTTTCAAAGTGGCGCAGGCAGTTCGTCCATCCACCTATGGAATATCCAGACCTCTGCGGTTTGATATATGAAAACGGCCTCTGGACCTGCCAGGAATGTGATGGCTGCCAAGTCTTTGATGGCTTTTGGCGGGTGTGGACCGGCATCGAGGCCAAAGTCTGGCTCCTTTGCTCCAAAACCCGTGCGGTTTTCGTCAGGATTGGTAGGGGAGCGAAATCAATGGCAAGGATGACTGGGGCCGAAGTTAGGGTTGTGTCCCTTCAACTTGTCAACCTGTTTGTCTGACTTTAGAAAAAGTAAAGGGTCGGGAAATTCAAGTGGAGTTCTTCTTGATACTTGCTGGCTTGCTGGTGACGAGGCGCGTGCTGGTGGACAATGGCTGCATACCAGGCAGGTGAGCTTGATTGATTTGTCGCTTGAAGAAGGTGGCTGGCTGCTGCTTGTTGATGCTTGCGTTGGGTGGGTCAATGCTCACTGGAAATGAGTTGGTCCCCCCAAAACACCGCCTCATGGGTGCGTTTTGCCAAAGATCCCTTCATAGCGCAGGCACAGATCAGGGCACCATTCTGATTACTGGACACTCCTTGGGCGCAGCGGTGGGCACGCTGGCAATGTACATGCTGCAGCTTGGCGGGCTGGCAGGAAGGCGCTCACCAGCGAGCCTGGAGTCTTCGTTTCAGTCGATGTGTGGAGAAGCCGAGGCTTCCAAAGGGCGGAAACTGCCAAGTTTGTGTTATCCATTCATTCCGAGATGGTGCATAGAGGGGCAGAGAAAGAGTATGTTGTCCATCACGTTCCCTCTTTTCGCCACGACACATTCTTCCTGCTCTTGGTTTTGCATTGTTTATATTTTTCTTTTGGAGTCGGCAATGCAAAGACCCTCAACAGGCATCTCCACCGGCAGTCCCGGACACACGACTTGCAAGTCGAGTCTTTTCGTGATCCTTGCACCTGAGCTCCCTAAATAGGCTCTTTTGAGACACACCTAGGCCCCAGGGCCAGCAGGACAGTGTATGGCTGAGCAGATTGGCTTGTCGTTGGGGGAAGCTTGCAGCCGCATGGTGTGCCGAATGAATGAACAGACCGCGTTTAGAGGGGCCGGATACTATGCCAAAGCGTTCTCCATTTCCTCGGTTCAAAATAGCCCAATTGATTGAAGTGACCCCACGTAAGCCTGGGCGATGTGCTTGATGTTTCCCGACTCTCGTTTTAATACCACTAGGTCCCCCAGTAGTGCCCTCTTACCCTGTTTTGGGGGAGGGTTCTCCTACTAAAATAGACTACAGAAAAAGTTGGTACCCTTATTCTAACCTCTCTACTGGAGGACCTGACTGAGTCTCAGGCAGCTGCGTGGCTACAGCGTGGGGCTGTCCTACAACTTCGAGTCGCCCCGTGTGGGCAACGATGTATTCAAGGATGCCTTTGCCGCTGGGCTGAGAGATTCACGAAGTCACTACTCACCCAGCCAGTGGGCGCAGTTTGCACATTTTTTCCTTGGTGGCTCTCCATTTTTTGTGGTGGCCCTGAAAGTGTGCACTTTTTTTGGCTGGTCACTGGCCAAGTGAGACTAGCTGGCAGTTGGAAGGGAGCCGGTTTAAAGACGGAGCTAAGCAGCTACCAGGAGATCTGCAAGGTAAGTCATGGAACTTGCAAGAGGAATCCTCAGGGAGGGCTATTTGTCTTCCAGGGGCTCAATTTGAGGTTCGTTTGTTGTATCACCCCTATGTGACGGCTTAAAATGTATCCTCTCGATAAACCCTTGGGTCCCGGTGGTGATGTGGAAGTCATAGGCCAGCCTCTTCCAGCGCTCGGTGGCCATGTACCGCATCACCCGGGCCCGAGACCCGGTGGTCCACGTGCCACCGCTGCCCATCTACCACCACGTGGGCTCTGAGGCGTACTTCCCCGGTGGCAGGGTGACACTTGGCCGAAAAGCTCCTGGAAACCAGCTGGATCTACAAGTTGGCCAAACACCGACTGAGTTTGTGAATCGCAAACATGGTTAACATGGTGAACAGAAAAATACAGAAGAGCTCACTTCCGTACTTCCTGCAGCCGCTTGCTTAGATAAATGAGCTGCTCGAAAATGAGGCGTTGGAAGAACTGGGTCCGACAAAGTGAACTGGGTCCGATACTGTTCTCGCCCCCTCTGGAGGTGGATTTGCCCACCTCCCAGCCCGCCACTGGTCGGGACGCCTGTGCTTTGGAGGTCTTGACGCTCCCCCGTCCGAATCCGCTCGGCACCGGCAGCACGGTGGCCAGCCAAAGCGCATCCTGACTGTGCCCTGTGTTTCTGATGTTTTAGGGGGAAGGGGAGTCCTTTACCCAACCATGACCCCGTATAAGAAAAACATGTATAGCAGGGTGGACCCAACAGGTTCAACATGTATCCAGGGCATGTATCCTAGGAGCGCTGACTAGGCATGCTCGAGCCAGGCCATCAACTTGTGGGCGCTCAACATTGCTTCCAGTGGTCCAGAGCTGTGTTTCTGCAACACCTTCCAGAAAGCCAATTCCGACAAATCAATGTAAGGCAAAGACATGTTTGCTTCAGGCCATTCAGAAGGGATGCCCAGCAGCCAAACACAGGCCCATTTCCAGGCAGAACCATCAGCACGGTTTACGCGCTCCATGCGGGGCTTCTGTTGGCATCCTTCATCCAAGCGCCTTCACGCAAACTCATTTGACAGATCCAAGGGACGACGTGACCGTTTGCATCGATCCGGAGGATTCCAATTGTCCGGTGCTCAGTGAACAGCTGCAGCCTGTTGGATGAAAAAGACATTGCTATTTAGCCTCCCAAACTCATTGGTGGTTTGGATTGGAGGTTTGGGATTTGAACCCCGGTTCTTGTAGAAGTGCACGAGGAACCCCTCCTTGACCACCAAACCACCAATCCAAAGCGCCCATTAGAGGGAGGCTGAGCTATGGCAAGTGGAAGCTGTGCTTCTGCACCCACGTGGACCGAATGGGCCACTTTGTTCTGTATTTGTACAGCTTTTTTTTTTGTGGGTGAGGCAGAAACAAACGGGTCAGGCTTTCTGACTTTAAGGTGCAAATCGGTACTCGCTCATCGAGACCATATTCGATGGCCACTGCCTCAGATGTATCATCAAGGTGCACCTGGACCCTGAAAACGCAGGCTTTTGGCAGATTTCAATTTGTCAACCAAGGGCAAAATCAAAAAGGGCCCTGCGTCTTTGCGGGTCCTTGAAAGACCACGGGACCACGGTGCCCTATGTTGTTTTGTTTTTTGGTGTTTTGAGCCACGGCGGATGGTTTTTCAGGAATGGACCACTGCAAGTCTGAGCTGGTGCCAGAAGGCCGTGGCTTCGGCTTCGGCATCTGCCAATGTGTGGCAGCTGGGTAGTGCCCTCGATAGGCCCTATAGGCCGATAGGCCGATTGCAAGGGTTGGGCGAATGTTGGGACGACCCATTAGGAAAGCCCTATTGTTTAAGCAAACCCTAGAAGCAATATTTTTCATACGATTACGGCTGGGGAAATGAATGTTGGGCTGGAACTTAAAGGCCATGTAAAGGGAGCCAAACGGGAAAGCCCAACCCGAACTGAGAGCGCCACAAGCACATGGAAAGCACCTTCCTGCGCCTTGGCTGTTTGGGGGGCCGAGCCCCGCAAGACGCCAAAGCTCCAGTCACTCGAGTTGGTTTTCACCTGCCAGCGGAGAAACAGTGCCGGCGCCAGCGCCAGTTGAAGCGGCCTCGGGGACACCCTGACCTTAAATAGTCAGAGTGGCCACAGGGCAGTCATGCTTCCCTGGTTTGAAATGGCAAAAGGGCGAAGTAGCCGTAGCCCTTACTAATTGGGATTGGTGCCAAGCACGTGCTAAGCTTGCTGGGCCTCCTTGTTGCTTCCCATCACTCTTTCAAAGTGCAATCCCCGGGTTTTTGTTGTTGTTTTTTCTTCGGCGGAAAGTCACCCCCGGGAATTGCTCGCCGAAAACTGGTGGGCCAATTTGACCAGAGGATTCGACGGAGTCTAATTGGCTAAAACGGAAGGACACTGACCATTTCTCAATCAGGGGTGAAGGCTCCTGGAGAAAACTACCCAAAAAATGGGTGTGTCCTTATGATTTGAGGCGAACCAAGCTCAACACGGATGTTCTGGGGGTCCGGGTCCCCTCTTGAAAGACAGCACGGCTGAGGCTTTGCAATGACTGGCACACCTTCTGCTACGGCTTTGAGTTCCGCGCCGACCAGGGCCGATGCGAACCTTCGGACAGCAAAATTGCGGGGTTCTGTTGGCGTCGTATGGGAATATCTGCACCGCAGATTCCATTGAGATGCCCTTTTGGTGTGTGTGTGTGTGTGTTTTGGAATTGGTACCCTTTTTGGGCGTGGCCAAAAGGCAAACCCACCTTTCGCCCATATATTTTGACACATGCCCACCTGGAACCTGAAAGCGAGCCGGAGGACATAGCTCACTCCCTTAGTTCTTGGACTTTGGTCTTTGGGAAGACCACTTGGCAAACAACAAGTCTGCATCTTTCGGGTCAGCCTACACAAGTGACATGTTCCTCTTGTCAGAACCCTCTTTCACGCACGGAGCCGGGGGTCGATTGCAACCCTTTGCAATCTGACTGGTCAATTGACAGCATCCATTTGTCCATGCGTACCTGGTGGCCAAATTCCGGCTCACCGTGCACACGCATCCATGAATGGTTTGAATGGTTTGCGTACCACTATCAATTTCGCCAGCACAGTTACTTCCATCCAGCAGCAAGACAGGCGTCTTCAGAGCTTGCGTGCATTCGGGGAGTTTGCGCGGGGATCGTTGGAACACAGCGAGCTGAGGAGATTTGGCCCACGCCGATCTGCGCCCACAGCGAGGCTGGGGCTTTTCCGGTTCAGATGGCGGGATCCTCCCATTTTGGTTTAGCCTATCCCTGCTTCGCACAACGGGTGTGCCAGCTATTTGCTTCCACCCTGGTGTGTTTTGGATCCCCAGGAGAAGTCAACGGTCCAGGGTGCCCCATTCTAGCGGTGATCCTTCTAAACCACCCCCCCTATCGATCCACAAGTTTGGTCCACATTTCGCGGTTCCCCGAAGTCGGCCACAGAATGGTACCGGTCTTTTTGGATTTCAGATCGGCTCCTTGGCTGAGGTGGCCTAAAACGCGCGCACAGGTCAGGCAAGGATACGAAAACGCCCCCAATGGGACCAAGGTTGCGAAAAAAGGTCTTCACAAGCCTGTAAAAGAGCCAGCTGGGTGAAGCATGGCCTTGTGCTTTGGTTTGAGTCTGCAGCATGGCATCGTGCCTACTGTGCTCTCATGAGCCTGTTGTGCTCCCATTTCCGCTGACTGGGAAGGGTGCCGGCCAGTCGTTTTCCAGGCGCAGGTGGAAGGCGCCAGCTTCGTGGATTTCCGATGCTTCAAGAGGTGTCAAGGCCGGCGAGTTGCCTCGCGCTTGGGGGGCTCAGTGGGCCACTCCATTGAGGCGGAGTGCCATGAGTCCGATGTCAGGCTGTGACAGCCGGTTGGTTCGGTGGAAAGGCCGCCGTAAGAAGGCAGCTTCAAGTTTGCAAGCCCTTTCCTCAAGAACAACTTGCCGACCCGCAAAGTGATCAGTACACACCCCCTAAAGCCTGACACGCGTGCCACCCTTTGCGTTGAGAGCAAACCATTTGATCTTCGAGTTTCAAAATGCAGGAGGATAGGCTCCGCCGGCTTTCGTCACACCCTTTGGCAGGTGCCGAAGAGCACTGATGTCTTTCTGGAGCTTCAGGCAGCCGAGGGCCAATGGATTAACATTCTGATGGTAGTGTCGGAATTTCTCCCTTTCAACCAGGAAAGTGTCCCCTGTTTAGTCCATTTGTAGCCATGGCCCCATGGCTCCATGGCCGGTTAACCTGTAATTTATTTCTGGGTCGGGGCCACTGAGTGGTTGGAGCTTCCAGAGTCATGGAAACCAGCAGGAAGGCCTACCGGAAGTTGACCAAACACCGGATGCGAGGATGTTAATGTTCTGTAGATTTTCCTGTGGCTTCTTAGATTTGCCATGTCTTTTTGAGACCATCAAACACTCGCCAGTTTCCGACGCCCAGTGGGGGTTCGTGGCTCGTGTCATGTTTTGAGGCCATCAAACACCCGCCAGTTTCCGACGCCCAGTGAAATTTCGCTTCTCGTGTCATGTTTTGAGGCCATCAAACACCCGACCAGTTTCTGACGCCCAGTGGGGGTTCGTGGCTTGTGTCATGTTTTGACTGGATATAGCTTAGATGTCCCAAAGCGAATCGGCCTGGTGTCCTTTGACCCATCAGTTCATCCAGCTTTTGGTGTTCACTTGCATGGCCCCTTGTCCTTTGCTCATTGCCCTTAATTGGTGGTCTAGATTGGTGGTTTGGGGAATTGAACACCTGGTTCTTGTAGAGGGTAGATGGGAATCACCCCGAAGGGCCCGAAGCAGATTTTCGGGCGAACTGGGCCCCAAGACATTGGCCCAAACAAGATCACTGAACAAGCCATTTGGCCGTGGTTGTCAAAACCAATGGGATCCCATTTTGGTTGGTAGGTGAATTCACCACCCATTTGAGAACCTATTTTAGTGGGGATTGGTTGATGTTCACTGGGGTACGATTTGGCTGTTGACCCATGGCCAATTGACCGCCGGGGTGTCCAAGGCCAAAGCGCCAAAGCGCGTGACGCGCGCGTCAGGGTGAGGCGACTTTGGTTCGACTGGGATCTCTTCTGAGACGTGTTTTGGACTTTCCAGAGGTGTTGCCAGCAATTCGTGCATGGCCCCTTGCAAGCCCGCGATTGAAGGCAAAGTTGCTGGGCAAGACGCTTGCCCGTTTTTGTTTTTGCATATTGTGGTTTCTTGCGGTAAATAATTATGGACCACTATCAAACACATTAGTCTTGCTTGAGAGCGGCTGAGGTAGCCATGGCTCCTTGCAAGGGGCATAGGCAAGAACCATTGCCAAGCTATGTGTTCGTCAGGGACTGCGAAGCTGTTCGCGCAATGAGTGGTGCACCCCCCCCTCTACCACCCCCTCCCCCCCCTCACATTTGGTGCCTGGCAGAGGCTTCTCTTTTTGGGAGGGTGATCTTTCAGATACCCTCCCACAAGTGCTACGGGGGGAGGGAGGGCAAGGCGGTGTTCCTTTTGGGAGCCCCCCAGGCCCACCTTAAAATCAAAGGACCCCGAAGGCAGCCACACTCTCAAAGCAACAAGCAGACGAGGGGCCCCAAGAGTTGACAAGCCACAGCTTGCAGCTTGCAGCTGGGTGAAGAACGCCCAGCGAATATTAATGCCTTATGCCAAAAGCCGTGCAATTGCCCTTAATTCAGCTTCGGCCGAAGTCATGGACCCAAACGGCCCCCTGCAATCCCACATGTTAACTTGGCGGGGCCCTGAAGTCAGGCTCCTCAAAAAGTTGGTGTTTTGGGAGGTTTCATTTCCTGTCGGGATTTGATGGGATTTGTTCCGTGCAAGTATTCAGGGAGTGCTATGATATGAGAATGAGGTGCAAACCATATAGTTTGTGAATAACAGAAGCAGATGATAGCAAATGCAACCACACCGTCACATGACCTACTTGCGTGAGGCACATGTTCCAGTTTGTGGGCCCGCGCGGAAGTGCAGGGACTAGCCAGCCAATTTTCGTGTGCACGGGTTCCAGAGAGCCACTTGGTGTTGCTTCCTCGGAGACTTGGGTTTGTCTCAGGGCTGTGATTTGTCCAAATTACTCCCGAAAGGAAGCAAACAGAGGATGGGTGTTTTATTTTCCAGATGTCGCCCTCTTGGACACCTAGCATCAAGTCTACAACAGGACTTCTAAGCGCATTGGGATGCAGGAAGCCGGCAGTTTGGCTCAGAGCAGCTTGGATCCAGTCGACCTCTCCACGGCAGTGCCTGAGGCTTGGCATCTGTGGCAGGGGGTGCTCCCCTGCCGAATAGCACGCCCGGAACAAATGGGGAAGTTTCTCGCAAGTTGTGGACCCCCTTTGAAAAAAGGTACTTAAAGGGAGGCCCAACCAGCTTCTGGGAGCCCAGTTTTGAGAAACACCCAGTACAAGCAACGGATTTGGGATTATCATCTTGTGTCAAAGTCGACCCCCCTTTCAGGCCACTTGGAGGCCGGTTCCATGTACTTCCGAAGTCTCCAGGATGGCTAGTGTTGCTGGGTTCGCTTCCGCTTTCCCTGACGCTTCGCGCGGTGATCTGCCCGAACCTATCTTGAGAGAGGTGTGAGCCGTGCTGGCTGGGCCATAGTTAAGCCTCTATTTGCCCACTTCCGAAGCTGGGGGGTGCAGCGTCCGCTGCATTCAGCGTCCCATTTCGCAGGAACATTCGCGATGCGCCGCTCGCCAACGGTGACAGTCTTGCTGGCGGCATGCTGCATTTTGGGCTTTGTCGCCAAGTTGGGCTTCGTTGCTCCGGCGCCGCGGCACCATCGCAGGTGGTTTCGGGTTGTGTGACACCAGGGATTCAGGGACCTACATCTAGTTTGGACGAGCTGTTGCAAGTGGCGTTTGGCGCCATCATCTTTGATATGTGGCGAGTCAACACGGTTGATATCGGCACAATTTGAGGGGCTGCGCAACAGATCAAATTCTGTAAACAACGGAGCTGAAATAGGCCATGGTCATTCCAAGTTGCACGGGCAGAGGCTGATGCTGCAGCATTGTTGACCGCTCCTGTGGGATGCATGCGGGGATTCGCTGTCGAGCGTGCTACGCAGTGCAGGTGGGGTGGGGGTGGTCGTTTCTTACTACAGCTTTGGGGGTTAACCCTTCTTACCCGTTTTGGCCTGTGGATACCACAGCCCCATGTCTTGCATGGAATCAGCTTCCCTCCGATGGGTGGCTTGGTGGAATGGCGTTTTGTCCCATCTACCCTCTACAAACACCGGGGGCCCAACTCCCCAAGCACCGGGCTCCAAACCAATTAGGAATGCCATTCCCTTGTCTCGCTGCCGGCTGGTTCGTGTGCCCCCGCGCCAGTGGGACGGATTCCGATGGCACGAGAGAGAGAGAGAGAGAGAAACCACCAATTAGAGGGAAGCTGATGGAAGGGACCGCTGTGAGGTGGAAATGGCCCGCGGAGCGGAGGCCATGGAAGCAGCGGCAACGGCGGGGCTTGCGCCGATGGACGCCTCGTTGCTCACGGCTGACCTGTCGCCCTTGGAGAGCCCCGGTGACCGTTCTCCTGTGTTTTTTGGTTTCTATCCAAACCCGGGGTAGACTTAGGATACATTTTACATTTTACCAGCGACTCAAAGTGAAGCAAAAAATAAAATATACATTCTATAGATGGGCCTAACTCTAATCATGAAACGTTTTTTGCTGAGCACCGACTTCTCTTCCTTGTTTGGTCCTGGTGGCTGGGAGGATGGATGGGTTGCTGGTTAGCTGGTTAGCGGGTTTGCTGGCTGGCTTGAAGTTGTGCTGAAACGCTCCATGGGTGGACTCTTTGCCAACCTTTGCAATTTTTCCCCAGAAAGGCCCACATGTGAGCCACATTGTTTTGATTTAAGGGAAATCGTTTTTGCCCGTGGGCTATCCCTGAGAAGGCACCCCTGATGCACCCCAAGATGTAACATCCAAGGACACTTTGCTTTTGGGGAACGCCTTGAACGGGCACCAAGAGAAATATGTTTCCTTAACTGGAGGTTCTCTTCTCCAATGGAATCGGGGATCCCCCACCTCCTGAGCCATAGTCCATAGCAAGGCCATGGCCTTACATCCTCATGGCCCTTGCCAGAACATCATGTGACAGTGGCCCGGTAGATCTGGAGTGACGTTATCGGACCATTGGATACCATCTAGGTCCCCCAGTAGTGCCCCTTTTACCTTTTTTTTGGGGAGGGTTCCCCTACGAAAATAGACTACAGAAAAAAAAAGGAAAAACACTTGGTACCCTTAACCTCTCTGGAGGACCTAGCCATTGGTCAGGAATCCCAACATCACCTTCGTGGTGCTGCTCTCGATGTTTTCCATGTCCATCGCTATGGTGGTCTGGGGCCGCAACGGCTTCTGAGTTGGCCCCGTTTGGCGCGCCGCCGGTCGACCCCGCATCTTCTCCCTCAGAATAGGACATCTGCCGACCGGCGAAAAGAGACGCGAAAGCGAAGGGGCGTGAGGAAGCCGTCAGGGGTGACACGCAAACATTGGCAGATGCTTCAACATTCAGCTGCTTTGCTTAAGGTGTGCTGACGTGCTCGTCAGAGAGCAGCCACGAAACTCAGCTCCCGAAACTGCACCCATGAGCACAGAAGGCATCCCAACGATAAGAGCATGCAGGGTGGCCTAGCTTTGAGTAGCAAAGACGAACGACAGCATACACAGCAAGAAACATGAGAAGCGCACGGTAAATTTAAAGGTTGCTGGCGGGCTGATCCCTCCACGCTGCCCGCCATGTCGACAGAGCAGCGTGGCTGCAAGCAGGAGCCAGGAGCCAATTGGGGCTTCTACAACAACGACGCATGGTCTAGTTCGGCCTTGCGTGTTTTGCTCTTGGAATTGCAAAGGCAACCTTTGTGGAATACCAAGAACAAACTAGAACTAGATTATGTGACAAAAGCTTGTGCTTGCCAGGTTGCAGCATTGCCGTGCTGGACAGCAAGACATGTTGCCGTCCAACGGGCCTCAGGTGCCTGTTACGCTGCAACCATGGCCATCCCATCACTGAGATGGAGGAGACTGGCACCAAAGGTCCCGAAAAGCCGGCTTTCAGCCAACATTGCCTGTCAGGGCATCAGGGCAGCAAGTGGGGCTTTGGGAAAGCTAATGCTGACCCCGATTAATAAACCACTGTTTATATATAGATATGGGGGTGTTTCGCTCCAAAGTGATAAATCCTCACAACCAGGTTGACACCCCCATATAAATAAACAGGGGTTTAAAGCCATCCGGGGTCAACATTAGGGGTCTAAAGGAAACCGCATGAGATGCTTAGGTCATTCCACACAAGGCTTCTCCAAGGGATGGGAGCTCTTGCACATTTGAGCCGCGCAGGAAACCGAGCAGTGCCGAAGAAGGCTGTATATTTTGGGGACCGCTCCTTGCCTGCAGTTTGGTTTGGCGAACTTGACCCGGGATTGATCGACCTTTGGTGGGGTCATACCGGATGGGTCCCCAAGTGATGGGCTTTGATCTCAACCGGCTCACTTCGCCAACTGCAGGTGGTATCGTTGCCGGGTTTCCATTGTCATTATCGTGGCCAAAGGGTGACGTCATTCCGTTGGCGTTTTTCGGAGAATTGCTCCTGGAAGCACGCGCTTTCTCGGCGATGCGCGATGTTGGAGGTTTCTTGCGACTGTGGTCTTCCGCTTGGTTTCCCTTCAGCCAGAAGGGCCCCCAAGTGAAGTCATCCCCTTGCATCGCCGTGATTGGTTTCGGAGAACCTGAGAGTCTCGCGCCACCAGGTTTGCAGCCTCTGTGACCGCAAGATCGCCCGGCGCTTAGAGCCCTCTCCGCCGAGAGCCGAGGAGTGAAGTTGTTGTCTCCGGTTTGGATTCACGGTAACGCGACGCGCATCGGAAAACAGCTGAGGAGAGCTGGCAGGCTCGATGGCACTGCGATCACAGCTGCAACTTCATAGTGTGCGATGATTGCGATGCTTGGCTCATTGGGAGCTTGTTGAGGTTGTTTAAGCGTAGTGTGGATCACAGATTATTAAACCCGTCCTACCAACAGGGGAACAGGGGGTGTTCCCCCCAGTGATGGATCCCCACTACAAGGGAACACCAGGTGTCGGGACTAAAGATGAATAAACCTGTCCTATGTCTGGGTGTTCCCCTCAAGTGATGGATCCCCCAGCCCCTACTAATCCACCAGGGGTGTGTGACTCGGGGCCAGGCGGCCCATGGGGACTTGCTGAGGTGACTCGGAAATTCCTCGACCTTGCCAGCGATTTGCATGAGATGAGCCGCGGGCTTAGCGGCCTAGCCTTTTCGAAGGTACGGACTCATTCTCAAGACACAGGGCTTCAGTTGAGGGGTGCCACCTGAGGGGAGTAAAGTCCTGTGATTCAAGCCCAAAGTTTTAACCATCGCCTTTGATTGGTCCCCCACAACCAATAGAATCTTTCCGGACTGCCACCCGGTGCTGCGGACCCCTAATGTCGTTGATTTGTCAAGGTTCATTGAGGGACAGAGGTGGTTTTAGGTTTCAAGAGGGGACTTTTGTAATTGACTCGTGTCCATAGGTATAGCAAACAGCACGAGACTCGACCTCCCTGAGACAACACACACACACACACACTAAATATCGTTTTCTGGCATCCCCAGCATCATGACCAGGGCCTAACGTGACTTTTGACTCCTACCTACAAAAAAAGGTAGGAATGCATGAGGACAATCGTGATGGTGATGAGGATGAGGATGAGAATGATCTGATGAGGCTGAGGATGAAGATGAGGATAAAGATGAGGATGAGGATGAGGATGACGATGATGATGACGATGACGATGACGATGAGGATGATAAGTATGAGGATGATCATGAGGATGCGGGCGAGGACGAGGATGAGGATGAAGATGATGAGGATAAGTGGATGAGGGATGAGGATGATGGCGATGACGGCGATGACGGTGATGATAGTGTTGACGGTGATGACGATGATGACGACAATGATGATGCTGCTGCTGCTGCTGAGGATGAGGATGAATGATGCTGATGATGAGGATGATGATGCTGCTGGTGATGAGGATGATGATGATCAGGATGATTAGGTTGTCACTATGCGGATGAGGATTGATGGTTGATGATGATGGTGATGCTGCTTTGACGCGGATGACCGTTGGAGTGCCCTTCCCACACGTTTCGAATCGGGTCAGTGGCAGCTGGGGACGCTCCAAGCAAAAAGGAACAACCCTTGCCGTTCTTTTTTGCCCAGCAGCTGAAAGCTTTCGGACCACTGCCCGAATAGGCTTCGGAGCAGTTCGGAGCAGCTTTCAGCGGGTTCCGGAGGGTTGCGGGGGCTTTTTTGGGGGGCTGCTGGGGAGAACACGCGAGCTCGTCTTTTTTCCGGAAGCGGACATGGACAACATCCCAAAACATCCCGGCTTGTCGCAACAAGCCGCAGCTTTTCTGCCTGTTTTTCCGGCTTTGCAAGTAGGTCAAGCGCCACAAAAATCAAACAGCCACGCGTTTCACGTCTTTCCCGCGGGCCACGGACTTGGACTCGGACTCGGAGCCGGAGGCCCCTCCAGCATCGCGCGGAAGGCGGGGCTGGTGCCCTGGGAGCTGCGGGGCACCAAGGAGTTCAACGAGCTGCGCCTGGCCTCGGAGCGCCCCGCCCCTCGGATCCATCGGATCCATCGGAAGCCACCGAAATGGATCGAAATGGGGTGAGCCTCCCACCAGCCAGCATGGAAGTGCCCAGAGCCCCCGTAGAAGGACGAGGTCTTTTTCTGGGAAATGGCCTTGTTTTGCACTTCCATGTTAGTTGGTGGGAGGGTGCCACAGGTTTTTGAAGTAGATTTGGCCCCTGTTTGATATCCCCCGGTTCCTGATTCTTCCTGGCGGCGCAAGGCATATATCTTTGACAGCCCCCCCTAATTGGGTACGTGTCACATCGGGGGTTCCAAACATGAAAAAGAGTTAAATAACAATTTAACAAAGGAATCTATTTATAAGGATTTTCTGCTGATTTCCAGAATACAAGTCGAGTACGATTGAAATTGCAAATCTATATATAAATCTAATATAAAAATAAATTTCCAGGCGAATATCGTTATTTATGTCTTCGCATTATAGGCTTAAAAGAACAAAACACGGATAAGTATTAAATAATTGTAATACAGAGCAAATATTTTATGCCAAATCATTTGCCAAGGTTCCCCCCAAGATGGCTGCCAAATGACCCCCAATACCCAAAGGAGATCAACTTAGCAAACCGGTGCAAAGCGGTTGGGGGTGGTGGTGCTGGTGGACTTGAGTTGGGTTTGAGGGTTCGCAGGTTGGGCTGGAGTTTCCTCTTCCCCGGAAGGGCCACATGGTCCAAACAAGCACCTTTCTGCCACAAGACATGGGTTGACCCCGTTTGGGTTGTGATTGCTTTTGTCAAGTTACCCCAAGCAAAGCTGTTGGGCGGGCTGGTGGAGGTGGGCAATCGCTTTTGGCATGTTACCCCCTTGCAAATGAACGTGGGGGCCAAAAATGGGGACCTGCGCCAAAAAGACCCTCTAAAACTATGGCATGTGTGGCTTCAAGTTAATCTGCTGAAGTGTAGTCTTCCAACCGCCCTTCCAGGATTGGTAAAAGCTAGGACATCTTTTCCGAACCCAGTTCTAGAACCCTTTGATTCCTCCCATAATGTCAGGGGCTTTTGAAATTTCCAATCGTCTACCGCTATCATGCGGACTTGTGGTTAGGTACCCCACGACCCCATTCCAAGAGCTTGAGCCCCTCCTCGCAGTAACGCGGCACCTGTGGAAGGGTACCTGGGAGATCAGTTTCCCCCTGGAAAAAAGAACCCTTGTCAGGGCATCAGGAACCCAGGTTCGTAAGTAAGCAAGTAACTAACCTCCCCCCCCCCCCCCCTCGCAAAAAAAAAACACAGGCCCGTAAGTAAGTAAGTGAATAAGTAAGTAAGTGAATAAGTAAGTAAGTGAATAAGTAAGTAAGTAAGCAAGCAAGCAAACCCCCAGACCCCTCCCCCTCACTAAGGGCCTAGAGCTGCCGCATGCCTTGGGCTTGGACACTCGGCTGCAAGGCGCCGGCGAGAAAAGCCGGGGGAAGGTGAAGCGAGCCCCATGGGCCATGAATGGGTGCAGCCACCTGGCCATGGTTCAAAACCAATGGTACCAATTTGGGATAGGTCCTTAGGTGCACCACCCTTTTTAGAACCTATTTTAGTTGGGATTGGGATGTCCACTGAGGGTCCATGGGTTTTGACCCATGGCCACCTACATGGCTCTGGGTCGGCCGTTGCAATACAGGGCTTTGAGTGTAACTTAGCTGGTTACCTGTCTCAGGATCTAACCTTCCCTTGGAATACAGGCCTTCGGACCCCATGTGGAGCTCCACTTGCCCGGGATGTGGCTTGGAATGTGTGCGGCCGACCTGACATGATCTGTGTTGCCCTCCGCTTTACACTTGGCTGGCCTATCGGGGCATGCGGTACACGCCCTTTGGAGGCAAGGAGTGCAAGCGTGCGTCCTTTGCTTTGGGGCCGCTCTTGTCTCGCGCGCTGCCACCCAGCAGGACAGGTTTGGAGAGCGCGTCCTTTCTATTTCGCGGACAGGTTCGGCCATGCTCCTCGCCAGGGCTGTTGCGCCCGATCCCCGCCCTGCCTTGTGGCCCTAGGCGCAATAAATCATGGCGCAAAAAAAAGAAGAAAGTGGACGTGTCCGGCTCTGCATTTGTGAGGATTCGGGTGCTCTTAGGAAGCGTGAAGATGGTTTTCCTTTTGGTTTCGCTTTCACCCACCGCAGCAAATTGGTGTCCTCAAACAACACCCCGATTCGGTTGTAATGCTTCTCCTGGCGAGCGGGCTTTTAACCAACATACCACCAAGGTGGTGACGAAGGTGCCCTGTCCGCACTAGGTTGTCGCAGAAACACGGAGCTTCTGTTTTTCAAGGCACCCGACGGCAAGGGATAAGACGCCACCCAGAACCCATCTGGGGGGTTGCGGGGTTGCCCTATTGTGAAACTGGCATTGTCGTATAGGGTGCAATCAACACTCAGAAAGAGAAGGTTGCCAACCATACATGGATGCAGCCGCCCATTTGGTTGTTTACATGGATTTTGTAGGCCACTTTACGACCAGGTTTTGACAGCTCCATTGGCAGCTTCGTTGTTGCCTTCCCTTCAACAAGATCAGCAAAATAGGGGGTTTCACTTGTTTGATGCCGATGACATTTCTCACGATGGAGGGGCAGGGAGAAAGAGAGAGAGAGAGACTGAGAGGTGTTTGATACTGATGTTGGGTTTGTCTCCAAATGGTGAACCCTCGCCAAACAACAGGTGGTCTTCCCTTGGTGTCCCTTTTTTCAGATAGGAACAACGCAGAAAAGGCTCCCTCAAAACGCACAGCCTAGAAAGTGTTGCTTTTCTCGCGGGTAGCCCTTTTCAGTTTGGGTAAACCTTTTTCCGAGCCAAGTTAGTTTGTTGATTCTGTCCGTTGCAGGCCGTGAACGTCCCAGAGCTGCTTCGACGTGGGGAGCCCCAGTGGAAGCAGCTCCGGGGTGCTGGAAGACGCTTTTCCTTTACAAGGGACCCTCTGGTGGGTCCCATGTTGATGGAGAAGGAATGGAACCCGGGATGAACCAACTTATAAGAGGGCATGGTTCACCTTTGGGGCAACACCTCACATGGATGGATCCCGAGGCGACGTCCGGAAGGAATACAACCTATTGTGACCATGGCATCGACCCCATGACAGGCTTTACCTACAGTAAAGAGATTTAAGTCAGCCTTGTTCTGCCCCCTTCTCCCTGCACATGAATTGACCCATTGGGAATGGCAAGGCCAAGATTTTGAACAACGTGACCTTTCGCTTAGCAAAACACAACACAACTTGCGAGCGCAACTCTTTCAACAAACGCTCATAAGAGCACGCAGCTCTCTAAAGTGATTAACCGGGAGCCTTGGGACAGTGAGACCCATCTCTCACTGCCATTTGCTCATGTCGCACTTCAATGCTCTTTGCAAGCTACTTACAGGGCACCGTGCAACCAACCTTGACACACATGCTGAGACCTGCAAAGTTTGCTTAGGCCGACCCCTTTTTATTCAACATCACTGTTGTTGGCACGGTTTTAGGTGTTGGTTCTGTTCTTTTTTCGTAGGCTCATACCGGTTCCAAAGAAAGCTCACATTTCTAGCTGGTGGTTGGAAGGGAGCCAAGGAGCTGGGGGTATCCAAGTTGGCGTTTAAGTAGGGAACCGGAGGTCAGGCCAAGACTTGGGAATGAACAGTTCACAGACTTGATACCACTCGATAGATGTCAGGAACGACCTCAGAAACGAAGGTGAGTCTTTAAAACGAAGGCTTGGGAGAGATTCCAGTTTCGCGCAAAGGGTGTGGCGGCAGCTCACATGGTCGACCGGGTGTTCACTTGAATCAAGCTGTGCCCTGGAACCACAGGTGTCCCTTTCTAGGTACGTGGTTAAAAATAGAAGGCGCTGGTTTAGAATGGGTGTTATGACCCATTTACCAGGGAAACCCATCTATGTTTCCAACAGGACACCTCCTGCCACCTTTTTCCGGGTGTGAGGCAGCGCCCACCAGACCCCGGTGGCCTCCGCGGCCATCGTGGGCCCCATGGCGGCGGGGGCGCTCTGCGGCGTGCCGGGCATGATGGTGGGCGCGGCGGTGGGCACCACTGTCTACGGCGCCTCGGAGGTCGTCGGCGTTCGATGGGGATGGCTCCCAGCCATCTGGTTCCTTAGCTTTTTGATGCCTTTTGGTGAATTTAGTGGTGGTTTCCATTTAACCCTCTAGAAGTTAAACCTCGGGCGGGGGATCTGAGGGCCCAGGATAGTCAGGGCTTCCATTTGCTGACCTTTGGGGTGCATTTTGCCACGGGATGTTGGGACTGAATAACTTTTTGCCCATGGGTTTCTCGTATTAAACCACTAAAAGTTGAACTGTTAGCAGGGGAGCAGAAAGCAACCGAGTTCCAATTGATGGACCCTTGACCCTTGACCAGGGCGAAAAAGGAGCCCTACACAGCAGGGTCAACAAAAAGTAAACATGGTCACCCTCCCTCCAATGGACATGGAACTTGCCGTTGGGTCCTGGAAGTGACCCGCTGTCAGGTGCGGTAGCCGGGCTTTCGCTTGCTTCAGCGCAAGTTTGGAATGGGTTGTTTTCCATTGCGGGGGTTCAGTGGCAAGGTTTCCGTTTGCCGCAAGAGAGGTATATGCTTTATATGTGTTATTGTTTCCACTGTTGGTCTTACTGGGTGATCATGTTGACCATTGCTGTGGGTTAAAGTCAGAAACTGGGTTGGTGTCTCCTTGAACTGCCACTTGGGGGCGCGACTTTGACACTGGTAGAATAATGGGGCCAGTCTTACAGGGAATCAAGCACCACTCAGGGATTCGAGGGGGAAGTTGTGGTTTTAGGCGTCTGCTGATGGCAAATACGCTTGAGGCAAAGCCATGTCCTTCATGTCACAGAAAGCTGGAGGGTTCGCAAACCACAGCTTTTTGTTCCCTTGTTCAGGGATCCTATTGCCCGTACTCTTCGTCCATCTTCAGGTCAAACGATGCTTCAATGAGATAGGGGTATCATTGCATTCCCGCTTCATTTGGCTTGCACACGGGAGCTCCACGTCACCAAACGAAGCATGATGGCGCAAGCCGATGCAAATCCTCCAGGCACACCCTTGCCAAGCCCAGCCAACGCATGCGCACTCGAGGAAGGCCATCCAAGAGTTTTTCTAGAAAGCTTAACTTCATTCGCTTGTTTGTGACTGTTTCAGACCAGGCAGGGATAGGCAGGGTGTTTGAGAGGTACAATTTTGCGACAAAACCTAGTTCACATCCACATGTGAGTCAAGCTTCTTCTGCTGGCAGGACCAGCATCCCACCAAGCCACCAGCTTGGACACATATCATGTGATATCATGTGCTTCGTGCTTCAGATGTCAGTCCATGTGCTTGGCTCATGTTGTCTGCGCTGCGCAGCGATCCCAGGCGTTCGGCAGAAGTGGATGGATTCGAGCCATCCAGACGGCCTGCCAACTGCAGCCCAGCGCTGTTTTGCAAGGACCAGCCGTAGGACGGTTGAGCCCTGTTTGAGTTTTTTCCTGGGTTGCCCTCCAGGAAACTGTTTTGAAGTCTGCTTTCATTTAGACCCACCTTCCGTAGGAAATCAGGATGTGCAGTGCGAGTCCAGGATTCCCGGTTCGCCAACCAACCTGGTGAAGAACTTGCTCCCATAAAATCGGTTGGGTTTGAACAAGCGGTGCTTGTAGGTACCTTGGCCCCTCCCAATTTACGCAAACTTCAGTCCGGTCCAGCCTGCTCCTTTGAGCCTCCGGTAGCCATGTGGAAGTTCGCCGGGGTCTTGCTAACAATCTGTGGCAGAGCTGTTTTTTTTTGCACGAGTTTAAGGCATGCAGTGCCAAATTTGCTTGAGCAACAGTTCCAGTTGACTAACTCCGGAAGAACAAAGTCGTGTTTTTCTTCGGGGCGGGCTGAGTTTGTTGCCAAACTCGGTCTTGTTTGTCCTTAGATCTGGTTGGTTGGTGGGTTGGTTGCTTGGCCGCCGGCTACCAGCCGATGGCTCAACCAAACGCCCAGAGCGGCTCCAAGGCCCAGACCGGATGCTGGGAACTCTCGAGTTACCACAACTGGAGCTGGTAAAATCCCAAATCCAGCAACACAAAAATGCCGCTACCAAGCGGGTATTCGTGCCATTCAACTTCAGGTCTTTCGGAAATAATGTGTGAACATCGAACCCCACGTTTTATTCGGCATTGAAAAAGTAATCTCGGGCAAACGCAAGTGAGATAACCGCAGTATACCACAGCCATGTGTTGCTCTTCCCCTGCATCGGGCGAAGTATCGTCCGAGGTTTGTGCGACCCAGTTGTCCTGGTGGAGGTTCTCAGTGGGAATGAGACTCTCGCAGCTGCAAGGCTGGGCTTGGCCTGGGATTGGATTGCTCACGTCATCCAGACATGGGCATCTACCCTTTGCATGAGGGTTTTCGCAATTCGCAAGAACGACCCCAGGGATCCAGGCCTTTCGGTTTTTTATGGGTCAGATCTGCCTTGTCTGCACTGTTGGAGGCCGTCTTGGGGTCTGCGGGGGCGCCACTCAGGTCCCATGTGGTTCCGAGAAATCGAAACCCAGTGTCTTGGTTGAAGAGGGCGGCTGGCGGCAAGTGGTGCACAGCGGATGTTGGCTGGCGATTGGGTCTCGAAGATCAGGATAAAACAGCAGACCCTGTTTGAGCCCTTTGAAGCATCCATTTGCTTAAGAATGTTTGTTATTTTCCCCTGTTGGTTTTGGAGGGAATCTATCACTACTGGATTGTTTTTCCCAGGGGGCTTAAGCAAACGCAAGGAAGGTGACTTACACAATAGTTGTTGAACCGTTTTAATCAGGGTTTTGCCCACCGATCGAAGTTTCCGCTTTGGGATGCCACATTCGTGTTAATTACATGCTACCTTTCGCTTCACCCGCGTCATTGGAAGATGGAATGCAAGTTGACGTCGGCACTTTCTCAGCTGATGAACATGGAGACTGTTTCAGAAACAATCTTTGGGGGACCGGCGATTTTCTTTGGGTGGGCTTTGGGTGCTTGGCCCACGTATGTACTTGTCCCCGAATTGAGCCTTCTGCAGGTTACACACAGCGGGTTGCCATCATTCGCTGCAACCTCTCTCTCGCTTTTTGCTTTTGGCGGATCAGTATCTAGATCCGCCCACAAGCGCATGGGCTCTATGTGGAGATTGTGTTTGCTTTCTGTTCTCAGCGCTCTCCCGGAAGCATGTCCATCGACTTTAGCGATTTTACATCGCTGAAAAATCCGAGCATGGATGCAATGGAACACGAAGACTTGTGGCCAAGCATCGGAAGTTCACAAAACCGGCTTGTGAAGGTTTGTAAAGGCCATATTTTATTCAGGAACAAAGGCCTTCTTTTCATTCAGACAATGCCATTTGACAGAGGAACACTGAATGACAAAAGTTCAACCCATAGCGGCGGCGCTTTGCGCGGAATGTCGGGTGCTTGACTTCTGGACGCGTTGGTTGACGGTTTCATTCTGGTATTTAGGTGTGTCTGTGTTTGCCAGACCGCCAAAATAAGTGTTTCTCTGTTGGTAGTCCTTTGGTTTTTCTTTGAACCCACAAAAAAAAGGGGTACACTCCCTCAGACTAACATGGAAGCTCCCAGAAGGCCTCTGTAAATGGGACCAAGTCTTCCAAAGGGGTCCTGGAGCGTCTGGGGGAGGGTACCCTCCGACTCAAAAAAGTGAGACATTTGGTTCTTTACACTTGTGCCAGGTGTGGGATCAAACTCTGAGTCTGCCATCCGCGGAAGAGGGCGAGACGGAGCCTTTGCGGCAGCAGGGGCCACTCGGAATGGATCTCATTACACACACACACACACACACACACACACACACACACACGCTGTGGGTCAAGACCAATGGGATCTCATTTTGGTTGGGTGCACCACCCATTTTAGAACCTATTTAGTGGGGATTGGGATGTTCACCGGGGGTACCTGAGTTTGACCCATGGCCACATGGGCTCGAAGGTACACCTCCTTTTATCATATGGGTGTGGGTCAAAATTAAACAGGAGGGGTTAACGCCAAAACTTCCCTTGCCTTTTGGCTGAAGTGACCCGAGCTGTTGTTTGCTTGGTGAGGCGGCCAGGGGTGGGGGTCTCGTTTGCAGGACAAGCATGGCCCTCAGAGAATGCGGTACAAAAAAACACACGCAGGTTTTGGTCCATGTTTCCATTTACAAGGGCTCCATTTTGGTTACCGAATTCTTGATCCACGGCTATTATCATCTAGGTCCCCCAGTAGCGCCCTTTTACCGATTCCTTTTTGGTTGGGAGGGTTCCCCTACTAAAATAGACTACAGACAAATGTTGGTACCCTTATTCTAACCTCTCTACTGGAGGACATGGGGCAAAAGGATCCATAGTCCCAAAACATAGTTTGGAGGTAGCTCCAGTCCAGATCTATCTGGGCCACCTTGTGACCGTGTCCCATGTTCTTTCTTGCTTTTCGTAATTGGGTTTAAGCCGTGCCTCGCCATATCGCCAAGAGGGGCCGCGCAGCGTGACTTCCAGTTTTGGGCTGGCATTTGGGAATGTTAGGTGCACGTGGCGCGCCGCATTTCGCAGCAAAAGCGTCTTGGATTGCAAGAAAGCTATGCCTGACAATGGCAGCATGAGTGCGAGTGTGTGCCCCTGGTTGCTAGCTGGCAAACCGAAAGCATCATATAGCTCAGGCTGCAGCCAATAACACAGGAGCGGAGGCTCACTGCCCAAAAAGAATGCGGTTCTGGTTGCATCCCGTGGCTGAGCCCGAGAAGAGGGTGCATGACACAGAACGTGAGCAGGGTCAGCATCCACTGCCATACTGCGGATAGCTTGGGTTGGGCACTTGGGTTGGGAGCTCAGGGGCTCCACCCTTGGTCCCGAGTTGGTTTACTCGTTTACCCCTTCCGAAATGGACAAGAACATAGTACCGGTTTGCCCTCCCACCAGCTAACATGGAAGTGCGAAAAGGCTTTTTCCAAGAGGAAAGTAGTCTTTCTACAGGGGTGTGTGCACTTCCATGTTAGCTGGTGGGAGGGTACCCCTTCCGACATGGACAAACACATCATAGGCACTGCGGCAAGTTCGGGGCTGGGCATTGGTTACTCTTGTGCTCGACCCGAGACCGCAAGAGTACCCGACTGGCTGCAGCGAAGAACGTCCCTCCTGACAAGCTCCTTGGCTCGAGCCATGGATCGCTTTGAGCCCTTGGTCAAGTTTGGGGCGGGACAGGGGCTGCCTTTTGATGTTATTTTCTGCGCGACGTCCATTCAAAACAAACCACTTTAGGGAAATAGACACGGCTCCCTTGAGGGAAAGGTGGGCCGACAACATGTCAGATCCGGTGGAGGGTTTGAGTGGTGGGTTGATTTTGGCCCATACCCAAAAGTCACTTTTGAGACCAACGTCTGAAGTAAGGTGGGACTTGGAGAGCGCCACTCTCCGCATTACGCTCTATGACAGAAGCGTGGTGAGCCAGATCATCGGGGACCGGGTTCTCTGAGATCACCCATGTTGGTCCAACGGATTCTCGGGTCCAGCTCGGATATTTTTTGGCCGGGCAAAAGGATCACCGGTACCAAGCTGATTTTAGAGGAGCCCTGGTTGATCTGGTTGTTGGACATCTTTTTTCAGTTTTTGAAGGCGCGACTTCATTGCAATATACTTGGAATCCCCCCCCCACTCAACCATTCAGTTGGGTCCTTGGTTTTGCCACATACACCCACTTGCTCAAAGCCGAGTCTTCTTGAGAGTTTCCCATGAACAGTCCCCACAGTATCCAGCTGCAGTTCCCCCCAAGAAGGTCGCGCTGGTATGACTGCACCAATGTCTCTTAGAGTGAGGGCGTGCTGAATATCGCATCAGCTTGTGGGGCAGTATTTGTTTTCGGGGGGGAGTGGAACCATGGAATTTCACAGTGTCGTTTTCACATGTTCACTCAGGTTACCTCTTTTAAAAGAGGAGCCCCTATTCCTGCGTGGCCTGCTTCGTCCCGTAGTGTCGTGAAAGTTGGCCCTGACGCAGACTCCCTTCAGTTGGTATTTGACGTCTCGAAAGTTGACCTCTGGACAATGACGCAGCAGATCCATAAAATGGCTCGTGACCTACAGGCTGTAAAGGCGAATATGTTTTGTTTGGGTGAGGCAGGGCTTTGTTTGGACGATCATTTCTGCTGACCCTGGCAGGATGTGAGTCTTCCTTTGCAGCAGTTGGTGGCGGACCGGGAGGTGCGCCCCGAACTGGGGTGGTTGGCGCTGGGGGTTGGCTTAGATTTGTTCTTTTTGGGGTGGGCTTGAGTCATTGAGGTTGGTTTCGGGGATTTTGCTTTCTTCAGGGTTGAATGTTTGAGCATGCTTCGGGGTGAGTCTTTTGGATGAGTGCTTGGCCCCCTTCCGGCCTCACGTTCATTTGGATGGGATGCGGGGCTGCCATTTCTTCCATTTCTCCATTCTGCTTTGCTATGCGTTGTTGTGCTTTGTGGCGCTGTGCCTCAAAAATAGTTCAGCTGGTCCGCCCGCTCACTGTTTGCTTAGTGGCAAGCAAGAAGTTTGCGACTTCGTTGGACAAATCACTCGACGAGACAATTCTAGGACATCCAAGGGTGGTCTTTTGGAATTGTTTGACGCCCGAGGGGGACTATTTGGTCACGGATGCCTACGGCGAAGCCGTCTTGGGCGATGTGCCGCCGCATCTTGAAAAGAAACCATGAGCGAATCAAAGTAGGCGTGTGTCAAAACCGGGGGACCCTAAAACAATGCGATGGTTTCCCTTTTCAGTCAAGGTGCGAAGGGACACACTTCCAAGTAGGGAGGAAACCAGTCGCCTGCAAAGCCAACCCTCTACGTTCACAACAGGCCCTAAGAGGGATCTGCAACAAGAGTTGGGTTGGATAAATCCCTATATTTCCCCTCAGGCTTGCTGTAAACATTGAGCCGGTGGAAAGTGAGTTTCCGTTTAGTGGAGTGGTGTTGAAGGAGGAACTGTAGGCACCCCTCTTTGTGGTTTCAAAGGCAGTCCTTACTTATTATGTTTGCTTTCGACAGGATTATGTTGCCCGCGCAGTGAACCGCTGCCCAATCGCGATTATGGAGTAGGTTTGGCCGACCTTCCGTTTGGAACAGTCCAGGCTATACAGTGATGGTCACGGGCTGTTTGGTTGGGAGTTCGATAACAGCTGCATATGGGGCCCAATGGGGGGGCATCACAAAGACCAACATAATGGCACATGGAAGGGTGAAATGGGCCCAAGTTGCTGACCTGGTTCTGCTCCATTTGCTTGCAAGAATGGAACCATGTGTGCCCAGTTGATGGATTTGTTGGATGGCGTGGCAAGTGCAGGGCATGATCATTAGCTTTCAATACCTTAAGGGATGCTGGGCTTTCATAGATTTTCTGCGCGCCCTTGGTATCTTCGGCTTTCAACTCAGAAGTAACACAGGTATTGGCATGGCTTGGTGCCATAGCAAGTGGGGCGATTGATGATGTCCCTTCAGCGCAGTTGAGCAGTTGAGAGGGCTCAGAGTTTCCCATGCCTCCTGTGGCATTGAATGAGTTTGCCTCCAAAACAGATTCATCTACAATATGAAACCTACAATTTGGGATTCCAACGAAAAGGATACCCTTGAAAAAGGACACACACACCCAAGCACTAATTGATTGCCTGTCGTTTTGTTTTGCCACCGTCTCCCCAGGCGCTGGCCGTGCAAGATTTCATTGTCGGCAGGGAGCTTAGAGTTGCCATCTCATCTTGCAGGACTGGCCTTGATCCAAAGGGTCAACAAGCAGATTATATAGATAAACATACTGTTTTCACAAAGTTAGGATCCGACGCCAATGCTTGGATTTGGCAATTCGACATGTAGAATCCACGGACCCCGCCAAATGCCAGGAAAAATGGCACTGGGGTTTGATCAGCTCTCCCTTATCCAGCGCAACAGCGGGGTTCTCCAAACCAGCAGCCCTTTCTGCTTGCTGATCCCTAGGCTCAGCGTGTTCCACCATATGCACTTAGTACAGTGCACATGCATAATGTTGCATAAACCGTTTCCCTGAATGTACCTATGAAATGTTGAAAGACGGCCCACAGGTGGTGGAGGAGTCGCTGCCAAAGACGTGGAACGTGCCGCCCGAATCGGGGAGCGACCTTACATCGCCGCCCGGCGCTGGAAAACCGAGGTCTTTGTGAATCCGTGGGCTTAAGAACATGTTTTATTTCCCAGGTGCAAAGGGCATGGATATAGAGAACCCTGCTGCGGCTCATTTTTCAGAAATACCAAGCGCAAATCTGTCCCACTTTGTGCGATGTACATCTTGCCCGTGGCAAGGCAAGCGATTTTATTTAAGTCATACAAAGTAGGACATTTGGTGGAGCCCAACAAGCCATTCACAGAGCTACATCATTTAGAAGGACAGCTGCGTGTCCCATGGGAGATCTTTGGCGTATCGAGACACAAAGAGAGAGCGAGAGAGATAGAGAGAGAGAGAGAGAGTGAAGGCGAGAGAGAAAGAACGCTGTTAAATTATATATCTTAAATTGATTGATCATTGTCCATTTAGTTTTTTTGACATGCCTTGGCTGGCCAATCTTCTAGCGGGTTGCGATGCTCTGCCCTGGGATTGCTTGTTTGATAGGGCATTTCACCGCCACTTGAGCCCTAAACCTCGGCAAAAAAAGCAGATTGAGATGTTGGGCAGCTGGAGTTGCTGATGTTGTGGCAACCTTGGAAGCTGCAACCAACAAGCAGCGCAGCTTGGAGAGGTGCAGCAGAAAAGTGATGTCCACTTCAAGGACTGAACCAACCAGTAACCAGAAGTTCACTTGACTGCTATTGGGTTGGATCTTTAAACTTTAACTGTTGGGAAATAAAGGTGTTTTCCACTTACCCCCCCCAAAAAAAATCAACTTTTGCAGGGGGTTAACAGCGACCAAGCTCAGAATGTTGCATTCAGTGCTTTAGAAACAAGAACGCATTGCACTTTGTTTCTCCGCCGTCGCATCGCCGCCGCCCGCCAAAGCAACAACACACACATTTGCTTGGAAGCTCAGTCATGGTGAAATCAGCAAAGTCCCTCCAGGGTTTGTTGAGTAGGTATGGCCTTCCTAGAACGGAATGCACAGCGGTCACCGGTGTTCTAGCTTAGGATTGCACAGGATTGACTCGGGTCCTTTGAATGTGCCGCCTACGCAAGTTCAAACTCCTGCGTGGGTTGGTTCGCTTGATCCGTAGCACTCTTTGATATTCCTGGTCAAGGTGAATTGGTACCATCATAGAACTTCTCCTGACCAAACTGGCGGTATGTTCGGGGGGGAGATCTTCATCCTTGTCCCATGTCTCATTTTCCCTCAGCTGAGGTATCCGATGCACGACGCCCGGCCGAAGAAGAGACACGTGGTGGGTATGCAACTCCATGTTGGCCATCTCATGATGGTCACATTTCAAGCAATTTGGACCCACTAGCGGCGAAAGATGGGCACTTGGCATGAACGTATTGTGTTGGTGCTATGTTAAAACGCTGGACATTGCCGTGGCTAAATTGGATCAACCTTTTCCAGGCACGCCAATGGACATCTCGGGTGCTGCTCATACGTAGCCTGGGGGCCAGTTTGACATCTATAATTTCTATGACCCACTTAGGTCCAAGGTCCAGCGGAATCCGGACGCGTCATGTCGAGAGCCAAAGGCTGTGTGAGCGCTTTGTGTTTGGAGCTGGCTGCAAGTGCCTTCCCTGAGGTGTTCATGATGACGCGGGGCACCCGCGGGGATGTGCAGCCCTTTGTGACGCTGGCGCGGGGGTTGGCGGAGACGCACGGGTGGCTGGCGGCTCGGCGCGGCTCAGCGGGGCTCACTTGGGTCAGTCCGCCCATGCGGCGATCCTGTTGAGGGAGGTAGGTTGGTCCAAGTGTTCCTTCATGTTGAAGGGTTGACCACTGTGACGGAGAAGTGCTGGCAGGCATCCTTGCCAAAAATTGAGGCAGTTTGGGCTGGGCTTGGGTGGTCCGCAGGATTGCACCCCCTGTTTGGTTTAGAGCAGTTTTAGTGGTTGGTCTAAAACTCCAATAGCCATTGCAAGTGATCCGGGCAATTCAAGGCTGCTGAACTTGCCTCGCCAACTGTAGCTTAGGGTGGGCTAGTTCAGACGAAATGACAAATAAACGCCTGAATTTGTTACTGCAATTCACCACCATAATGGGAACTCCTCTGCAGCGAAACATTGGTGAGGTTGCAACCACCTTTGCCAGCAGCAGAATTCGAAGTCAAGACCTTTCGCCCGGCTTCTTTCGTCATGGCTTCTAGGAGCTTGGGCGAAGTGCTCTCCGTGTTGGAGAGCTTGCCGGTTGACAGGCAGTGCTCCAGAACGAAGCCGGGAACTTTCGGATTTCCGTCCCAGGTCACCATTTGCACCGAGCTGACCCATGCGGACTTTGTGAGGAAATGGTCTGCTCCCCGGCTTCCAAGTTGGGATTGGCCCTGTGGCCTTTGGATGACCTGGGAGATGGTTGCGCCCTACTGGGATCCTTTTGCGTTGTTGCTCCTTGCTTCTTCTTTTTTGTGTGCATTCTGGAAAGCCAGGGGAAAAAGCAAAGAACTTAACAGTTTAACATTAGGATAGCAGTGGCCGTGCACTTGCAGAGCTGTCATTTTCATGTTGGATAGTACTTGCATTTCGTGCGGACTGATCTGACCGATGTCAGCTTTATCTTGCATTTGTTTATTTGTTTCCAAGCGAAGTCCATGGTAAGACAGCTGGCACTAAGTGGCACTAAGTATGTGCATTGCTCAGGCCTGAGCAACTGATATTCGGGTGTTAGAACCCCGGAAAGGCTGAATGCCTTCCGGCCTGAGCAAGCAACACTCTGAAGGACAAGCCCGACTTGCTGCCTAACACAGAACAGAGTAACCGGTCCTAAGGGGTCCTTGGAAAACACCTACAGGGCAGCGAGCGGCCAAATTGCAGAGCGCCAGGTCTGAGAGGCACAAGGGTGTTGCTAGATATATTGGCTTTGAGCTGCAATATGTCCCAATCTTGCTGGTGCAGGTAGCTGTTTACTGGTAAGTAAGGGAATCAGCATATAGCCATGGTTGGAACCTACTCAAGTGGCTTGAACATCCAAGAGGTCCATCTCGGGATCGGCCGAGGACGTCTCCAGGGGCCGGATAAGATTTCGGCCGAGCGGCGGGAACACCGAGGCCGTGTCAAAAGTCAAAAGTGGGCGTTTCTGGGGCTGGACTCCAAAAGGAAGCCGACCATTTTGTGGGTTTCTCCTATTTTGGGACGACCCCGTGTCATGTTTTTTGTCAGGCCTTTCCCTAGCTCTCAGGATGCGGGGCTATCTTAAACTTGGGAGAGCCCCTTTAGCTTGGTTGGACAATTCATCCCTCGTGCATGCAGAAGTGCTGGCCTGGCTCAATTTCGACACAGGCAAAGATGGACACGTTCGGCTCCCACTTGCTGCTATCCACCCGCACGGAGTTTCTTCAAATGAGGCTCGGATGCACAGTAGCGATTGCTGCCCAGGCCTCGCCAGCAGTACATACAGTAAGAAGCAGGAGGGCGTAGCAGCTCGATCAATGGGCCATGGGTATTCCACTCTGCTGTTGGGTTGGATCTTTAGACTTTGACTTCTTGGATTTCCCCTCATGTTTCCTTTTGACCAGCAAAAAGCTCAAAACTTTTTGCTGGGGGATCTACAGTATCTACAGCACCCAGGGGCTTGCCATGCTTTCTGGTTGCTTGACTTGCAGTTGGTCAAGCACTTCAGCGCTCGCCCTGACTGCCGAGGATCGCCCTTTCGCGGTCGGAAGCCGCCACTTGTCAAGCTGCGAAGGAGCATTGCTGTAGTTTCTTTCCTGAAGGTTAGCCTGGAACCAAGGCAGGCCATTTCCGGATCTCCTTGTAGCGGGGACCTTTTTTTTGATGGCTTCAGCTTTGGCATGGAGTACTTCTACTTGGCTTCCAACATGGACCCCTTTTCAGATCTTGAGATGCATTCTCTGGTGTACTTTGGATCGAGTCCATGGCTTCCAAGGTTTGCCTTGCTTGTGACTGGCGAAGTATTTTGCGACGTCTCCGGTGAGGCGAGTTCCGAATCGAGTCCATGGCTTCCAAGTTTGCCTTGCTTGTGACTGGCGAAGTATTTTGCGACGTCTCCGGTGAGGCGGCAGGTGCTGAAAGCAAACCAAGTTCCGAGCAATCAAGCAGGTTTGTCCGACATGTGATGCTGCGTTCCGGGCACGGTGTTCCAGGATTGGCTGTGTTCAAGTGGGGATCGGCATGCTGACGCGTCTCTGGGTTGGGCCAGCTTGACAGAGAATCAGGTTTAGACGAAAAAGATATCGCAATGGCCCCTGATCCTTTAGATGGCCGATTTCGCTACAGTTCCAATTTCCTCGGGTGTTCCGAGGAATTCTTCTCCAGCGCCACCGTGTTCGTGGATGAGGTATTGGCTGCGGAGAAGGGGCCTCGACCTGTGGACCTCATTATGTTTGGCCGCCAGGCGTGAAGCTGTCTTTTGTTGGGGCCGTACGCTTCCAACAGAAGACACTTGGAGGGTTCCTGGAAGATCAAAGTTCCTTTTGAACAAATCCCCTGTCAGGTGCCATGTGGGTGGGATGGGGTTCTTGACCTGAAAGAGGGTGACTTTGATGCTCAGACTACGCACGTACATGCACGCATATCAAATACATACACGAATATTAGGGCTTGCCTCTATCAACAAATTGCATGCCTTTTTTCTGCGGGTGGGGAGACCGACTCGGCAACATTGACCTAATTCTGGGGAACGTTCACCCGCAAATTGGTGGTAGTGTAAATTACCCCCAAAATTGGGGGACCCACAAAAATTGAGGGTACATTACCTACAAATTTGGGTAAATTACCCACCCACAAATTTGGGGGGTAAATTACCCACCCACAAATTTCGGGGTAAATTAGCAACCCACAAATTTGGGGGTAAATTACCCCCAACATTGAGTAAATTTCCTCCCAACATTGGGGTAAATGCCCCACAGAATTGGGGTAAATTACACCACACAATGGGGTAAATTACCCGTAATTGTCCTCCCAACATTGGGGTAAATGCCCACAAAATTGTGGGTAAATTGCCACCACCCACGCAATAGGGGGTAAATTACCCCCCAAAATTGAGGGTAAATTACTCACAAGATTGGGGTTAAATTTGGGGTAAATTGGTGGTAAAGGTTGCTGCTACAGGCAAGGCTTACCATAAATCAACAACATAAATACATGCATACCTACCTACATGCATGCATATGTATGCATGCATGCATGCATACATACATACATACATACATACATACATACATACATACATACATACATACATACACACATACATACGTACGTACGTACGTACGTACATACATATATACACACACATGTATACATGTATACATGCACACACCCATGCATGATTATCAGGATAGTGTTTGATTGTCATAATTATTATGATTGGCAGTGTTATCACCAATAGGTTAACAATGTTACAATTATCATTATGATTGATACCGCTTTTTGTTTACTATGAGTGTATAGATATGTGTATATATATATATATATATGTGTGTGTGTGTGTGACTGTCAGCAAATGCCAGCCATCGGGCCAAATGACGTTGACCGCTTGAAGAGATGCCCTTGTTTTGCCGCGTGAATTGACGGGTGGGTTTCTTTGCAGATCGACATTGAACCCAACAAAAGGGGTGCACGAAAAGGAGATTTCACGTTGAAGCCATTTGCCCGGCGGCGGCATTGCCGCTGGGCAGAAGCTGATGGATTGAGGCTTCACTTTGGCTGGCGTTGCCGCTCTTGTCAGCGAGTACTGCAAGAAGCCCCTCATTGGCTGCAGCCTTAACTTGTCCCATTGTGCTTTGTTGCCCAGTGGTGCCCTTTTTCCTTTTTTGGGTCAGGGTTTCCCTTTAAACTCAACCAACAAAAAAGGGTGCCCTTTTTTCCCCATGGCCACTGGGCATCTGAGTGTGGCAAGTGGGTGCCCTTTCAAAGGTAGAGCGAAACGCAAGGACAATATGCGTTGAAGTCTAAATGGACCTGTTGCTTGAGCAGTCTAGTCATAGCAGCCAAGATTGTCGTTGTCATTGTCCGCTGCTGGTTTCAAAGAGGATGGAGTTTCAGTAGGCGTTGCCATGTGTGAAAAGATCGATCGACGCGATTGCTTGGGCTGCTTGAGGTTTTATTCTGCAGCCCAGTTGTATTCCAAGCACAGACCAGGAGACGCGTGCTGCGTTTGTCTGTTTGAATGCCTGGACCTCAACTTGCATTGGCGGAATCGTTTTGATTTTGTTGCCTTCAAGCCATGCGCTTTTTTTCGAAGCAGCTGATAAAGTGAAACAGGAGCTTGATGGGCGGCCTGCTGGAACGTGGTGTGCGTGCGCGTTACCTAACCTTCGCTTACTTTTGCGCACTAACACTCGCAAAGGCAAAGCCTTCAACACGTAAGCCGCGGAAGGAACAGTGTTTTCCGATTTTTGAACAACACCGCAACATGTACCATGGAAGGAACCCGTGGGCCCCTCACAAGGGATGTGGAAGGGTCCACGGAAGGATGAAAGCTGTGGCCACCACCACTTTGCGGGGGAAAGGCCAGGCCCCTTTGTGGAACAGTTCGAGGGTATCCATCACGCCAAGCCATGGTTGTTGTTGGGAAACATTTTACATTTTTGCTTATTGTGGTTTAGTGGTTGAAATCCAACCACTGAACTGCTATGTTTTAAATATATTTTTGTTGCTCCCCTTCCAACGTCAGCCAAGTATTCAGGGCAAATTGGATTCCTAGGGGAATCAACCCCTAGAATTTGGAACACCGCGCGCGTCCCTCAGCGAAAGCTTCCAGCGCCAGGACTGGAAGGCCGTGATGGCCATCGATGGCGCGGAAGGTCACAGCCTGCTGGTGCCTCGGAGCAAGTTGCGCAGCGATCCGGAAAATCAAACATGTAAAATTTACTCCTTCCCATAAGGTCCAAGTACCTTCCAAGGATGCCTTTTGAAATTTTGACCCCCCAAAGGCCATCCTCAGAATTTTTTCGTCCATCACTTGAGAATCAGATACCCTCCCACCAACGAACGTGGAAGTGCACAGACCCCTGTAGAAAGACTACTTTGCTCTTGGAAAGGGGGTTTGCGCACGTCCATGTTTGTTGGTGGGAGGGTATTCGAAATTTTCTTCCTTGAGATGAAGAGGTCTTTTTGGATCCTTGTCTCGCGGTCAACCAGTTTTAGACCTCAAAGTTTGTTGGGGAGATCATTAGGGTGGTGAACGGCAAGTTTGGGCTTGTTCTGACTCCAGTCAAGCGCATTGTTTCAAGACCATCCAAAACAAGGCTCTCCATTCTGAGACAAAGTATCAATGGTGGCGGATTTGGTTTTAGACTGCCACTTTCTGTGAAAAAGAAGTGATCAAGTAGGGCCTGGGATCCGACTTTGGTATTGCTTTCTGTGTCCTTTGCCAGAGGGGATCTCCAGCTTACTTTGCCAAACAAATTCCCCCCTCTTCGGCCTGGATTGCTTGGAGGATCTTGGGCCTTGGGGGGGCAGATGGTCCATTTCCAGCACCTGATGCGGAAAGGGGGGGTCCTGGGAGGACGTTTAAGATTGGTTTTATGTTAGTGCCGAGAGTCCTTTTTTCTTAAATGCTAAAGACCCCCCCGCCCGACCAGCCCATTTTGCGGAAGCGTTTTTGCTCCAGTTTCTCACCCTGGCAACCCGCCAGTCCATCTCTTTCATTTGTTCCTCACCTTCGCCTCTCCTCCAAACCTTGCGAGGGGGGGGATAAAGCGAAGACCTAGACAGATGGAGTCAGCCTTCAGTGACTCTAGTCCTGAAAATAAATTCAAGAACAGAAGATAGAGGTGAGACAACTAACCCATAAAATCTCAAGCGAATTCTGGGTAAAGAGAAGGAAAGGACGTAGTTTAATGCCGTTCATGTTCTTTACACGTTTGGTTTGATTGACTTGGCAATCAACTTCTATCATGATTTGTTCCTGTAAAGCTGGACTCATTTAGAACAAAAAGACAACCTCGGCTCCTGTTGTAATGTGACCCTCAGAACGGAGCACAAATGATCCAGTTAGCAAATAGGCCTTTGCATGTTTGGGCAAGAGTTGCGTGGAACAGCAGCTTAGCGTCAGGTATGTGTCCTTCCGCGCTTGAACACACGTTGTTGATCTTCCTCTTCTGAAACCATGCGTCGACATGCTGGCCGCTTCTTTCAACACCATCCAGCTTCAAGCAGCCTTCATGGAGCAACGAAACCACATCCTTTGCCATTCTCCTTGTGACGGGCCTGGCGGCCACGGAAGGTGAGAGCTCCTGCTAAGGAAATCAAGTTCTGCCATCAGACTGGGTGGGTGCACTGCTGCCCTTGGCTTCGCTGTGCTGACAGGATGCCATTGAAGAGATGGCCTTCACATCCCACAACTCGCTGAAAGTTCTCAAGGACTCGCGTCTGGGTAGCAGTCGGGCCCTGTCTGGTGCCCCCTGCCAACGGCGGCACAAGGCGGTGCCACAAACGGGACCATATTTGTTTTGCAACTCCCTGCCCAACCATCGGCTGCACCAGATGGCGGCTTTGGGCTGGGTTCTTTTGCTGGAAAGGTGTGGTACCGTGGATGCTTGCTTTTGTGGCCCTCTCGGTCCATTCGAATCACCCAAGGTAGGTTTGCCCCCTACAAGCATATTGCTTATTCTCTGCGAGAGTCGCCAGCATGGCCGCAGGATTTGGCGGAAAAGAATCCATTTGCATCAATGCACCTTGGCTTGACCAGTGGTCTGCGCGACTTTGAGTGATTCTATTCTATGTGCTCGCCAGAATGCAAGCTCCGCCTGTCCATGAGCTTTGTAGCATTGAGTGGCGATTCGCCCTGTACAAGTCCTATAGCGGTACTTGGATCTTCACAATTCGTCTGCCACGCAACTGAACCATTGCATGTACCCCATCGGGAGATCCCAGGCTTTCCCTTACGGCTTTAAACCTTTTGGGCCCATTTCATGGTTGTTGTTGGGAAACATTTTACATTTTTGCTATATGGTGGTTTAGTGGGAAGTCCCCACTTACCTGCTAGAATTTAACTTTTTACTCCCCTTCCAACGTCAACCCTGATTTAAGCTGAGCTTTTTTTTGGCAGTGTTGTATCAAGGGGACCCGTGTTATACTGGCATAAAGCTTGGCACGTCTGCGTTGCAGTGCATCGGCCATTAGGCCAACATGTTGGGAATAGAACAAAGGCCCGTGCAAGTTGGGGTATGTTTTTTTCTTGAGGCTGCCCATGGTTTGGCCATATTTAGTGAAATAAAACGAAGTCAGATGGAACCTTGGCATTTTGAGCGATCCACTATTGTGAGACAAAACCAAGTACTTGTTCGGCCCGTGTTTGTTTTTGACTTTGACCATACCCCAGTTCCTTGGATTGATTCTTTGATGTTTGTTGGAAGATATTGGGCCTTCAAGCCTAGGTTGTGCAGGACAGTATCAAAGAATCAGTGAATAGCAAGGAGAGACGGAGCTAAGCCGCTATTTTCTTGAAGCCTTCGTGCCGACTGAGCACATTCCCCGAGGAACCTCAACAATCTGCGCCTCATGTTTGGCCTCGGATGCGTGGACGACACCTGGCAGGCCTTGACACCGGTTTTTGCTCGAGGGCACGCGCCCTTGCCGAGTTTCCGAACGTTGCTCACGCTGGGGCATTCGGGGATTACTGTGGTTCCAAGGGAATGCAACAAATTATCCTTCACAACCCCACGTGATCATAATATTTTATAGCAAAAAGCTCTTCAGTTGAATTTCAGTGCCTTTCAGTCCTGTATGTATGATTGCTTGCAACATTGGTGCAAGCCTCGATCCTTTTTTTGCCGGCTCTGTGTGCTTCCTGTTGACGACCTCGCTGCCGGTGGTTTTGTTTTCCGTGCTCTGCCTGCTTTCGACTCAGTTCTTCGAAGGAGACGCATGGTTTGCGAAGTTTCTGACTCTCCACCGGCATGGGTAGCTAGGTTGAAGAGTCAGGTAAGGCATTGGCTTGCCGCTGACTCTGAATGAGCTTCCTGTGTCACTGCCTGTTTTCTGCATCCCTGATCTGGGACGAGCGAGACCTGCTCGAGGATGCTGGAGAGAGACAGAGAGAGAGAGAGAAGAACATTTTTTGTGTAGTCTACTTACTAAGTGGGCCAATATCCCCACAAAATTTGGGGGAGGGGAGTGTCCTTGATGATCCCCCTGATGGTGGGGGGGATGTGCCAATAGTATTGCAGTGACTGCTGCTCTTTCTGCGGCAGGCGCTACTCGATGCAAAGGTTCCGATCATCATTCCGATGGCTCCGGGTACTTTTCAGCGACCTGAGGACTGGAGTTCGGAGTTCACGAACAATCTGGGACGCCTTCTTGTCGTGTTTTGAGGGCAACCCACATCCAACATATGCACAATTACATATATCTATATATATATATACCTGGAGGTTCAAACGTCAAGGAATTCCTAGTCATGCTCGGCATTGACCCTGTTTTGGACGCAACCGCCCAATTACCGCAAACGCCTAGAAACAGGAAACGCTCGCAAATTGCCGCAAAACGCCAGCAATAAAGGGGCAACCGCCCGCAAAAAAAGCGCAAAAGCCGCAAAACGCCTAAAACGCCTAAACCGCCTTGAGAATCGCCTAGGAATTCCTCGGCATTGGAATCTCCAGGTATATCCTTGTGTTTTGGCACCCTTTCGCGGCACACCTTGTCAGTATGCTTGTTGGTCATTTCCGGTGGGGATGTGCATTTTCTTTGGGCACAACTTCTCGCACTAACAAACAGGGCAATGCGTCCAGAAGTACCATCATGCGAATGGTTGCTGCAAGTGCTAAAGCACGCCAAGCAGCCCCCCCGGAATTCTAGCATCTACCCTTTGCAGTGGTCCAAACTCCATCCAATCCAGCACTGCCAGAAGGGATGACGCCTTGTTCGTTGTATCGGCAATGCCCACTGTGGAGTCGAGCATTCGGCTTTTGGCTTGCATCCTGGTCACGCCCCATTCAATTAAGCAATGCCGCAATGTGCTATGCTCAAATGAGCGACGTTCTAAAACCCCTGCACTTGAAAGTAGCATTTGGGAGGAAATATCGTTTTCACAATGTTGACTTTTCCCAGGTCGAGGAAGCGCCGCGCAACGTTTGCGGAAGGGGTTTCTCATTTATGTCGCGGAAGCTTCGCGGAAGGGCTACGATTCAATCACGGAAGCAAGAAATGCCAGTTTTCCTTCACGCACGGAAGCAAACACGATCTTCAATCCCTTTCTCAACACGCCGAAGCAACGCGGAAGCGATTCTCTCTTCAAACCTCTTGCGGAAGGAACCTTTCATGCCGCGCAAGCTCCGCGGAAGCCTCCGCGGAAGGGATTTGATATTTCTCTTCGGCCGCAACTGGGCTTAGAACACTGCTGAAATGATAGACGGTGCGTATTTATGTATTTATGAATAGAACACACCTGCTAAACAACACGTGCTAAACAGTTCAGACTGTCTTCTTCATCACATGCCATAATTACAACTGCAGTCAGCTTCGTTGTTGTTCTCTTGTTATGGCCGCTATGCTTTATAAATGTGTTGCAGATATTAATGATTAATATGATTAAGAACGGTCTGTCACAAAAGCAGAAAGCATATACCGCAGATACCCGCAACTATGACCAGGGCTTAAGGGCCCAGGGGCTCGCTAAAAGGAACGAAGGCGCGCATGGGGAGGCAGAGCGTATCCTTACCCTGAACTTCAACTCAGTTCTTCCAGGCATGGCAGCGAACCAGCCGTTTTCACCAAGGTGTTTTACCATTTTACATGGTGGTTTGCCCCAGTTGCCTGCAGTGGCTTGCCTGGAAGCATCGGGCCTCCAAGCGAGCTCACCCGGAATACGTGCTCGCTGTGATGTAGTTCCTTTACCTGGAAATTCAGTTCTCTATTTCAGGTCTTGGAAATTGCCGATATGGGTATGGGTCAAAATGAAACCACCAGGGGACAGCAGGTCTTAGTGATTGTTTCCTGGGTTCTATTTGAGCACCTATCTTTGACCCACAGCCATAGCTGCAGATGACTTTGCTCGAGGACTGGCCGGAGAGCATCATCCAGACGGACTTCCTTTTCCTGCGGCGCAAGGCGCGACAGACCGGCTAGATGGAGGGTCGTTTGCCAATGCAGGGGGCGAGCTCCATTAGCAATGCTCCTACTTGTGAATATATGGCCTAGTAAAGGTGCAGCACATTATTATTGGCTTGAAGCAACGTGGGCAAAATGATGCGGCAATACCGGGAGCGCATCTTTGGAATGCGTTTGCAATGAATTTTTGCAAGGGCAGTCAAGCAACCAACCATTTGAGTCACTCCAGCCAGTTTTGATAAAGTTAGTTTTTTTGGTTTGCCCTTTGAACTGACCCCACCTAAAGAGGCAGCTCCGCAGTTGAGCAGCGCCCAAAACCCTTGCCTGAGATGTGAAAGGCTTCTATTCATTTTTATAGTGCAACTTTGTCCCCACAAGACTTGTTTTTTTTTTTGACGATTCCCGTTGAAAGCAGCAAGCTCACATGGCGCATGCGATCGATGCATCACAGGAGGCAGCCGCCGCGAAGTCCAGGCTCCGGGGATAGAATTCGTTTTCGAACAGCATGTGGCGCTGATTGATCCCCTCAGCCGTGTGGAAGAAGAAGGTTGGTGTTGGTGTTGGGCTGGCGACGGTGGCGTTAATCATCGTCGCGGTTGCTGCTGCTGTTGCCTTTTTATGCCTGAGGCAATGAGCCCGCCGCAAACTCGGAACTGTTGTGTCTTTTCGGTGGTTTAGGTTAGCCGTCGAATGGCGACTACTCAAATCCACCTGGTCAAGTGTTTGGCTCAGGGGACTGAGCTGGCGCATTGGTGTTCCATCAGCTTGCGCTCATCGCTCGAATGCGCAGTTGTTCAAAGGAATGCTTGGGAAGGAGCTGAGGGTTCTCTTGGGACGCCAGCAGGCTTCAGGGAACCAGCTCCTAAGTCGACAGCTGGCTGGGGGGCGGTTAAGCCCCCAATCTTTTCGGAATAGCACCTTGTGATCCCGCAAGATGGGTTCTTCGAGATCAATTCTGGAAGATTCTTGTGATTTCCCTGGTTGTCGTGGAGTCCCGCTAAAGGTTAAGAAGTGGGACTGGAGATTCCGCGTTTTGAACGGAAAGACGATTTGCGCTCAGCCATGGCCTGATTTGCACGTCACCGTCGCAGGTCTCTGGGGGATGCTGGCACCTTCATCAGCAACGCGAGGCGGGTTCGAGCTTGAGAGCGGCGCAGGGTTTGCTGGTCTCCCTTTGTTTCGGACGCAGAAACGGGCCGCCTTTATATATAGATGGTGTTTGGGGTCCATGTTAATTTGCAGCATTGTAAACGGACCCTCTTAAAGTTTTCTTCACCTTTCACCTGGCAGGGGGTGGGCCAAAGGCACAACGCAAGCTGCTTGAGCTTGCAGCGGCACAGAGACACGATGCCGGAACCGATGTCCGCAAGTCGGCTTCAGCTTACCGAACTATTTCATAATTTCATAGGCGCCATGGGCAGGGCGGCGCCCTCGCTCCGCGCCAAGTGCCTGGCGGAATTTCTTGGCACCTTCCTGCTGGTCTTAACCGTGGAGTGCAACGTGACCATAGGCGCGGTCAACTATAGCCTTAGGTCTTCGGGCCTCGGGGCAACCAGGGTCCTGCTTGAGCCTGCTTGTTGATGTTAAGGGGCGGGCATTTCCCCTAGTTGCCTAGTTGGGTGAGGATATGGGGGTGGAGTTCCAGTCCGCAAGTAACAGGAACACATTGCTTCCGTTTCCAAACGGGAACCTGGTACGCATTGCTCCACTGAGGCTGTTTTGGTCTTTCGTTCCTGCCATTTGGTGGCCAAAGGAAAGATGGTTTGTGTGTGCCAGCGTCCTCGGTTGCAAAAAAAGTACCGCAAGCCAAATTTGCTAAGATACATCTACGCCCCTCATGTAAGTGTCTATGTGTATGGTTCCCGCTCAGGCTCCCCACTCTTCGCAGGGCTGTCCATCGGGGCCGCGCTCTTCGTGGCTGTGCAGGCTGCGAATCAACACCACCTAGGCCAAATTAGGGGTTTCTCAACCAGGAGCCTCAAATTGGCAATTTGGTTCCCTTCAGCCACGAACCCGTTGTGAGAAGCTTCCAGATCAAGTCATGATCACAGTATGGATGGACAAAATCCGCTGCTTCGCACCGTTTGGGGTGGATGACACCCTTTGAGCAAGCGGATATCAGATAAACCAGCAAACTGGCGCAAGATGTTGTGGATTGACAGTAGGGCAACATGCCAGTTAGCTGGTTTTGTTCCTTAGTTTGTGCCCTACAGTCGCGAAAGTCTAACAAGTCGAAGAGCCAGTATTTCATTGTTCGACTTTTGCCATGCTTCTTGGCCCGTGCTCAAGTTACAAAGTTTGCCCAAGGGCAAGGGCCCCAGTGAACGGCCATGGACCGGCCGGGGCAGGCGGCCGCCAGGGGCGCCTGGTGATAGGTCTAGTGACGTATGTTTTGTTTTTTGGGCAACGGGAGTTTAGTCGACGGATTTTCAAGGCCTCCGACCTGTGCGCATTTGATCCGCGATTTATATTTTGGGTTGGGCAAAGGCAAACAAAGAAAAACCAAAAAGAGGCGGCTTTGTGGGCCACCTGGGAAAACAACCGCGGCGGGTGGGTTGAACTTGATGGGCAATCGTTTTTTCTCCACATAGGTGTCCTTTTTAAGGTTGGTGTGTCAAAAGATAGAAGGCACTGATTTAGATGGGTTTTCTTCCATTTTTGAGGGAAACCGGGAAACCCATCTATTTTCCAAAAGGCCACCTATGTTTCTCCCCCGGTCGGGAGGCCTTCAGTGGCATCTCAGGGGCCAACTTTAACCCCGCGGTCTCGGTGGCGTTGGGTTGTCTGCGGTCCATGGGCTCGGAGGGCATGGACTGGCCGTGGCGTGGAAGCACAGGGACGGGTAGGGCGGGCGGAGGAGCGAGCGGTTCGAGCGCTGGGGGCGTTTTTCTAGACTCTGCTTTGGGTTTTCCCTTTAAGGGGACGGATATCTTGCTACCCTGGTTTCAATTATTTTAGTTTCACTTTCTTGGACCTTCACAAATAGCAGTTTTAGCGCTAGTCCATGGAATTTGCTGAAGGCAAAAACTAGTGAGCCTTGGTTCCCCGCAAGTTGCACCGACCTGGCTCTCGATGCGGAAATTGCCGGGGTTGGAATGAACCAGATCAAGGAAACCACCAATAGGTGATCTCGGGTCTGCGCAACCATTAGACTTAGCTCACCTTCAAGTTGTTTGCTCGCAATCACAAGATATCACAAGTAGAACCGGTCATCCCTGCTGCCCCGACACAGGTGACAATATATGAATTCCTGTCCGAAGAAAAGCCGCACGTTTTACGCATTTGGGCTTCTCAATCAAGGTTTAAAATACCTGAGTTTCTAAGAAGGCTTGTCACCGGCAAACCAGCCCACCATTCTCAGATCGGGGCACGTGAAGCATCTCAATCATAGACAAGCGACGGCGCATCAATCAATGGGGAGGTCCCGGTCATCCTCTAGTCGCGTTTTGATCCAATCCCCATGGAGTCCATGTCCAGGTACATGCACTGTGTACAAAACCAGAGGCTCGGTGACTCAGAGGCCCCAGACCAATCAGAGCTTAGGATGGTGGTTGCCTATTCGACAGTTCAACTTACCGGCGGCATTGCCGCGGCCTTTGTCGGCAGCCTCTTGTGTGGCAAGGCAGTTCCCCTGGCGGTGTCCCCTGGTTTTGGGCTCATCGCAGCCTGCATTTGCGAGTTTCTATACACTTTTATGCTGTGCTTCGTAGTGCTGAACGTGGCAGCGGCGAAGAAGAACAAAGAAGAGAAGGGTCAGTATTTTGCTGTGGCCATCGGATTTTGCATCATCGCGGGCGCATATGGTGCTGGCACGATTTCCGGGGCCGCCTTTAACCCTGCTGTGGCAATCTCCCTGGATGTGAGCTCGCCTGGCTTCGGGACCTCTATCATTTACGCTTTCGTGGAGCTTCTGGCTGGCGTGGCCGCAGCCTGGCTCTTCAAACACGTCCGCCCGGAGGACTTTGGATCTGAGAGGAGCCACTTGCTCAGATTCCGCTGGTCGAAACACGCGGCTGCTCCGAACTCATCGACCCCTGAAAGAAGCAACCCCCTTTTCTACCGCTCCTGGCTACAAGGCACACAATTGTCCCTCCCCCTAAAGAACACTAATAGACCCCGGGGTTCAACGCCAATAAAATAATGGTCCACAATTGCATGAGAATGGCTTAGGTTTACACTGACTACGAGCTTCCCATTGCTTCCATGGTTTTTTCACCCACGGTGTTTGGACCCTTATTTTGTCCAGCCCCCCCCCCCCACGTGTTTTTGTGCAGTCCTTGGTCGCCAGGAGCTCCGAAAGCCTCTCAGAGCAGCTGCTCTGTGAGACCATCGGCAGCTTTCTGCTGGTCCTCACCGTGGCTTCCAACGTCCACGCCAAGAGCGCGGCGGGGCCCCTGAGCGTCGCCGCGGCCTTGGCCGCCATGAGCCATGCTCGGACTTAACCAGACTTGGCTGCGTCCCTCTTCTTTTTTTTGAGGGCCCCGAAATGGCATCGGTTTTAAAAAGGGTACCCTTGAAATGGCTTCGGTTCTCTTCAAAACCAAGCAAACAGGGTACCCTTAAAAAAAGACTCTCCCACTTGTACCTTTTGACTTTTTTGAAGGGGAGGGCGTCCTAACAAAGGGCTCCAGCTGGAACCCCAAGTGTCCTCTTGGATGTTTCTGCATGTCCCCTTGAATTTCAAGCCTTGGTTTTTGCGGGGGTCCCTTTCCACAGGTTGTATCAGAACGGGTTCCAGCTTGCACCAAAGGACAAACATATGTTGGTGTTCCCGCATTCGAGCAAACCAGCAAGCATGTCAACTGGTTTCAGGAGATGTGACTATCCTTTTGCCGTATTATTATGATTTTCATTATTATTATTATTTTTATTTTTGTGTGTGCTTTCCCCCCCCCCCCCACCCCTGTTGTTGTTTCGCAATTGCATGGTTTTTCATGGCAACCAGAGGCACGACTAAACTTTGTGCTGGGCCGGATCCGTGCCCAGGATCTATGCCTTAGGCGATGTGTCTGGCGGGCACTTCAACCCTGCGGTGACCTGTGCCGTGTACTTCTCAGGCAGATCGCGTGGCTTCCGGGAACACCGCGCCACTCTCTATGTGACGCTTTGGCCAAAGTCAGTTGGCCTGTCCTGTTCGATTCGCTTGGCCCGTGTTCGCTTACGGTCATCCTTTGAGCTCGACATTTTCAATGGCACTAGGTCACAAGTCGCAAGGATGTCGGCCTTCATTGATCAACCCAGGGGTGTGTCCTAACATATTTGGGGCTCTCTTCAGGGAAACCCATAGGTGTACTTTTTTGAGAATGCCCTTTTCGCCTTGGGTTAAAGGTCAGTAGTCTTCATTTTGAGACAAGTCATGTTGTCTATAACTCTTGTCGATCCAAGGATCGTCCAAGTGCTGGGCGGCTGCTTGGCAGCTTTGCTCGCCATGCTCACCTTCCAGACCAGAGCTGCCTGTGGGCCTAAGCAGGGCTTTTCACTCGTCGAGGCTGTCAGCGGTGCTGGGGGGGAAGGGTCCTTTTGACGTTTGCTTGGTTGAACTACATGGCCATGGGGCACAACCTATGGCTCCATTTTGGGGTGGATGAACATCCATTTGTCACCTAGTTTGATGTTCACCAGGGGTACAGGGTTTTGACCCACAGCCAGGTGGCACTGGTTTAGATGGGTGTTATTGCATTTGCCAGGGCCATCTATTTTCCCAACAGAACACCTATGGATGCAAGGGGCTGAGCTGAAGAAGTACACATGATTTCTTTTGTTTTTTATTGCCGCAGTTTCTGCGCTGAATTTCCTATAGTTGTCCAGTTGGCCAATGTGAGAGAGCCGGCTTGTGTGAAGCAGTTCTATTGCTTGTGTGAAGTAGTTCTAACGAGAGCTGATTCTCTTATCATCGATTGCTTAGTTTGGTTTCAAAGTACCAACACAATTCTCATCATTTCAGCTTTTCTTGTACTTGGATGTCCACCCGGGTGGGTAAGCGTTTTGTATCTCCATTTGGTCCGTTTCCAGACTAGGATTATCCCATAAGGGACTTGCAAACCGGGTTTAACAAGGCTGGTCTTCTAGGCATATCTAAGCAAGCGAACGGTTCATCTCCTCGGGAGATGGCCTGCTGCCAGCCTTTGAAGCTGACGAGACATGCATAGCATGGGTCCAGAGGAGCATTTCTTCCACCAGAGGTTTGTCCAATGGCTGCTGGTGGGAGAAAGTGAGGATTCATGGTGCGGGGGTTAGGCGGCGTTAGCACTTGTCCGGACAAATCTGAAGTGGTTGCTGATGTTCCTAATGCAAGCGTGGGGGATTCAACCAGACTAGATAGTGAGTTTGTATCTCGCATGCGCTAACCCAAACACAATTGCTTGCCTGAAACTGCTGGTCCAGTCAAGATACCCAAACCAAGCTTCTAAGTGTCCAACCACTTCTGTTTTTCCGTGGCCAAAAACAAATTGAGGTTTTTTAAGTGGCTGTGGCCAAATGTGGCCGAATTTGTGTCTGTGTGTGTGTGTCAAAACGGTGGGACCCCAAAACTGGTGGGCTTCCCCTTGGCCTCCCTTTACATCCCGGCGGAAAGGAAACCCCCTAATTCCAGCTTCACCAACAGACAATATATGACAATATGTGTAGGATCCGGTTTCAGAACCCATTTATTAGAACCCAATTTGAGGTCACGCAATCCGTAAGTTCAGGCGCTGTCGGCGGAGGCGGTGTTCACTTTTGCCCTGTCCTACGTGGTGCTGGCAGTGACGGTCTCCGATTCGACGAAGGCGGTGGTTTCTCTAACAAGGACCCACGGCGTAGCGCTGCCCATTCTAGCGCGAGCTCATGATGCGATCACCATGATTGCGGTCCATTTCTTTGGGGTGTTGGATTGTTTTTAATAGAGTTTGGAGATACTTGGATGTTCAGCCTGCTTAGTAGGTTACGACCACCTCGAGGATAGTGGGACAAAAGGGTTGGTTGGCCTGTAGCCACTGTGGGCAGTGTGTCGAATTTACACGGGAGAATTTGGCCGAATCTACACTGGATTGTACACGGAATCGGGGGTGCATGGGCACGACTTCGTGTAAATTTCAGTAAATTCACAAGGTCGAATATATTTACAGAGGACGCCCCCACCCCCCACCATTCAAAACTGCTGCTATGCGTGTTTGACTGAGCCCCACGTTGGTTTGACTGGAACCCCTGTGCGCAGCGCGCGCGTCTGACCTAGGAAGCGTGCCAAGCGGTCCCGCGCGCATTTGATCGGAACGCCTTGTGCGTTGGACCCCTCGCCACAGCAGTTATAACTTCCTAAGCAGGTTGAACACACAACTAGCTGTGTTTTTGCTCAATTGGTGTTCTGGGCTGGGAGAACGCTGAAGTAAAATCATTTGAATTGCACAAGTTGGGCTGGCTATATGCGTTGCATGTTGGAGCAAGCCATCTTTGATTCAAAGGTGGTCGTTTGGATGATGTAACTTTGCTTTGCCTTTTTCGAGCTGAGTTTCCTCGAGTAAAACGACACGATGCCTCCAGAGATATTCCGTTTTTGCACCTCTTAAATCTGGAGAGAGCTCATCTCGTTTGATATCTTATCCGGTACCCACCAATTGACATGGATCCTGACCTTTGGGGAATCGGTCCTGGTTAGGAGCCGTTCAGTGCATCCTTAGAAGGTACCGGGGGACCCTCTGGGAGTGAGTCCTCGTTGGAGCCTCGTTTAGATATCAACATAATATATATATATATATGTATATATATATAAACGGTGCTTCGTCGTTTTCGAGCTGAGTCCTCGAGTACAGGGAGCCTCGAACGCGAGGCCTCCCATTTCTTCGGCCTCGCCATCGGCTTCGTGGTGGTGGCGGGGGGCTTCGCCGTGAGCCACGTGTCGGGGGCGCTGCTGAACCCAGCGGCGGCCATCGCCTTGGCGATGCGCCCTGAGTTCCAAAAGAAAAACAAGGTCCCCCAGCAGTGCCCTTCTCTCTCCTTTTTTTGGGGAGGGTTCCCCTACTAAAGTAGACTACAGAAACAGTTGGTACCGTCACCCCCTCCTCCATGTTTTATGTCCCGTTGTGTGTTCAATTGGTGGGTCCCCGTTTAGTGTTGACCCCATAGAAACATCAAACCCCTGTTTTATGAACATGGGATGCTTCTCCGTAGTTTTAGTGGAGATTCAGACAACTTTTAGAACACCTCCCATCTAAACCGGTTTCTAGACTTTCCGGTCCATGTTTGGTGTCTGATCCTCTTTTTGGTCCCATTTCTGGTCAATTGGTGATCCCGGTTTAATGTTAACCACATCATCATCAACCCCGGTTTATGAATATAGTGGGGTGCTTCTCCCTGGTTTTTAGTGGGGATTCAGACCACTTTTGGAGCGGAACACCCCGACCAGAATGCGATTTGAATGCGCCTGTTGCGGGATTTTGCGGTCGTTCCCCCAATCTTTTAGCACTCTTCTAACAATCTTTTGGTACTTTTTTAGCATTGTACCGGGGTGGATCCACAAAAGCCACTTCTAAAGCGGTTTCTGGAATTTACTGTCCATGCCTGGTCCCATATCTGGTGCATGTTAGGCTTTTTGACCTTCTAGCTTTCCGTTTTAGGTCCCATTTCTAGTCAAGTTTCTTAGTTTTTCCTGAGTTTCCGGACTTTCAACTTGTCGGTTTGCACCAACATGTTTCGACTTTCGGCGGATGTCAGACACTAGGTCCCCCAGTAGTGCCCTTCTCTCCCCTTTTTTTTGGGGAGGGTTCCCCTACTAAAATAGACTACAGGAAAGAACAAACAAGGAAAAAACACGAAGAAGAAAGAGGAAACAACAAACACAAAAGAACGCGTACCCTGATTCTATCCTCTCTACTGGCGGACCTAGGACTGTTCCCCCCGAACTGGCCTTAAGGTCTGGCTCTGGGGCCGAGTACGCCTTCGCCTACGTGGCCACCCAGCTGGCCGCGGGCATGGTGGCGGCCCTGGCCTTCCGGCAGACGCACCGAGCGGAGAAGCTGAGTGATGGCCCAAGCCTGGAGCGGTAGCTACCCCCCAGGGTAGCTGGTAGGGTAGCTCAGGGTAGCTCAGAGCCCAAAACTTGAACCTGGGGCGTAGCTGGAGCCCCAGACCTTCAATGAATCAATTTGTGTGGTTTTCTCCCCCAAAAGTCGCTTGGAAGAGAGTGTCCGCGACAGAAAGAGAAGTACCAACTAAAGGTTATTGGCCATTGGCGGTCTGGGGTAGGGCGAAGATAGCTACCCCTAGGTGCTTGGAGTGGCTTAGCATTTTCCCATTCGGTTGTAACGTCAACCTGGGTGAATCAACGAGGTGGGACACCACCCTATTAATCGTATATAGGTTCTCCTTTGTAACTGGGGGTTTGAATCCAGGGTACTGGGGGCCTCAATTTCTGACGGCTGCGCAAAGATTTGTATTTTTTAACTTGTTGGCCGGTATTTGGCAAGCTTCCTGTAGAAGTTGCAGTGGCTGGTTTCTATGAGTTGTGAGAGAACCATACAGAAGGAGAATGAATCAAGGGAGAACACGGGACAACCGAATGGCTTCCAAATGCTTGTCAGAACGCGGTGCAGGTAGCTGTTGCAGAATGCTGTAGCAGAAGCCTGTAATTCAGAAGCTGCAGACAGCAGTGATGCATGCGAGAACCCTCGCGGTGTGACAAACATGTTTGCGAGCAGCCTTTTTGGGTGGAAGCTGGCACATCAACTCATTTTGGGCTACTCGTCCCCCTCGGCTTTGTCAGAAGGGGAATTCTTCCATTGTTCCATCCACTTTCAGCCTGTGCAGGCGGTTAGGGGTTCAGGAGCCGCGCCTCGCTCTTTGCTTGCGCGATGCTTGCAGACCGATCCGCGGGGGTGTCTTTTGGGGATTCCCGAATTCAGATGTGTGAACTAGCCTCCCATTAATATGGAACCCGACCTTCGGGGGTCCTGGTTTGGACCAGCTTCCTTGTCCCGAACGTCAGGTTCCATGTGAAAACGGTGGGAGGGTAAACGTTTTCCAGTGAAACCTTGTGCCTTGCACCGCAGGAAAGCAGGTGCAAAGCTTTGCCTCATCAGCTTCAGCAGTATGCCAGTGCAGCGCCGGACCCTTTTGCGCAGCGGCCTGAGTTTGTGAATGTACTGGTGCTGGTGACAGACTGCTTACTTAAGCAGGATTGGGACAGGGGTTCCCTCTATATCTCCGCTTTCATCTTGAGAAACACCTTTTGGGCCGTTGAAATTGTGTTTCGTTCTTGGGGGTTGGGGCGCATCGCTGAGGAATCATTCTCAAGATCATCGCAGTGCCTTGCCTGCAGATGGTTTAGCTTTCGTGTCTTGAGCATAGTGTTTCAACACGCTCCTTTTGCCTTTCGCTCAATTGGGGCCAAGGTGTGGCTACCAAATCATTTGTCCAGCCGATTTGCGTCAGATGTCGCACAGCCTGGCATATCTTGTTTTAGGGATATGTTCTTGAGGTTTGCACCCGCATTCGGTGTTCTGAGTCGATCAGCAGCGGGGGGGGAAACAATGGTTTAGGCTAAACAACTAAGTCCCCTGAAGCCTAATTTGGCCTGAGATTTGCGCTGACAGGATTGCAAGTTCCCGGTGCGCGTGATTTACGTGGGCCGCATCGAGCAAGGGCCGCGCGACCGGATATCCTGGCTCACGACTCACTTTCCAGCTTCTTGCTTTGTCGGGAAGACGGTTTGAGTGCAAACAACAAGTTCAAGCCTCTTCGTTTTGTGGTAAACACTTCAGACTCTTTTGGAATGACCATGAATGACCGTTCTAGTTGGAAACAAGCAGTTCAGACATCTCTGGGAGGACCGCAAACAAAAAGAGTTCAGACTCCTTCAGGCGGACCTTTCATTGGCAAACCAAGAGCTCTGGCTTCTTTGGCAATACAATTCGAGTGTGTAAACAAACGGTTCAAGCTTCTTTGGGAATACTACTTTAGCAGTAGCCAACAAGTTCGGACTTCTTTTGGACAACTACTTCAATGGCAAACAACAGTGCCGACTTCCTTGGGAAGACCGCGTTAGCTGCAACCAAGAAAGACTGCCTTCTTTGGGAAAACCAGCTTAGCAGCAAACCAACGGTTAAGTTTAGACCTTATTTGGGAAGACCTTTTCAGACATCTTAGGGAAGACCATCTTAGGTGTGAGAAAGTTAAGACTTTGGGAACCGTTTTTGTGATTCACCAAAGAGTCAATCTTGCTTGCAAAGACCATACGTGTGTAGACAAGAAGGTCATGTCTTGCTTGCCGGTCCACTCAGGAACTGAGTCAAGCTTCCAAAATGACCCACCCAGGACCCCTCCCCGCTTGGCTTTCCCACTGTTTCGAAATCACAGCATGCTCATCGAAATCAACTGCTAATCTAACAACTGTTCTGTTTTTGCATTTTGAACATTTCATTTTCTATTGACAAACATAACAATCATATAATATTTTATTAAGGCAGTGAGGTCCTGGGCAGTCGGTAAAAGGCTTCTCTGGCACAAGTATCAGCGGAAAGAATCGGTGCGCAGGCCAGATGACTTGGAAGAAGCGGCGAAGAAATGCAAGGAGCTGCAGACCTTCTTCGAAGCCAAAGCGGCCGCTTGGGCCCGGTGCCACTCCCTATAGTTCCTGTTGACCAGACATATGCGAATGTCAAATATGTTTGTTTGATTCATCTATTATATGAATTGGTCGGAAAAGGGGTTCCGATCTGATCGGCGCACGTGCGAGCGGCAGGATAGATCTAGACCATGTCCACGCTGGTGGCCGGACTGGCCCAACAAAAAAGGTGAGGTGGATGGAGGTTTTGGATGAATGGCGTGAGGTGGAGATAAATTTCGCCGGAAGGAGTAGTGCTTTGTTCTCTCAACCTGGCCAGAAGAGTCCTTTTTCTGCTGTTTCCCAATCTTTGGGGGGTTGCGCCATAGCCCGAAGGTGACGAACTCAAATGGGCCCTAACTCAGGGGATGGGAAATCGGAAGTTGCCTCCCCGGCGCTGTCCGCAGGTCGACTTTGGTTTGCTGTTCCCTGAGATAGACTGCTTCATCGTGCACGGCGGTCTTGGCACAACGGTCGAGGCGTTGCGCACTGGCGCGCTGGCCTGATTTGGGGAGCAGATGCTGAGTTCATGCACTGCGGTGAGAAGTCTATGAGAACCCCAACTTCTCTGCCTGTGGTTTGGGGGGACGGTCCCAACTCAACTTTGATACAGGGCGGCATCTACCGTCGCTTGTGCTGTTTTGGGGTCAAGTCAACCTCGGATTTATATAGGAGAGAGGGGCCAAGGTCAGAAATGTCAGCAAGGAAATGGCATGGGAAAACAAAGACCACTTTCAGAATGTGTTTAAAGCGGCTGGTTGGTTTTTACAACTGTTGAATTGGACATGAGGATTCCGGGATAGCCGGACTTGGGGAGATTTGGCTTAAAACTTGGAGTATTGCACCACTGGTTCTCTCATTGAAGTTTTATTGGAGGGGTCATGAATGCTAGGTTGAGATTTATCCTTTGGGCTGGCAGGGGGGAATCGACCTCATGAGTCATCATGCCTCACGTTTACACCATCACCAGACAGGCCGGACCATTCCTTGAGTTGCAATGGCCTCCTTGCTTGGCGGACTCCAGCCAAGAGTTTACCTTTCGCAAGCCACCAACAGGCCACAAGGTTTGGATTCGGATTTCCCTGCATACAAACCGCTTTGCGCCAGTGTGGATGGGACCCTTTTGAATGCTGAGATAAACGGCCAACTGGTGCGAAACTGATTTTTCCATACACTCATACCGTGGATGGACGGAATCCTGCACCAACGATCAGAAATCCTGGTTTCCGTTTCCATTCCCCAAGGTAAGTGCCGCAATGATTTATTTTTCTCCCCCATGCCTTCATTTCGTGGAGGCGAGGGGATCTCGCAGCCATGCACAGTAGGACATGTAGTTGATCTAGCTTTGGCTTAGTTTCCTTTGGTTCCTTTGGTTTCTCAAATCGATGCTCATGATAAAAGGTGCTATCACCTGTTGGAATCTCTAAACGTAGCAGGAGAAAGGGTGTTCGTCTCACATCGATCCGGGAGCCGAGGAAAGCCAACTTGTGTCAGCGGCCCGCTGCTGATGGATCAGCGCTTCTGGGGTCGCCTGGCGAGGGTCTTGTGAGCGAGCTGGGTCCCGAAACCTGACAGATCTTGTTGGCTGCCATTGGGTTGGATCTTTAGACTTCAACTTTTTGGGAAAACAAAACAACGCGTTGGGTTTTCCATTGGGTTTTCCACAGCCACAAAACGTTTAAACACTTTTTGCAGAGGGGTCGTTACAGCAACCAAGTCTTGGACTTGTGGACATGGAGATGTGGGATCCCGAAGGGAACTGCAACCTGGATGTGTTATGCTGGGCATAGAGAAGGACAAGTCAACCTGGAGGGGTCCCTAGAATTGAGAGCTCCGAGTTGAATGCCTGGAATTCCGTTGACTTTCCAAACCAAAGTTCACAAATAGCAATAATGATAACAATAATAATCAAACAAAAACAAAACAAAAACAATTAAAGCAACAGAGAGAGAGAGAGAGAGAGAGAGATAGAGCGAGCGGGGGGATGCACAGCTACCGGAAAGCCCCAAGCTTGAGGTCCGGTAGAATCGCGCGCGCGTCATGGACGAAGCACCGGTGTTGGCTGAGCGTGAGAGTTGTGTAAGGAATCTTCGGCTTGCCGGTGAGCCACCGTCCGTGGCTTCCCTTTGGTTTCAAAACCCACAGGGTCCCCTGGTAGCTAAGGGATGCGCTGAACGACCCGATTTTTTGGACCCCCCCCAGAAGGCCATCGGAGGGTACTTGGAATGGGAAGACCTACCCCAGAAAGGACTAGATCCCAAGAAACGACACTCACGTCGCTGGGTCAGAGCTCAGGCTACGCTTGTCATGAGAAGGGTGTCGGCCCCAGGCCCGTGTGCCAGCCTCAGCTGTCAGCCTCGCCTCGGCGATTCGGACTCCGGAGGGGTTGCCTTTCCACCATACCCACTGCTCACACCTTGCATTGACGGACTTTTTGCCTTTTGGAAAGACCATTTGAGTGATAAACATGAAGTTCTGACTTTTTTGGCCGATCCACCTGGGAAGTGAGACTCTGTCAAAGCAAGCATTGGAGCCCCAAAATGGATTTCCGTTTCCCGTTGGCTTCCCATTAGACCAACCTGAAAAGGTACTCCAAAAGCACAAGAGAAGCCAATGGACCCACGAGGGAAATGTGGGAAGCGGGGATACAGGATTCCCCGGACAAGCGCCTAGACTGGAAAGAAGTCGTTTTGCATCTTCCACGTTCCCGCTAGACCATCCAGTTTGTGGTTGCAGGAGACGGCGCCAGCGACGTAGCGAGAGAGAAGGTGGCGTTTCGAGTGGGGTCGCTGATAGGAGGGCGACCAACTGGCAGGAAGTGGCACTGCGTCTTCCAAATGGTGTGCGTCTCGCATTGTCTCAAAACAGTCCCCCGATCTCCAATGCGTTTCCCCCGCGCCATAAACATCCCAATCCGCACACCTGGAAGATCAGGTCCGATCGGTGCCTTTAGTAGGCGCCCTTGGTGTAGCGATGAGCAGCTATTGTTTCGGCGCACACATTTTCCATGGCATACGTGTGTTCTAAAATGTGCGAAGGGCCAAAATGGGTGGTTTCGCTTTGGGTTCCTTTCAAGCAACCCAAAAAGAAGGCCCCAACTGCCACACCCATTTGTTGAATAGCGGGCAAATATCAGCGTGCAATGCGAGGGGGTGTTCTAAGACACCTTTGGATGACTCGGACCTTTTGGATGATGCTAGACTTGGAAGCCACCAGGGGAATGCGCAGTTGTGGATATGCCCTTCTTCAGGTAACACCTAAGTCCTGGCTAAGTCAAAGCAGAGCAACTCGCTGAGCCAAGGTTCATCACCGACTTTGAAAAGCAGTGCGTCCACTACGTCGACAATGCACTGGATCCGGAAGACCCCGAGCATTGGCAAGCCAATGCCAGAGACAATCAGTTTGCAGGGTGGCGTGTCTGCGTTTTTGTGAGTGCTTCTGAGACTCCGCTATGACTGGAGGTGTCCAAGAGGTTCGGCACAAATCTCCTGGACCAGCTAGGCACATGCCCCAAATGTGAAGTAAATAAGGGGTACGTCAGGGCTATGCAAGCCTTCAATGACGGGCTCAACCCACAAACACTACAGTATCAGTCTTTTGCTTTTGCTCGGCGGCTTCAAGTCACACACTTGTTTCCAGGAACGTTGAAACTGATCACTGGTTCCTGGCAGATGGAACGCTAGACGCGCACACCAACTCGATACGCGTGTTGACTTGCGCGTGAGCGGTGCGCCGTGCTGAGGTCGGACGATGATGGTGTGGAAGTCAATGTGCGGTGTGTCAAGGAGTTGTCTGACCTGAAGCTGTTGCTGGCGACGAAGCCGGAGGCGATCAGCGTGCAACAATGGGCATAAGCGGCAACAAAGCTTCCTCAGGCAGTAAGCCCAGAGGGTCCAAGTACCTTGTGAGGATAGCTTTTGGGGTGTCAAAAGGGGTCTAAGTCCATTCTTAGAAGGTACTTGGACCCTCTGAAAAGGACTTTGGCGATGCAAACGGGCTTTTGGGAGGGTTTGCCCAGGTCCTGTTGACAAATGCCAATGTATTGCCCCAACGAATCGTGGCATCCGATCGCAGCTTCCATTGGATATCCACATGTCCGAGGGGGCTCCACATCCGGCTCATTTCAGTGGAAAAGGCAAGAGGCAAACCCTGCAAAGGGCAGGATTTCATGCATATCCGCAGAGGCGTCGGACGAGCAGACGGCTGGGCGCAGCTGGTTCTGTTGCGGGGCTGGGCGCGGCGTGTCTGAGCCGGAGCGGCTGTCGGATGTTATGACGTGCTCGTCTCAGCTATCAGTCAGCGCATTTCACTTTACCCTCCCACCAATTCCCACCAAGTAATTAACATGAAGCCTGTCAGGGGGTCCCTGTAAAAGGAAAATGGTCTTCCAGGACCCCCCCCATTCAGGTTCCATGTCAATTGGCGGGAGTGTAACTCCGTTTGTTTGGTGGGTTTCCGACTAGAGCGGTCAACCTCGCGAAGCGGTCCACCTTGAGTTGCCAGGGTCACTTGAGCTTTTTGCCCCGTGGCTCTTTGGGACTTCTTTTGCGAGTCGCTTCTCTCTCGCCTCGCTGCAGGCCAGCCAGGTCCTCAGATGCCAGCCTCCTACGTACAGGCGGGGACGTGGGCTGCTTCCCTCAGCTTGCCTAGGTCCCCCAGCTAGGTGCAGAACCTTTTGCCGGTTCTTGTTTGGGGGGAGGGTTCCCCTAAAATAGACTACAGAAAAAAGGGCACCCTTATTCTAACCTCGCAATACTGGAGGACCTAGTTGCAGGCGGAATTTTCCAAGCAGAAACGACAAAGCAGAAATCATGTTGTAGAGGCACGCACGCTTTAGGAGGTGCTTCCTGAAAGCATGGCGAAGGTTTTTTGGTGGTACAACCGCCGGAGAGGTTGTACCGAGAAAGATTGCCCGGAGTGATTGCGCATATAAGATGGCGCAAAACAAGTCAAGGAGAGATGAGAGATGTCATAGAAGGGGAGACAGAGATTGCTCGGAATGAACGCCCGTGAGACTGTGCCGGAAGACTTGCCCCAGCAGACTCGCGTGTTCAACTCAACCTGAAAACTCGCGCCAGAACACTTGCATGCGCAACTTAACTTAATCGTATGTATATAATGTGATCTTGTGGGTCGGTTTGCGGAGGGTTGAAGGCATAAAGCTCTGTACGGTGCACCCTACAGGCATGCTCAAGGGCGCCCCTTCAGGTGGAGTCAAGGGGCGGAGTTCTTTACGGGCGCAGCACTTGTGGAATTGATCACGCAGATGTAGCGGCAGAATAGCAAAGGGCATTTTCTAGAACAAGGCTCGGTGCTTTTCTAGGCAGGTCTCGCGGCAAGCTGCTCAAGTCTTGTCGAGCGCTGTTTCTCCGTAGCTTTTCCAGTCATAGCCGCAACTAAATCGCGAAGCAAATTAGGGACGAGGTGTTCCATTGGACAGCCATTGAACAGCCATTTGGGGCCTGAGATGCACTCTGCAACATTGGGAGAAAAAAGCAGGGAAATCCACCCGAGCAGATGAAGTGGGTTTCTCACGGTTTGTCCTTGTTTTCCATGAGTGGCAATAAATTCGCGCCATATCGCGCCCATCCGTCTCAGGGTCAGAACCTCGGAAGACCGCGGCCTCCCGCTGGAGACGACGGGCGAGAAGTTCGCCTCCCAGCCAGGCCGGGGTTCCGGGGGGGGGGGGGGGCAGGGGGACGAGGGGTGGTTTGTCGTCTTTGAATTCTTCACACGTTTCAACAGACCGGCGTCTGGCTTAGAGCTGACTGCCCCCAATAACAGTTTACAGTCCCAATGCTTTATCATTCTTGCTGTCATCCTCTTCGAAACATAAAGGGAATTGCTTGTATCCTGCAAGTAGGGCCCGGCGGATGACTCGAGGCTGGTGCCCTGCCGGACACTTGGCAGATTAGCCAGTTACAGCCACATGCCAATGCCAGAAGGGGCGCCAGTGGGCAACCAGCCTACATTCCTGAAGAGGGCCCGTGATTCAGCCCAAAATCCATGGCAAAGAATCATCATTTGTTTTCCCTACCCATGTTCTGATTGTGGCTTATGTTGTTAGCCACGTAACCCGAGAGGGTCCAAGTGCCTCCTAAGGATGCGCTGAACAACCCCTTTTGACCCCCCAAAAGCCATCCTCGGGCTCTGGGTGCCAAGGAACCCGCCAGAAGTTCTTGTGGAAATTCCCCAAGCCCAATTCGCAAAAGGATGGCTTTGGGCCCAAACTGTATCGCTTGCTCACCAGGCAAACCGAGCTCACCCTTTGAGTTCTCTTACCAGTTGCCTTTTTTTGTGGTTCTGGTTTGCGAGTTGCAGTATTTAAAACACACACACACACTAAAATCTCAAATTTGAGGGATGCTAAAACTGACGAAAAACTCGAGATGCATTTGGGTGGTAGGTGGCTCGCCTCAACGATGGAGAGGTCGGAGTCGCCTTAAACGCCATCTGCGCCTTTGGCAGCACCTGCGAGAAAGGCGAAACTCTCTCATCCAGAATTGCGTCTTCAGTGATTTGGCTGCTTGGCTCTTTTTGTTTTCTCGGGAGCAGTATGGCGAAACCCGAGCAACCCGAGGCCAGGGCACCCCCAAAACGAGGCCAGGGCATCCCGGGTGACCTTCTGGCGCCTCCCTGGCGAGCGCCAGCACCATAGGCACCACAGGTGCAGGACATGTCTCGAGGTCAAGGGTGGTCCGGAAGGGGGAGGCAACTTTTGGGGCCCAGGTGGTGCATTTATCAAGGGCCCAGATGGAACAACCCTTTTTCGGATCTTGAGTTTGCAGTTTCAAGGGTGCTCGTTGCAAGGGCTCTGATCATTTCACCTGAACAAGTTGGCAGAAAGTCCACTTGGTTGCGCATTTTGGCGTCCTTACCCTATTGCACGGACCATCCGTGGGGTTAGTTCGATGGCAGGCCGATGCTGAGGTTGCATTCCAGGTGGCATGCAACTTTCTAGAAAAGCGGTTTGGCATACTATGTGCGTAGGAGTCAGCTGTTTAGTTCAGAAGGCCAGAAGTGCTCCCTGTCAAAGAGAAACCCGCAAGGGGTTGCCCAGGTGAACCTGCTCCGGAACGTGAACGGGACCAAGGACTCGTGTTCGAGTCAGCGGGTTGCTTGAAGTCACTACACTTCTGTAAGAAGCAACTGGTTCCCCTTTGGGCATGAACATTTTTGCTAAGCGCGGCGTCCCAATCAACTCGGATTAGTATCACGCTGCTGTTCGGGTTATGCCCTGGCTGGCATTTGTGAGCCAATCGGCTCATGGCCACTGCGACATCCAGCAGCTCAACAAGCTGTACAATGTGTTGGACCAAGGATTTGTTCCCAGGTAGAAAGCTTGTAATTGGCTTACAAACTATTCTTCTATGATCATTTTTGTTTCATTGCAACTTGGTACCTCCAAGTCCTCGGTCTAATATTTTCAGCCCCTTGCATTAAACAACGTGTTGGACTTTGTGCTCCGCAGACTTGCTGGACAAGCTGGAGACGCTCTCCATTTGAAGCGTTTCGAGCAGGCGCTGGCCCCTCTTTCAAAACTGTGGGGTTTGCTGCAAAGTCCGCAAAAACAGAGCTAGTCCCTCCTAAGCTGCCACCATGTTTTTTTTTTTTTTTTTTTTTTTTTTTATGTATCGTGATTCATCAGAGGTGGCTGAAACGTTGCCGAGATGACCCCATGTTTGTGTCAAAGGTATGATCGCTTTCGTGGTCTTGGGTGGATTGAAGAGCCATTTGACTTATTGGGGGTGCACCTCAGGAATCTTTTACTCGTTGGGGTTTCTGTAGGGTGCCCCTTCTGATGTTCCCAGTCAAAGGCAAAGCTTGGTCTCGGGGTTGCCCTTCAATCATGAGTTTTGCAAGTTGCCGAATGGGTATGTTCTTTGAGGGTACCCTTTCCGAAGATTTGAAACGGGAACCAACCAAACAAAAAGGCTTGTTCGGGCCCCCAAGACACCCATCGGGAAAGAAACAGGACCCCCAAAACAAAGGCCGCACTTGCAGCGGCCCCCGTTGCGTTCCCAGAAAGATGATCAACTTGCCACCCCTGTCCCAAACTTACCCCCACGGGCAGGTTACTCAGGGAGCAGGTGTGCTGGCCCCAAAAAGCGAGGCGCCTGGCTTGGCGAATTCAACTTTTCTAATGTGGAAGCCTGGGATTTGTCATAACTTTCGCGTCATTGTTTGGGGCCATCGCAAGCCATGTGGTTGTGGTGAAGGGGTGTGAGGTGCTGGTGTGGGTTGGAAAAAGCCACCGAATGGGACCCCTGGGCACCCGCCGAACCGACCCAAGCCACCCCGCTGACCGCCTTGCCGCTCATGGAGGCAGTTCCTTTCTTCCCTGTTGGCGAGTGCCCTCTGGCCCGAATTTCCCCACGAATGCCACCTGGTCCGAACAGATTTTCCCAGCTTCTTTCGCCGCGAGCTGGCGAGGCTGAAGGTTGAACTCGCAATCTCTTGTAGAGCTGGCACAGCGGGAAGCCTGCAGAACAAGCATCTGGATGATTTCGTTGGATACCGGAGCCACTGTTTCTAGTTTTTTGGTTTTTGCAGCAAGTGCAGCATGTTCTGCAGGGCAGAATTATACAGTACAGATTGGCCCGTCATCTTTTGCAACCCCGCCTGCCACCGGAGATAGTCGGTCCCGGCACGGGTTACAAGGTATGTTGGCTCGTATTTGGACCGAACGCGTCCAAGCAGAAGTGTCTCAAGGACAGTTATTTTATTTCCAAAGAAGTGCAGGTACTCACGCAAGCAAGCCGTGATTTATCTGCTACGGTTCCGCGAATGACGCGTTTCCGCTGCACTAATTGATGCGCTTTTGCCGAGGAGAAGGAACGGAAGAAAGGCAAAACAAGCCGGCAATTAGTTTGCCAGCTTTCGCAGTCAATGCATGACGAAGGTGAGTGCAAATTAGGAGCTGCCCGTCCGAACATATAGCCTCAGTTGAAGCCAGACGTCTTGAGCATGAGTTTCCAGGGTTGAGCCATTAGAACAAGTGGGGCAAAAGTTGTGTTCGGACCAGCTGCCAGTGTTTTTTTTGTTTTCAGTATTGTTTTAGTGGGCAGGCCGGCGCATAGCTCGAGGCCATACGCATGGCCAAGTTTTAGTTGAAGGTATGGCCACGCTTGGCCATGTGTTGCCTTATCTTGCTGATACTTCCTGGGGGCGTGGGGAATGACCTTTCCGGGTGCAGTTTCTTTGTTTTTTCTTCGGGATCATTGCAACTCATTCCCTAGCCAGCAAAAAGGGGGGGCGGTTCGGCCAGCGCCATGCGAAGCCGCCTGAGATGCCGGCGCAGCATTGGCGACTCGGACGGATTGGCGTGGCTTTTTTTATGATGCGAAAGGTACCCGTTTAAACCAGTGAGCGGTGGAAGGGGGCCGTTGTGGATCTAGGCGTATCCATGTTTGTCTTTCAAGAGGGAGCTATGGAGCTAAGGAGCAACCAGGAGTTCTGCAAGGGCACAGGGAAACCACAAGGCAACCCCTACCCAGGTCCATTTTGCCTGTGCCCCCCTTGTTTTGACATCCTACCTTTTGAAGGTGGCCATTCTGAAGTCCTCGGGCCGAACATGACCGCGACACGTGTCCGTAGTCACAACCCGCGGGGATATGGATGCGGCTTAACACGGCAAAGGCTGGATTTGAACGGGGGCTTTTGTGTAGCCCCTTTTTAAGAAACCCTGGAGCAGCTATTGGGCATGTATTTCGCGGGAGTAACAAGCGCAGCTATATGGAACAATGCCTTTGTTGGGCAAGATGGCTGGCCCAACCTAGGCATTGCTTGAAGGACTGCTTCGATTGCTCTAGAAACAGGACCGCTTATTTTGACCCAATTGCGCCTGTTCACATAGAACCTGACACAGTCCCCCTTGGAACTGACACAAGCCAGGCAGCTTGTTGGTTGTATTGTTGGGCGGCGGACGGCGGCTTACCTCAATGGGTGGATTGCTGCGGTGCTACATGGCGTGCGATGTTGATTTGGCACTCTCAAGGCATGTTGCCGAGGTCAGGGTCGTGGCTGCAAAGGCGACCCTGGCTTAGGCCGCGGTTGGCCCATGCATTCCTGATTACCGTTGTCTTTTCTTTTCTCCCAGGCCGTTTCAAGCAGTTCGGATTGCTGAAGTCGCTGACGAGAGACGACACGGCCAGGCAACTGCAAGCAACCGCAAGTGCAACCTTCAAACTCTTTTTTGCGGAAGTGAGCTTTCCATATGAAGACGCACATACAAGGGCCCGACATCCAACATCAGCCATTCTGGCGGAGAAGCTCCCTGTCCCAGAGGGTCCAAGTACAGTACCTTCTGAGGATGCACTGAGACCCCCAAGAGCCATCCACGTCGCATTCGTCTCATTCCCCAGTTCTTAGGTCCGCGGCACTCCCTGGTGGCCAGCCCGGAGGAAGCGCCTGGAGATCTGAAGGGCCTGCCGGAGGAGCTGATGAGGCCCATCGGCTTTGCCTAGGCAAAGATCCAAGGGTAGAACATTTGGTGGACGGGCTTGGTTTCCTTTGGTTGCCCTTTACCGGCCTATCTTATGGCGAGAGAATGCAGGTGGGATGATAAAGGGCTGGGAATCTATAGGCGAGTGAAGTGCGTGAAGGAATGAGAGGAATGGCATCTCTTTACATCTGTCATGCCATTCATCTCTCTCATTCCCCAGTCTATCCACTCATCCATTTCCTCATCCTGGATCCGCCAGACGAAGGAACGGATAGGTGGTTCTGGATAGGCAGGGCTCAACATTCGACCTAAAGAATGAGACTTCCTCGGTTTTCTTTCCTGAGTTTGAAACAACCACAGGTCCAGGGTCGATTTCTTTTTGGACACCCGAGGTCTGGTTCCCTCTAAAGACCCCAGCTGCAGGGTCCGTCAACTCGGATGTCACCTCGGAGGCGCCTCCCCGCGGTGTCCTCGGAGAAGGAGCTGCGAGAGGCCGCCGCGGAGGTGGTCCAAGCTGCGCTGCAGCTGGTGGCCGCCTGGGGCGAAGTTTGGGCCCCCCAAAAAGCAAAGTGGGTGTGGCTCAAAACCGAATGGTGCCATTTTCCCACCCAGTTTCGTCATTTTTAGCTGGGCGTCAGCCCAAGGCTTTGGTCAAACCATGGACCATTTGGGTGTGGCTCAAAATTAAACGACCGGAGGGGCAAACCGCAGGTTTTGGTCCACGTTTCCACTTACCAGGGTTCCATTTTGGTACCGGCTTTCTGAGCCGCAGCCAAGTGAAAGGTCGACCTGATGGTTTCCTGTTGGTCCAATTCAAATCGGTGGGGGTTGGTCAAAAAAATAGAGGGGGTTCCACTGGTTAAGATGGTTTTATTGCCCATTTAATTACCGGGGAAGCCAATCTAGTTTTCCAAAAGGACACGTATGCTGTTGGTTTCCATGATTTCCATATGAAGTCAAGGTTCAAAAAGGTGAACCTTTCAATTTCCAGGTCCTTTGAGGATACCTTTGTGGCTAAGAGGGGATGACTAAATAGGGAATGCAACCTACTTTGACCCAAATGTAGATTTCAGCCATTCTGAACTCAGTCAACCCCGGCCTGGGATGAGACTCATAGGCAAGGGCAATCGGGGGTGGTATTATTTGGTCCCTTCAAGTGGCTGGGTTATCAGTTCTCAAAATTACCTTGTTGTTTTTTCTTTAAGCCAGTTCTTAGAGCGTATTTTGAGGACGCCACTTTCATGTAGCCGGTATGAACAGCTTTGGTGACATTTGAGGCCTTAGCGGGATGTTGGCGATGAGTGCGTCTCCAGCCCAGACCCAAAGACCATCTGAGTAGTTAACGTCCGCACCCAGAAGCGAAGCCAACACCACAGCCCTTCAGGGAAGTCCAGTGAATCGCATTGGATGGAGCCCAGAGGCCTGGCTCATGTTTCCAGTGAGGGCGCCGGAGTCGAGCTCCGAGAGTCGAGCTAGCTGAGGACCACAGGCACTTGATCAAGGATTTGGATCGCATTTGGCCAACCACTCGGGCATGCCAACAGATGGGCTCAGCCGAGGCGAACTCGGCGAATCGCATTCGTGGATCGAGCTATATGTTTTAGCAGGCAAACTTTCAGTCAAGGCCCCAAGAGGGGAACGAGCTGCGTTACCCTGATACTTGTATGGGTTTCAACTAAAGGCCCTTTGTGAACATGAACAGGCAGACCTGACATCCACAAGGCAGTTTAGAGGGTGGGGATTGAAATTCAGAGGTTTCCCGAAGTCCATTGCACCAGGGATCGAAAGCCAGGATCATGTTTTTTTCTCCGGGGTCCGTTGGAATTGGAGGTGCTGACGCTGACCTCTGCCTTGAAGCAGGCCCTGGCCTGCCAGATCCGAGACCTGGAATCTGGATGCCTGCCGCGAAGGAAGGTGCTGGTGCCTCGATTTTGGACGAGATGTCCAGTGAGAGGATACGGATGGGACCAAATGGTTCTGGGTCAAAACCAATGGGAGCCCATTTTGGGGTAGATGCCCGTTTTAGTCGGGATTTTAGTGGGGATTGGGATGTTCACTGGGGGTACGGAATTTTGACCCATGGCCAAATGGCCGTGGGTCAAACATAGGGTAACTCCAAAATGAAACCCGGGTAAATGGAAACATGGGTTAATTTTGACCCATACCCAAATGCTCCCAGCTACCATAAAACTACCTGGCTACCTACTGGAGCGGTAACTGGCTCCAAGACCGGGAGGCCTTCAAATGGGGGCAATCGCTTGTTCGGGATGGTTTGAATTGTATCCGCGGACTCAGACAAGGTGATTCCCCCCCCCCCCCCCCACCTAGGCTCTCTTTAACTTCATTGCGGAGCTGTGCTGGGCCAACTACGTTTCACCCTCCGAGCACTCCATTCATTCTGCCATGCGACTGCTTCTGGATACCGCCTTCAGCGGTGTCGGCATCAACGATCCCGCGGCCTGGTCCCGGGCTTAAAGCTTAGGGACTGAGACCAGGGCTGCCTCCTGTTTGCCTTGCTGTGGCCGTTGTCCCTTCACCATAGGTGTCCAATTAAGATCGGTTCGTTTGGTATAGATAGATGGGTTCCACTGGCTTAGATTGGCTTCATTCCATTTACCAGGGACATCTATTTGCCAAAGGGACACCCATGCCCTTCACTAAATCCTGTGTTTGCTATCAGGCGTGGGTCCAGCGAAGGAGTTTGAGCGTTGGCGCACCAAATCTGTGGCCCTAGCGTCTGGCCATAATTCAGCGACTGGTGCAGCGCCAAGTCTCAGCTTGGTCTCATGGCAGTTGCTCTTGGGAGGTATGTGGAAGCCTGCGCCTACTTCCTCGCAAAAGTGGGGGAGATCATGGCGCTGAACCCCCTGGAAGTCTTCAATGTCCTGGACCCCTTGTCCGCGCGCAGCTTGGAATGAGTTAGAAACACGTGGCCATTGCTCTCAAGCACCGTCAAGTACTGTAGCCCTGTGTGAAGCAGCTGGATTTTGGACATCCGAACGAAACCGTGAGCTAGGGGTTACCAGAACCATGCGAAATCCAATGGGAGTTTCTCACAATGGCGGACCCCTTTCCTTTTGGTATTGAAAAGGCAGCCGAAAGGAGCCCAACGTCAAGCCCAGGCATTTTCCGGGGGCCGATTTCAGGTGTGGGATGCCTCGCCAGGAACTTGCCCAGACGCCCCTTGGCAGACTTGGCCATGGTTTGACTGACTTGGTTGGTTTGCCCTCAATGTCCCGTAGCAGCCGGCAGAAACACACGACCTGTGCGGTTTACGTGGGCGGTTTCCTTTCAACCAGCCCAGGTTCCAAGTCCAAGTCTGGCCCGGTTTAGGACTCGGACCCATGCGAAGGATGACATCACAGGTTCTCCAAACTCAACTCAGCTTCATCTAGGCGAAGAGCTTGTCTTTGAGAGCATGTTCCTCCAGAAACCCCCCGAAGTCAACATTTTACATGAGCGTTCGGATGTATGTATAGTAGCGAAGAGTTTGTTTCACCACCAGCTCCCCCCCACCCCCCAAACGCACACTGCCCCCCCCAAACAAAAAGACAGGAACGCAGAAAGAAACAACACGCACACACACACACACACTGACACACACACACACACATGCCCTGACAAACACATATATATATATATATACCATTCAGGGGATTTTTGCACCATCCCAGGAACACAGCACTTCGTTTGGGTCCTCCTTCGGCGGAGGCACCGCCTTTGGCGAGGAGCGTTATATCTGTCGGTCAGCCAGAGCTATTGGCAGGACCGGGCTCGGTCTCGCTTGGCTGCTTGGCTGTTGTAGCACTTTCCCTTGTCTGGGGTAGACTTAGGATACATTTTGCATTTTACCAGCGGCTCAAAAGTGAAGCAAACAGTTAGATATTCACTGGGTTGTCACAGCTGAAAGGAACGGCCACCCATTTTGGCCGGACCAATCCCTTGCCGAGACATGGCTGTGGCTCAAATAAATGTACCAAAATGGCACCTTGGTAAATCGAACCAAAGACTAAAGCCTGCGCAAGCCTAGCTCCTTATTTTTGAGCCACACACACACATATTTCCGCAACGAGCCACGAGCAAGTCAGGTCTTCATGGCCCACTCCAAGGGCGACCCCCGGAGCTGTGCGCTGGCAGCTGTCCCCCGCCCGGCCTGCGAGAGCATCATGCCGCTCCGACCAACCCGGGCCCAGTCTTCAGTCGGTGAGACACCCACACAACTCCTTTCCCAGAGGGTCCAAGTACCTTCTGAGGATGTACTTAGACCCCTTTTGACCCTCCTCAGAAGCTACTTGGACCCTCTGGGTTTCTTCTTTGATTCCCCACGAACGGTCACCAACCCAAAAAAGAGCTCTTTGTGCACACCAGGGCCACTGGGCCAATCCGGGAAGGGCCTATTTTGAGCATTCCGAGGGTTTCCGAAGAAATTGCAAGGCATCTTCCCCTCGAACGGGATCTCTGGGCCTCCCTTCAAAGCCGCAAAGCGCATCCAGCGCCCGGTCGTTGAGCTGCACCAAGCCAAAGCCAAGTCCGCCCACTTCATTTCTGCCAACAGCGCCTGCTGAGCTGCTCATTCCCGAGCCCCACCAGTCGGATTGGGAATGAGTGCTAAACACTCAACAGCAGGGCACTCTGAACTGGGTCCACCTCACAACTAGCACGGCCAAACATGTCGTGTCAAAAATGGCATCACGGCAGTTTGAAAGGCATCGCGCGTCCAGCGCGCCAAGCTACATTGGTTGTTGGGGATATTCCATGTTCACTTGTGTGGCTCTTAGCTTTAAGCTTTCGGAACCTGACTTCCCCTACTGACTAGCCAGCAAAACCTGATCTTTTTGCAAGGCTCAAAGACCAACTGGTATTTTAATGGCTCATGCCGCATTTGCCCACTTCAAACGCCACCTGTTTATTTCCTGGGCGTTTTCGCGTTTTGTTTTTTGGCCGCCGGGGATGGGGATCAAGGAACTTTGTCTGCGAGCGCTGCCCTCTGGATGCAGTGGAGGTCACCTGGACCATACCCGAGGAGCCGGACACTTGGCCGGCTCGAGGGGGCCGGTCGAAAGTCCCATAGGTGTCCTTTTTGGGTTAGTGGGGATTGAACAAATATAAGGCACTGGTTTAGATGGGCTTGATTCCATTTACCAGGGTCATCTATTTTTCTAAAAGGCAACCTATGCCATGGTGCAGGTTCACTGAAAATATTCCCAGCCCAAACCTCGTGCTGTATGCATTTCGGCCCTTGGCATCCCTGGCGTTTTTCTCAAGTTCTTGCATGCGAGGTGTTCAGATTGAACATGGGCCGAAACCCCTGGGCCCCTGGGCCGCTTCTCAAAGCCTCCAAGAAGTTGGCCGGGCCCATCTCTCATATTTCACAGCCGGCATCTTTGACATTTCTCAGCACAATGCGTGGGCCCGTCGTGAAACAGATGCGGTGGCCCAGGAAATGCCTGCAACAGATGACTGGCTGGCAGACTTCGTCAGCTCGATGCCTGCAAGCCCCAAGGCGAGAGAAGGCAGCTGTGCAGAATCCGACGGACCCGTTTCGGGGTTGAGCAAAAGGTCAGTGGAGGAAACTGCTAAAAATATGATATTTAACTTTTCCCACTAAATGGGCAAAAGTCCCGGAGTTTTGTTTAGAGCTCCAGGTTACGGGAGAACCGTGGAGGACCAAAGTGACTTCACAAGATGCGACCATTTGGTTTTCTGTTTGGGTGTCCTTGAGGTTCAGGTCGTGCGTGGTCTTCCAAGTTCATTGTGAGGACAACCGCAACTTTGCCAAGCCGCGTGGTTGCTAGGCGAGACTTTGTTGGATCTGGCACGTTTGAAAACAAAACGTCCGTTGGGCAAGGGACAAAACCAGTAGGCAGAGACCTCTGAGGTAGCGAGTGCAGCGAAGCCACCTCACCACTTTCGCCAATAGCAGATGAGTGACAGGCCCCGGCGCTCGGATTGCACTGCGTGCATGGCTGAGAAGAACAACTCCAAGTCGCCCAGAAACCCTGAGTGAACAAGGGAACCCTTTTGGGTTAATCATGTGTGGTTTGGAAGCTCACCAGACAACACGTGGACATGCAAAATCCAGTCGGTTCGTGTTATTTCTTGATCCCCAGGCTCTCGGAGTTGATCGCGGCAAGTTGAGGCCAGTCTGGGGTCCAAGGATGCCCCCAGAATGGGCCTTTACAGCCCATAGTGAAAGCTGAGACTCGAGAGACACAAGGGACCATGCCTGTCAGCTGGCAGCTGTGCCTTGAATTATTGAAGGATGCCAGCTGCTGGTGACACAATCCCACAAGTACAGCTAGGTCGCACAAAGATTTGATCACACAAATCACACAAATCTTCGCACATTTCGATGATCCCCTTTTACAGCTGGTGTTTGGATGTATCGATCAAGGAAGCCTGTGAAGCACGTGAGACACGCTTGGGCTGCTGCCCGAGCCTGGATCGGAACATGCAGAAGCCGTGCTTTCGACGGCCGTTTGATCTCTCTTGAAAGTTTGCGAACAGTTTGCGAACAGTTTGCGCGTTAAGTGGTTCACTAGATGTTGACCACAATGAAGCCTCCAATGTTCAGTTAGGGAGAATGCGATAGAGTCTCCATGACCCTTAACAAATGGGTCCATGACCCTTTGAAACATGGGGTCATGACCCCATTTTTAAGGGTCCAGGTAGTCTCCAGGCAGCCACCTATCCGAACCCAACACCCGGCGGGTCCCACCCAACGAGTCTTTTCCGCTTTGGCGTCACCACTAAGAGTGACGCCAAGGCGCGGTTGAGGCCTTGGACCTCGCTTCGCCCTGGTGCATTCGCGGGTGTCTTTAAGGGAAACCCCCTGAATGGGTTTCCTTTTGGTTTCCTTTTAGAACAGACCGCAAAAGGGTATCCTGAAAATTGGACCCAGAGTGTTTTGCTGGAGCCGTAGTAGCCATGAGAGATGAATGCAACATGCACATTGTTTTCCTTGCCGAAAAATGTGAGCAAGAGTTGTGTTTGAGCAGTTTTTTCCTCAGCCTTCATGATTGCTGAGTGCTGGCAACTCGGATGTTCTCATTGAATTTGTGGTAAGAGCAAGCCACAAAGTCGCGAAATATCATTTATTGCCAGCACCCCTACAAGAACTTCCCTTTCGTTATGAGGCAAGGCGCTGAGCGAGGTCTACCTTTGTTTATGCAGGGGGCACGAAGCGAATTGGCATCAACCGCGGCGTGGCATTTGCGTTGGTCCTCGTGGCAAAAGAAGGACCGATTTGCTGTGGGATGGAAAATTGGCCTTTGGGGCCGATGACCAGCAGGTTCGCATTGCTTCATGAAGCATCCTTGAATGCCAGGATGCAGTGTGAAGTGACCCATAATACGGCTGATGTGGGATCGCCTGATTATCCAAAACCCATCACAAGCTTGCTTTGCCACAGGGAAGGATGGGGAACAGGTGCTGCTGTACTGGAAACCGACACTGAACTGAGCCGTCAATCCGTTCACACTTTGCTTGCTTGAAAAGCTTACTGCGGCTGCTGGCGAATCTAGCAGGCCGGGCCGTTGATTGTGAGAGGTCGCAAAGGGGAGCCATTGCCTAGTGTCCATTAGGGTCCATCAAGCGCCAAGCAAGCGTTAAGAGCCATGACCTTGCTGCCTGGCTCTTCGATTGTTTCTTTTCAGGGTAGCTTTTTTTCAGAAGGGACGCCATGGGGGCTGCGCTTTGCGCAGGTAGCAATAACAGATAATACAGCTTCAGCTTCTGTTTTGGGCGTTCTTAAGAAAGGCGACAAGGAAGACCTCAGCTTGGCGCCCAAGTCCTCCCCCATGGCTCCATCGCTTTGCTCGGCGCAGCTCGCAGGCCATGTTTGGAGCCACGCCGCCCTTCGGAAACGGCTTCGGCAACACCGGCGGGGGCCTGCTGGGCGCCCGAAAACGACTGGTCCGACTCGACCAAACGAGCTTCACGGGGCAAAGATGTGCAGAATGTATGGCGAGCTCACCGATTCCGGGGGTAACACGGGCCAATAGCCATGGTAAAGATCCTTGACAGATCCCTTCTTTTCAGGTCTTGGAACATATTGTGCGCATTTGCAGGATGTAACATCTTGCCATGTTGGGTGTGGCGTATTTTTGGAGGGTACCCAGTTTCTCCAGGTTGGGGGTACAAAAAGACACCCAGCTTGGCATCCGACAACTCAAACAATGACAAGAAGAGATGAAGGTGGGTTGAGGGGTTGAATGACCACGTCATGAGTTTGCTTCTAGGTCATTTGGGCTAAGTTCGGTTCTAGATATCTACCGCCAGGTCCATCTTTGTTTTTGCAGAAGAACATTTGGCTGGTGCGCGAAAATGACCGTCATTATGACCTGTACTATATGGTCTCACTTGCCGGGTAAGCGTATGTTACCCACATTTGAACCACCGAGAGGCTCGTTGTTGGGGGGAGGATCCCGTATTTCTGGCTGATGAAGTGCCGCTTCTCTTTTCTTTTCCTTTCCCTCTTCATTTATGTCTAATTATTCCATCTCAGGCTCAATATTTCCCAGCAATTTCTATAGTCAAGCATGCACATCAGCAGGCATCAAGACAGTCGATGCTTTAGACCAGATCAGTTATCCAAAACCAACATTCAAATATGCTGTTTCTCTTTTTGGCCTATGGTTGTTCCAAAAAACATGGTGAACCTTTTGTTTCCGGGCCTTTGGATGCTGATTCAATCCGCAGAAAGTATGACGAGCTCACATGAGAATACAGACCTCACCACCTGATACGAGCTTCAGGAGCATAAAACAAAAGCGGTAGTACACAGGGCAAACCCCTTTAAAGAAGCCAGCTACGTCTCAGGTTTGGCGGGGGTGGATGCGGTGGTGGCTGCGGCGGCTTTGGCGTCGGCGGCACACCGCAGATTAAGGATCCCAACACCAACCAGGACACGCGCTTCGGGTTTGCCGCAAGGGGTTCGAATGTTTTGCGCTGAGATCACGATTGAACTAGTTGCAGTGTGAGGTTCAAAACAGATGGGCCGGCATTGCACATGTTTCTCTCTTTTGCCTGGGGCAACCGCTCTGCATGAGTGCATCTTTTTTGAGGGGGAAAGGAAACCAACATGAAGCAAGTTGTTTTGATTTTGGCTTAGGTTTGGGGAGACACCACATTTCAAACTTCCTTTGTTAGGCTAGTTGAAAGGGGGGCATCCACCTTTTTGGCTTGTCGACAAGATACGTGTTTGGTGGATCTCTGGGTTTTAGTCGGGTACATAATAGTGGCCAGAAATTACAGTATACAGCATGTGGTTGATTCGACTTGGGGGACCAACACAACAACTCCACTTGAAGTGACTTGATTTTTCTTAGCTAAGGACTCTTTTAGTTGAGTGGTGAAAGGAGAAACATCGAAAATCCTACCGACCGTGCCTTCGGCTTGAATCCGGTGGTCTCCAAGAGCAAATTCTCGAGACTGCCCCGGGCCTTGCGAGACCGCAAGGGGATGTCTAGGTCGGTCATCCAAGAGGTCATGGTCTTCCATTGGGCGAGTAGCTTCAACGGACCGACCTAACCAAAGAACTTAGACTTACTTTCGGATCCCTGTTTCCCATTTAAACCAAGCAGTGGGTCATTTTGAGTGAGTGGTTCCCAGGGTTTTCCTTTTCACCACCAAACATGGTTTGACCACCAAACATGGTTTGTCAACCTCTGAGCAGACGGTGCATAATGTTGAGAATGTCCACAAATTGGGCGAGGATGCCCCAGTCCCGGAGAGCCCGAGCGACGGCATCAGTTGCCTGCGGTGGTCACCTGCAGCCAACATCTTCGCTTGTGGATCCTGGGACAAGAGCGCCTTGGACAAACCTCCACGGGCATGTGTCGACCAACCAGAATGGTGTTCCTTCTTGGTTTGCCTTCAGTACTTGTGTTCAAGGATTCAACCACCCACAGCTGTCTTGTCTGTGCGCCTTGCTCGCCTGTACTGGCTTTGGGCGCTTCCCCTTATAAAACTGTTGGGATTGTCGGGTCCCAGGGCCGCCCAGTCGATCATTGTCCAAATGGGCCACTGCAAAACAGAAGGGATAGACAGGGTCACGCATCCAGGGCTATCCTAATGCGGGGTGGGCAGAGAGTCTGTTGGTTTGGTATGTGGATTTGTATTGGCTGATTCTGCTGTAGTCCTTGGAGATCAGGGCTGTTTAATCCGGGGCAGATCATTCCAAAATAGGCTAACCTTAGCTTTCCAGTGCGCAGTTGCAGACAGCCCTTGCTTCAACCCCCCCAAGCAAAGACAACAACAAAGACCTCCCCTTTCCTGCCAGGATGCTTTTTTTCCCGTTGGGTGACCTGGGTGTTTGGATCTCTAGTTGTTGCCTGACGTCAATTGGAGTGCTCGACCTCCCCACTAACCCAACGCTAACCCCAACCACGGAGGGTCGATCTCGACAGCGCGGCCCTGTGACTCAGGTGTGAGAATATGGGAGGTCACAGCACAGAACATCCAGCCTCGTGCCTCGTGCAGCAAACGAATGGAACATGCCGGGTTGGCTTCTCGAGCAAGCACCCTTTCCAACAGGAGGCTGGTCAACCAAAACAGTCCGTTCCTGTGCACAGGTGCTATGGTGCCGTCCTGCATTGCCTGGCCTAAGAATTTAGCGAAGACATTGGAACCTGCGGGGCAACTACATGAGTTCCATAAAAGAGCGGTTTTAAAGACATGCCCACCTTGCCTTCCGCGATGTGGTCCAAAAAGGAGCTTGCTCGCTTGTTTACAAGCACCTCCCAGCTCGTGAGCTAGTTGTTTGTGAGGTCAGCATTCAGCAATACTGTGAACAGAAAAAAAAAAAAAAACAAAAAACACTTTGCACCAGTGGGAATTCGTAGTTACCAGGACCAGTGTTCGTTGGGTTTCCATACCAACTGCTGCGGAGTTGGCTTTGACACCCACAGTAGCGCATGCCCAAATCCTCCTGGGTCATCAAGCGACACAGGCTGACTCGGAAATCCGGCTTTCCAGGGGTAAGCATTGGCTTGCTGCCTTTCTGAACGCAAAGTGTTGTTGTCTTTAGGCCCCATTTGGCTTTAGGCCCCATTTGGCCTTGACACGGTTGAAACTGTTGAAACTCTTGAAGCTTGCGATTTGATTGAAACCTGTGAAACATTTTCCTGTGGGCCCATGAGCGGTAAGCCACGGCAAGCTTCTCGCCGAGGCATGGCTTACAACCACGAGGCCCCAGTGCTGTGCTGCGCCTTTTCCAAGGATGGACAGCGCGTGTTTAGCGGAGGATGTGACAACAAGGCGGGACCAGCTATCAAGACCCCGGATTTGCTTTTTAGTTTTCAAGGGTGCTTGTCATTTCTCCAGACTAGTTAGCACTCAGCAAGGCGGCCTGGGTCAGGGTCTTCCATATTTCTCACCTTTCTGGCCGATTTAAAGTGAGTCGCCTTTTGGAGTGATGTTCACAGGGACATTTACATAGGGGGCCCTGGTGACCGTCCCATCACTTGGGAAAGTCTTGGGAACCCCTTCGCATCCTCAGCTCCATGTGTTGCATCACTTTCAAGCAGCTTCTTTTTTAGGGAAGAGTATGGATTGTTTCCGACCAATCCACTCAGGAAGGGAGTGTGGCTATCCTCTTGCCCATTTGCCAGAAAAGGGGCCCTAGTTTTGACACATGCCCCAATCTTGCTCCGCTGAGTGCCTGGGATTCTCCAAGCGGTTGCCTTCCCTGGGGTGGCTTTACTATTGACATTCTTTCAAGGCACTCTGCTGCGTAAGGCTGCAAGAAGGGTTTGCAGATTGCCCAGCTAAGGATGTACAACACTCCCAGGCAGTCTAGAAGCTGAAGGAAAAAGTGGGCAAGTCGTGTTCTTTCCTGGTTGTCCAGATCTTTGCTTCATGAGAAGCATGTAATGGTGCAGGTGAAGATGAAGGTGCTGCAGACGCAGCAGGAACAGCAGATAGGCCTCAACCTCAGGGCTTGTTGCACCTGCCAATCTTCCATTCGATCGGCAGGTCATTTTTGTTGACCGTCGTTTGCATCTCCAGGGCAGCACGATGGTCCGGTGAAGGAGGTCTTTGCGCTAGATGAAATGAACATGGTCGTTTCCGGCAGCTGGGACCGGACGCTTCGACGCTTTGCCAGCAGACAGTATTGCCAAGCTCACCTTTTGCCCCTTTTTGGTTTCCGTCGATTTCTGTTCAAACACGGCCTCTTTTTGTCTCCAGGGGGGGTTTAAGTGTGGTCAAAGGTAGGGATGGGCAGGGACTTGTTTTTGAGTTGGACCCCAATTTCCGCTTGGCAGGTAGACACGCGTATGGCTTCGTATTTTGCATGCCCTTTCAACTTTCTTACAGGTCTTCCGAAAAACCCTCCTATCAGCTTCCATGACGTGTTCCATTCATTTCCATTCTGCATCCGACACCGAGATTAGTCGGGGCCAAGGCTTCTGGAACCTGCAGCAGCCGACGCCGGTGGCAACCTTGCAGTTGCCGGAGAGCGGCTTGCAACGATATGGGTGGGTCAAAGTGAAACCAGCGGACCGCATGTTTTAGATTCTGTTCCCATCAGGATTCACATGTTCCACCCCTTATAGCGTTATAGCCTCTCCAATTCTACCTAGTTTGGAGCCAGATGTACACAAAGGGGTACGTGCCAACTATCCTTGAGGAACACTGATAGTTATGCACAACGATCAGGATCGCCTACGCGACAATTAGCGCAACTTAAGCCTGTCAAGAATCATAAATATTGGCCTCGGGCCCGTCACAACGTTTTGGCATATGTGGTGGATTAGTAGAGAGTGGGGTCCCAGTTTGGGCGTTTCAACAAGATCCCCTCTTGAATGAGACATCCCCGCATCAATCAACCCAGGGGGCTTATTCATCCTGGGTCAACATTGCCCTCCTCAAGATTGTCATGGAACCCTATTCCCAGAGAAGTTGCGGGGCTCAGTCTACAGGGTATCGAGGGTTTCGGGTCCGAGGGGCAAAAGGAGCAGATTGTGGTGGCGTTGTTTGTGGCTGTATATCCCTGGAACCCGGGTGCTGTGGTGGTCGGAGGCATTGGCCATCGGATGAGCTTGGGGGTTGGCCGAAGCTGAGGAGTCTACTCCATGGATGTGAAATTCCCATTGCTAGTCGTGGGATGCGCTGATAGACACGTGCATCTCGGCAGTGACGCTAGCTCTGAGGGCAGCTTGGGTCCAAGGATCAATTTTTCGGGCCGGCTGTGGTTCTCCCCTGGCCTTTGTTATGACAACTTTGCGGCAGAATGGCAACATGGATGGCAGCTAAGGCTGGTCTATAATTTGCAGGCCATTCAGCAAAATCCGCAGCCGTACAAGCAGGGCCAGACAGCCCTGAAGCTGCAGACGCGCGCAATTTGCGCCTGGGAGAGATAAGGGCCAAAGAGGCCAGCCATACAGGGTCCAGGTGCATGAATCTGGCTGGTAGGCAGACCATCGTGTTTCAGGCCGGATCCCAGTCTAAAAAACACGAAATCAGAGGAACAGTCTCAGGTCACTCAGAAGCTTTTGGCCCGCTCTTTGCTTTAGGCGCCTTCCCGGACAAGACGGGGTATGCAGTGGGTTCTGTTGAGGGCCGATGCTCCATCGCGTACATCGAGGACTCCAGCAAGAACTTTGCTTTCAAGCAGCCCGGAACGCAGAAAAAATCAGATCAGAAGCATAGGTGGTCCTTTTTGGTTTGGCTAAAAAATGGAGGGCGATTCCTGGCTTATACCAGTGCCATCTATTTTCCAAAAGGACACCTATGATCAGAAGCCAGTGTTCTGCCGGGTGCATCAGACGTTGTTTTTTTCCCCACTCAACGAGAGGACGATGTTGTGCACGTGCAGGCCGGTATGACTGATGGATGGAATTTGGCTTTACTAATTCATGCATGTTCTGGATGAATGAAAATTTGTATGTGCAACTCATATTCCCCAAGGGGTGCAGATACGTTTAACACATGGGCACGTGGATAGTATCAAGCTGTCACCATACCCATTGGCTTCCATCAGGTTGTGTTTTCTTTCTTTTTTTTCTGCCAAAACAGGTTTAAACAACCAGACCCTAACCACCAAGTTTCAATCAATGTCTAAACAGTCGGTTGGCCCAACCCTCGATGGTCTTGTTAGATGTGTTTTGCAAGGGATTGCGCCTGGACATCTGGAGACACCCAGAGAAAAATGGACGAGGATTCTCTTTCAGGACCCCTGAATACCCCCCTAAGGCATGGCATTGGGGGAGGTGTTGGCGTTCCAAATTTGGATGCCCGGTTCAAGGTGCCATCGCACCAACACGGAGATTTACGCCGTGAATGACATTGACTTCCACCCGCAGATGGGGAACTCCTGCTGCATTGATCGCTTTCTTTCTTTTTTCCCATGCGTGCCGGGCACGGTGGCGTAGGAGCAGCATGTTGTGCTGCATGGTCGTTCAGTGGGAGCTGAGGACTTTTGCCACCTGCGGTGGTGATGGCACCTTCGTGTGCTGGGACAAGGAGAACAGATCCTTGCTTGCATTGGCGCTTGTGGGGAGCTAAACTGGGTGTGAATTGCCCATGTTTTGCACCGGCTGAAGATGGGCATGGTTTATTCTAGAATCTTGATTTGACATTTGGTAAGCAGTTGATCTAGGAAGCTGCATGTTTCTGAGAAAGAAAACCTGGTGCGGATTGAGCTCATCGCGTAGGCAGTCACGCGGCTGAGGACAGCGACTGAAAGCTTTCAATTCTTGCCACTATCCGATCACGGCTGGCAAATTCAATGCCCCTTGGCACCTGTGGGCAATACGAGCTCACACATGATGAAGGTTTAGGGGTTGCTCAAGCTGGTGAGTTATGGTAGTCAGTCCGGATCGAACTATAATTCGATCATCAGTCCAGTCTGGGCAGCTCAATGCAAAATGTTCCTTTAGGTTAAGCCCAAATAGAGTGGCCCCTTCGCCTTTTTGCCTTGCACGAACGAAGTTGGGTTCCATGTGAACCACATGGCCTGCGCGTCCAGAAGCCACTCAAGCAGCTGCCTTGTTGGGAGAAGACTATCTCAGACCTTCTTTGGGAAGAGCTATGGATACCCTCAGTACGAGGTCCCTCTTTATTCATCAACCCGTTTGTGAATCCTTGGTGGCTCCCAGCTATCCGGTTCCTTAGCGTTTTAGCTTTTTATGGTTTAGTGGGGGTCCATTTAACCCACTAAAAGGTAAACTTTTGGCAAGGCATCTGAGGGCAGCTTAGTTATTCATCAACTGCTTTGTGAATCCTGGGTCCCAATAGCCGAAGCTTCCATTCGACAGAGTGCCGTCCACCAGGAGTAGACTACCCCGTGATTCTGCCCCCAAACCACCTGGAATTTATGCAGCCACTCAGCCCTTCATTTGCCCCCTTGCGGTGGTGGAAACGTTGGAACGGATTTAGACCCATACCAAAAAGGAGCTCAGACATGTCAGATTGGGCATGTTTTGATTGTCAGACCCCAACCCTTCTAGTTCAGCCCTGCACACAGGGCATCCCCAATTTTGAGCACACCCATCTACCCCCACATGTTTAGCCCACCCGTAGTTGTGGAAAATTTGGTTTAGGGCCACGTTCTGTGATGTCGAGGGACTCCCTTTCAACATGACATATGGTCACGCGAATGGGAGTCCCAAGTTCATGTGTCAAAATAGTGGACCCCAAGAATGGTGGTTGTCCTTTTGATTTCCCTTTAAGCCAACCTAAAAAAATGCTACAGAACCCTACAAAACAGACACACACAGCAGCTGCTGCCCGACATGGCCGCCAGGCACCCGGTGATTTGTATGCAGCTTGGCTGGCGGTTAGAGCTCGGTGCGGCTGGCGGCCGAAGCCTGGATACGGCGAGATCCCCCTGCCTGGGTGTGGCTCATTTTGTTTAAAGAGGGGAGCTTGGAGTTTGCTTTTCCATTTACCAGGGTCCCCAATGTGGGGGCCTTGTCCATTTACCAGGGTCCCCAATTTGGGCGCCTTTGTTTGAGCCACAGCCCCTCGGCTTGAGCCTTTCCAGCTCCAAAGTTGTTCTTGATCCATCCCTCAAAGATGGTAGCAGGCCAGCGACTGTCAAATGAGCCTTTCCGAGCTGTGTAGCTCTGATCCATGGGTCATTCTTGGGATCCAGGGGCTGGCAGACCTTTGACCCAATCCAATCCGCCAAGCCCAAAAACCCAAAAAAATCCGCGTTGGAAACCCGCCGGCGCGGCCGGCGCGCGCGGCCGGCGCAAGCGCGCGGCCGGCGAGCGAGGCCTACGCGGTGTCCTATGACTGGAGCAAGGGCCATGAGCACAACCACCCCAGCCTCCCGAAAGGCGCCGGGCGGCTCAGCTTTCCAGCTGCGCCAAGCCAAAAGGCCGGAGCCGGGCCCATCGTGAAGCGAAGGATCCGGTTTTTTGTTTCCCCCCGCTGGGTTTTCCAAAGGGAAGCTAGATCACTTACTGGAAATATGGTTGGGTTTTCCCCAGGGGGCTTATTTATTTCCCACCTGGTTGTTTTTTTTTGTGTTTTTTTTTGGTCCGGCTTAAGCAAAGGGACGTCGAAGAAACTGGCTACACAAGGATCTGCTGGATTTTTAGCCGTCCCTGCCTCTGACAAAATAAGATTGTGGGAGAGGGGGGGGGGAATTTCGTTGTCATGGAAGGCTAGAGCAAATTGCTCCCGTCACCCTTAATATTTGGACAATCCCTCGCGGCTGGCTTTTTAGATCTCAAGATCTCATGTCACGCAAGACTGACGGCTAACTTTTTTTTGCCACTTATTGGTTGGGGGGGAACCCCAATATTGAACGGCGATGCTTTTACTTTCCGAATGTTTTGACATAGCTCTGGCTCTCTGCTTGTCACATTCTAGCCAGTGCTGCAGTTGCCCACAGATTATGCAGATTACGGAATGTCATTAGGCCCCCCCAAAATTACAACCAGGCGAGATGCTTTGTGAACTCGTATTTTCCCAGGTTGTCAAACGACCACATTCTGGGACACTGTCCAGTAGCTACTTCAGAGCCACCCTTTTTGGGAACCCGACATTCTTCGTGTTTTTAGCCTCATCTCATTGCCCTGAAGAATTAGATGGACCCCCCCCAAACACGCCCAGGAACCACCCTTGTCCGGCTTTCATGATTTTGGGTGCTAAGCTCTTGGCCGGGTTTGAACATAGCCGCTTGAGCTGGACTCAAACTTCGAAAGGGTGAATGGTCCTTCTGAGGACTACTTTTCTTTCCGACAAGGTCGGGATGTGCTTCCAGCTTCCATTTGTTGCGCCAGTTTTCAAGTGCACAAGTTCCACGAGGTCGACTCACGGGAAAACAGAGGACAGGTGCGGTTTGCGTTCTTCCATTGTTGGCCTTTGGCTTTGGGGCTTTCCTCAGCCAAAGGTTCGACGTTTCGCTGGGGCTTGGGCACGCCAGTTTCCGAGGTCTTGGTGCACAAGGTGCAGGCAGCAGAGGTGCAGCCCAAAGCGGCGGCCAACGGACGTGCAAAGCGCTGAGGCACTCGGCGCCCGCGTTTCGAAGCGGGGATCGTGGTCGGTCGGGTCCCCGGTTTCGCCCGAGGGATTCCCGGGAGTTGGAACCGGTGGCGCGATGGGCTTGGAAATCCTTTGCGATTTGTGCCTAGTTGAGGTATAGTGCGATGGTGAGGGCTACTTTGGAAATTCCCCTAAGCCGATGGTCCCAATATGTGTTCATATGAAGCGGGCATTGGGCCCTTTTCCCCGGGACAAACCCTTGGCAGCTCCCGGCTGCTCCTGCCTTTTTTTGTTGTTGCCCAAATTAAAGTTGGCACTGCGTGACCTGTTTTCCCGATGATTGAGTTGGGGCCTATTTGGAGGCCTTGATGTATATTAATAGCCCCAGCAAGCAAAGCCATTGCCTTTTATATTTTTATCTCTCCGTCGAGCAGGAGTTCTGTTTGGGGGGCAGCACCAAGTTTGCCAGGGCCGGTGCCAGCTGGTGCCTTGAGTCGTGACTCGGACAGACGCTGGCAGACATTTCAGGTCGCAAGGGCAAGTCAGATGTGGCTGCTGTACAGGTGCCCTGCTGTGGCTTGATGCTTATGACTTTAGGTCTCACAAAGATCGCAGGTCCATGCGAAGGCGAACAACTGACGGGATTGTCCAGCAGAGCAGTTGATCTGCATGTGGCGCTGGGTGCAAGGGGGTTGTCCCGTGGCTTGGGCCCTTAGTTTAGCGCAGTCTTTGTTGCTTGGTGTGTTCACCAAGGTCTTTCCTTGGGGCGGCTTCAATGAGCACCAACATGCCGCCAATTCTGTGGGCGAGAAACCTGCCTTGCCCGTGAACTGTGAGCACTTTCGCAGGGGATTAGGAGTCAATGCACCTCATCCACTTCGGCTCTTTCTTTCTGATTTCTGACTATTCCGCACATGATACCCACAAGAGATGCGCACTCGCTGGCTGACTTGTTCTGCCAGCCATTGTCTTAAGGCATCACCTCCCGAGTCACAGCGGGCACGCGCCGTGCAACCAACCCCGACCCCCGGCGAGGTGCAGATGTGCAAGCACTCATCCTTCCTGCTTTGGCAGGTTCAACATCAAACCTGTCAGTCTTAGGCACTTGTAGCACCTGACGAAGACGTGGGAGCATACCACACATGTGGCGCACACTGTGCATGGGCACATGCTAGTGGAACCCGTGCTGTCAACCGCTGACCGTAGATTTCCTTTGGCAAGATGGGTCAGCATCAAGGCCGGATTTCATGATTCCACGCGTGCATTTTGTTTTGCAAGTTTTGACGACACAAGTTCAATGGGATTTCAGTCATGGCCGACAATCGATTCGGCATAAGGGATGTGCACAGCTTTGCATCAACCTTCGAGCTGCAATTGGGTTCCGTGCTTGCATGTGGCGCTTGAGTGCGGGTGCGTGTGCAGGAGATGACCAGGCAGGTGACGACCCAGTGCTCCGCATCATTGACCAGATAGGCTGGCCTGTGCGACGGGCGTGACTTGGGGACTTGGGGACATGGCGCTCGTGCGGCAAACACCGGCTGAGAGATTGGTGTGCCATGCTAGGGAGGTACCCAGCTGACATCCCCCCCCCCCCCAACATGGTGATGTTCCTGTTGGCTTGAGCCAGCCCAAAACAGGCACTCAAAATAAACGCCATATATCCATACATGTCCATGGCGTTGAGTTCCAATCATTAAAAAGCGCCTAAACATTGTGATCAGGCGGAGCTCGGAAAGCTTGGGGCTTGATTTTTTCGCTGGTGGCCCAAAGCAATTCCCCAAGTTGTTGACTGAATCTTTACAGCGTTCTGTCTCAATGGTGCTTGGGCGGCGCCCTCCTCGGCAGATGAGAACTTATGCCCAGCCGCGCCAAAGCACCTGGATGGCTGGAGAGCTTGCAGTTGCTGTCAGAGCGGAAGAGCGGCTTGGAATGCAGCACCTATCATTACAACCTGGCCATCACAGCGGTCCAGCGCTGGACCTTGGCCCTGCATCTTGCGGCACGACTTGGGGTGGTGGGCCTCCAAGCCGACGAGGTGTCGCAAGGCGCGGCAGCCAGGCAGCTGGGCGAGCGCTGGGAATCCTGCTGCCAAGTGCTGGCAAGTCTCACGCGCGGCAGGGTGCGGGCCAACGCCGTTGCCCTGAATCATGGTTGTTGTTGGGACACATTTTACATTTTGCTTATTGTGGTTTAGTGGGAAATCCCCACTTAACTGCTAAGATTTAAGTTTTTGCTCTACCAAGGAATACCCTGGTCACTTCGTCGCGGGGTGAACGTTGGCAACAGGGCCTTAGGACATTGCTGGACTTGGTGGTGAAGGGCATTGAGACTCAGGAGCTGGCCCTGAATGCTGGCATGAGCGCATGTGAGCGAGGGGGTTCATGGGTCCGCAGTGTTGCCTTGTTGTCCAGATTTGGCGCTTTGCAAAGGGACGTGATCTCATTTAGCACCTGCATCAGTGCTTGCGGCAAGCGCGACGTGTGGCCAGCCTCCTTAGGCTTGCTGGTGTCGCTGTCAGCTCAGGCAGTGCAAGGCAACACCATCACATTGAATGCCTTGCTTAGCTCTTTGACTGGCAGGTGGGCGATGACTATGAAGCTGCTTGCAATGTGTTTCACCTGGTCGCTGCAAGCAACTATTGCAACCTATGGCGCCGCTATCAGCTCACAAGAAAAGCAGCGAAGGTGGCAACATGCCCTTACGATCCTGGACATGGTTGGCGCATGCTGCCTACAAGCAAATACCATTGCCTGCAATGCTGCGATGAGTTCTTGTGACCAGTTCTCTATTGGCACCTGTTCTTCTTTTCGTTTCAGTGAGTTCCCCTTGGACATCAACCAGCCAACGAAAGGTGCCCCCTTCCCCCACGAGAAATCACCGGGCAAGTAAGGCGAGAAAGGCGGCAAGTGGCAGTTCAGTTTGCACATCTTAGCGCGTCTTCTAAGCCGCCGCTTGCGGGCAGATGCATGTACCTATGGAGCTGCCATCAGTGCATGTGAGAAAGGGGAGAAGTGGGAAAGAGCGTTGGCCCTTCTGCAGCAGTCACAAGAAGCCCAGTTGCAACAAGTGGAACGTTTAATTTTTTTTGCTCCCCGTTCGGGTCAGCCAAACTTCTCTTGCATTAGCACAGCAAGGCTCGAGGTCTTGTTTTTCTCCTTGGCCACTAGCAAGGACTCCTTGTTGCAACTCAATATCGTCCTCTTCAATGCCGCTATCAGCGCCTGCGCCAGCAGAGGCCTGTCTTGCGGCCTATCTTTTGTCAAGGGTGCCCCTTGAAAGTGACGAATTAGTCATACTGTGGATGGACGGAATCCTGCACCACCTCAAAATCCCTAGAAATTATTCGCTGCAACTACCAACAAGCGTTATGGTTTGGACCATGGTTTCATTTCGTGGTGCAAAATGGATTTTGCAACCATCCGCTGTATGTATCAAAGCTGGGGGCCCCCCAGATGGCTTTCCTTTTGTCTGCCCTTTACAACCACCCCGCTCTGCAACAACAGAGCCGTCCAGAGGAAATACTCAAGCTTTCCAACTTTTTCTAGGGTGTCCTTGTTCAGGTCTGTTAGGGAAGCCAGCAAGCAAACCACCGTTCTTGGGATACCCCCTTACTTTGACGCATACTAATTTTGTGTTCCTTTGGGGATTTGGGTAAGCCATCTAAGCCAAGCATGTGCCCACCCCAGCTCTGCAGATGAAGCGGGATCGCACTTAGCCACATACCCACTATCATTTCCCAGCAGAGGGTGTTTGGCACAAACCGCAAGAGATTCGAAACCAACTCGGGGATGGTTTCTCAAAGGGATCAACTCGGGGATGGTTTTTCTTCTGGTTATTCCAATTCCCATTCCCAGAAGCCCAGGTCATTTCCCAGCATTTCCGGGTGTTTGGAATAAGCCGAAAGGGATTCGACTCGGGGATGGTGTCTCTTGTCATTCAGACGAGGCCGGTGGCAAGATGCCCTGGTCCTGGTGTCCCAGATCCGCGCCGGGTTCTTGCAGCCCAGCCTCGTGACCTACAGCTCGGCGATCTGCGCAACTTCGCGGTGGGAGCTTTGGGAGCCGCTCGGTCTGACTCGCGACTCATCGTGACACCTAAGCAATATTCGGTGGACAAGAATTATGTATGTATACCCGTATATGTATATTATATATATATACCATGAAAAAGTCAGAAGCAACATATGCAATATGTGTGTGTGTATGTGTTTGTGTTCTGTCGTGAGTTTTGCCTTCTGGGTTTCAGTTTCGTCAGTTGTCCAACTCTGAGGGGGAAAATCCACGGACATGAGCCAACGGAGTTCCCTTCTTGGTCCGTCAACCCCAAATGAAATGGTTACGCTTGCATCGCCATGCCAAATTCGGCAGCTGAGTTTGGGTGGTTTAGTCATCACTTGTTGGAGGTATCGTTGAAAAGGTGCACACAATTCTTAAATAAAAATAAAGAAATTAGTAATAGTTCTCAAAGCCGCCCGTTTGTGTGTTTGTTGATTCCCGAATTTCTGTTGTTCATGGTTCCAATAGAACGTGTGTTTCCCTTCGTGGGGTGAGTTCAACATCTCGGGCTTCAAGGATCGGATTCTTTTGAGTTTCAGAGTTTCCTTGCCTCACCTATGGTTTTATGGTATAAGTATGCCTTGGAGTGGTTCCATGGTGTATATATATATATATTTATTTGTTTATTTATTTATTTATCTGCCTAACGATGTTTGCTCCATCCTCTTTACGCGGTTTGCTTGCCTCACCCATGGTCCCAAAACCCATAGGTCAACCTTCACCCACCTCCATCGGCCAAGCGAGGCTATCTTTGTGCCTGCTGCGGCAGTTGTCGGAGGATGGGCTGGAGGCCAACGTGATCACCTGCATCTCACTCAAAGCAAGTCGACTTGTTTTTTGCCCTTTGGTTTTGGTCTATGTTCAGTCCGGGTCTGACTTGCCCAAAGCGACTCGACCTTTCTTCCATTTGGTTTCCTTGATTCGGTCCATATTTGGTCGAATTCGGTTCGAAACGCTAAACCTTTTCTTTCCAGGTCCTCGCCAATTGAGGCAATGCTGCCCTGAGCACCTGCGCGCACGCCAGAGCTTGGCAGCAGGCCATGGCCTTGTTTGGCACCATGTCATCCATGCACTTCGATGAGGCGCGAAACGATTCGTCACGAAGTCGACTGTCATCAAGTCAGGGCTTCAGGTCACAAATGGCCCTCCTCCGTGTTGAAGGTTTTCAGTTTTAGCAGATTTAACCAGCGGCTGGCACGTTTTTAACCATCATGCAACTTCGAGAGATTGTCCGAAGGATCCTGAGCACCCAGTTATGGATGGTTCAAGTTGGCATCGCCCACTCCTTGCCCTCGCACTTGTTTGGGCAAAATGGTTCAAACCACAAAGACCATGAGCCCTTTGAAAGAGAAAACAATGAGGACATTTAAAACAAATAGTTTTGGTCAGGTAGCGCAACCCTGCGCAACCGAGAGTCCTAACATGTCCCTTTGGATGGTGTTGTTGGGAAACATTTACATTTTTGCTTATTGTGGTTTAGTGGGAAATTCCCACTTAACTGCTTGTTTTTTTTGTGCTCCCCTTCTAACGTCGACCAAGTACAAGTTGGAAGCTTCTTTTTGGAGTGATGTTTCAAGGGGGCATGTTGCTCCCTGAAGGCCATGGGCAGTGAGGGGCATATTGTTTAAGCCGCGCCACAGGCCTGCCTATGGGTTGATCCCCCGCTCTGGTCCCCCCATCGCCCTTCAGGAAACCACAAACTAACAGCAGGATCCCTAGAAAGAACGGAAGTACAACTGGTGCTGGCTTTTGCAGAGATCATATTATTTGTTTGTCTTTTTTGTTGTTTTTGCTGGGAAACCAACAGGACACCACCGTTTTCCTCGGAAACCAATAGGAAACCTCCGGCTCGAAGGGGTCCCTACCCCCCCCCCCCAACAAATCCCCCGCCGTCCGGAGGTGACCTTCGCAGCCGCGAGCCGCGCCGCCGAGGTTCGGGGCACACTTCTGCCGGAAGTGCTGCGGGACCTCCGGCGCCGGGCCCGCCATGCGTCAGACGAAAAAACGCGCGAATCACGTGCGCGCGCGCGATGCGGGCGCCGGGCGCCGGGGGGCTTGTTGGTTTGAAACAGAAACGGTCGGGTTTTGGACTCAATCATAGGTATAGGTGACCTTGCGGAGTGACTGGCTTCCTGCGTCTCTGGAGTTTAAGCATTCTGGGAAGAGCAGTTTAGGGGCGAATGTTGTTTTGGTGTGATTTTACTCAGGGTGTCTCAGCTCGTTGGCCTACTTGAAGCAACGAGGCTCTCTCTCAGAGACGGAACTGCTTGGGGGACCTGAGTTCCATGGACTTCAACTTAGTGACTGGAAGCCGTCCGGCTGCGTGCTTTGAACACTTTGCCATGTCCACTTGGCCAGACTTGCAATCCCTTGCGTTCTTTTGGCCGTTTGCAGCCGTGCCTGCAGAACAACCATCAACCACATACAACTAAGACACGCGCTATATGCACACCCCATTGTCTACTTGATAGGTGATTCATTTTTTTTCGAACAGGGCCTCAATTCAGAAAGGAGGAAAGCACTTGGTCAGCGCCATGCGCGCACCTGAAAAGCAGCCAAGAGACCCAAGTGAAAAGGAGGGAAGCCAAAACACACATTTGTGTGAAGAACGAACGACAAGAAAGTACATGCTACTTGGTGCGTACAGGGGTTCTCTCACACAGCTTTGGCTTTGGGGGGGGCGTCCAGTATCGTCCAGTAAAAACAACGGGGGTGAAGTTGAGGATGGAATCCCTCAGAAGCGTCACTGGTGTCTTCATGTCGGTTCCAAAAGTTAATCAATGGCAGCGGATTCCTACTGGCTTCCCTTTCAGCAACCCAAAAAGGAGTTAGATTTGCGCTGCTTTTGGATTGACAAACATAGACCAGACTTACACTAATCTTTCATATCAGGCTGCAGTACAGCGAGTGACCGCTCACAAGCCAGGCAGATTGGCGCCGGATCAGCTGGACAGAGTCCGAAGGGCCGTCTTTTTTGGCAGCAATGCCAACTTGAAGGCGGGGATCCTTGTGCCCGCCACAGGTACTTGGATGTCCCTTTTGGGTGGCTCCCAGCCATCCGGTTCCTTAGCTTCTTGGCTTTTCAGGGTCTAGCGGGGGGTTCCATTTAACCCACCAAAAGTTAAACTTTTAGCAAGAGATCTGAGGGCAGCCCAAGTTCCTTTTGGGTGTTAACTCGGCTATAGATGTCCTTTTGGGCGGTTTCAACATGAAACTTGTTTCAGAGGAGTGGTGCGTGAGCTGACATGGGACCCTGAATAGAAATGCTGGTTCTTGCTCCCAGTTGTAGACCCGGACTTGTTCGAGTTCTTTTTCCGAGGCTGGTTGAAACGGATATCAGATGTAAAGCTGACAGCGGAGAACACGGAAGCCTCCTTGCCTAGACTTCTGTAGGCGGGCGAGATATTTTACTCACCCATCGGCAGAATGACCCCTTTGGGCTGAAGCGAACATCATTCTGTTGGGGAACGGAACGCCCTCAGCTTGCGTGCAGGGCTTTTCAGGACACATTGGAGAGAGTACTAGGGATACTTGTGTGTGTGTGTGTGTGTGTGTGTGTGTTTTTGTCGAGGGTGCCTGTTCCATTTGGGGTTAAAGAGAAACCGAGTGGACACCACCATGGTTGCGATTCCCCTTGTTTTTGACGCATACCATTTAGAGACTTGGAGGTTCTTTGATTTGGCCTTGTGGTTGTGAAACATTTGCAGTCAGGTTGCCTGCGGCAGCGAGACTTGCGGTTTGTTTGTGAAACTCCAGCCTCAGGCCGGATGGCAATACCTAGATATTGGGGATCCTTTCTTGGAGTGCATGCTAATGTTCAGGAGGGTAACATTTAGGTCCTGTTTACTCAATGAAACCTGGTCATGTGACCCGGGCGCAAATTTGATGTCAACGGGGCCTGCTTTGGTGGTTTTGCAAGGGAGAGCAAAAGGACCCTGCACATGGTCCAACTTCATTTGGCACATATCGAATGGCTGCGTTTCTGTGCTCTTCCCACGGCATTCCGCAGTTTTTTTCAGAGGCGGGGTTCCTGAACTGAAACTCGCTTTCGTTTGGCCAAGCTTTGAATATTTGTTTTTGATGACCATTGCACTTGATTGCTGGTAGGACCTGGACCGCTCAGCCTTCATCATGCCCGGACCTAAACGAGAGGGCCGGCAGGAAGCTGACGTCACCGGCAGGGGATGTCAAAGGATTTGCGGCGATTGGTTGTATGATTGCCTGCTGCGCCTATTTGCTTGATTGTTTTGTTGGCAGCGGTTGGTCTGCGCTAGCTGGAGTCAAGTTTTGCCAGTGGTTGGCATGGGCCATTCTGCCTGCTTCCGTCTCTGCGCACTTGACACAACAGATGACACCACAAACCAGGAATGCTCGGCGGGAGCTTGTGAGCTACAATCAAAACTTCGGGTAGATGAAGCGTAAGTAAGGGTCAGTCTGAACCAGAGATAGGTGCGGAATGGTGCGGATATCCGGCCAGTTGATTCTTGACATCGGTGCAGTGTTCGACCCCTTTTACCCTTTTACACTTTGCCCGGCTTTGCTTTTGCCCCGGCGCCTCCTGCACATGCTCCATTTCGCAGCCAAGCCCCGGGAAGCCTTTCACCGAGCGACGCTTATGGTCTTCCATTCACTTGCTTGAGTTGGACTTGAAACCTTGGAATGTGGGAAGGCAATTTCAGTGGCCTTCCCGAAAATTAGGCTTGAGTTAAGTACCTGGCGGAGTAGTGGGGGGTGTTTGCTTCAAATGTGATCAAATATGCAGGTGTCCTTCTAAAACGGGACCCTCCCATTCCTCAACGAGGGCTGTATTCATCCGGGGTCAACTTTCAGTCTCCCACTCAGCGACCTTTTGTGGGCGGGTCGATCGCCGAGGAACCGGCCCAGCTCGCCAAGGGGACGGCCTGGCAATGCCTCACCTAAGGAGCAGCATGCCCTCACTCATCTAGGTTTCCTAGTAGTGCCCTTTGCCCTTTCTTGGGGGAGGGTTCCCCTACTGAAATAGACTACAGAAAAAAGGGTACACTTATTCTAACCTCTCTACTGGAGGACCTAGTCATTCTTCCTTTGGCCAATTTTAAGCGGGGAAACCTTCTTTTTGCTTGGGTACTGTTCAATTCGGAACTGCAGCCCCGCAAGTGGGCTGGCACGTTGAGTGCTCAAATATGACCCAAGTTACTTTTGGCGAGTGGCTTTCTCGTGAACTTTCAATTTCAGTTGGCCCGCATGGTGCACGGCTCTGGGCAGTATTGAGCGGTACCGATGGTGGTGTCTGCTTTTTAGTGGGTGTTGTATGTTTTGGTGTTCCTTGCTAGGAGAGATCCCCGACCGGCAAGCAAGCGGCGCAAGTGGGATACCCGTGGCTTGCTTCAGATGGTCTCAGCTTTGTGACAGGGTTGGCGCAAGTTTGTCTCACGTGCTTCCGAGGATTGATGAGGACACAGGCAGGGCAATGGCTGACTGCAAGCATGCCCTCTTGATGCTCAAGCCACATTCACGGACACAGGGCGTTAGGGAAAGCACTCTCAAGAAACACACAGATTTGCGGGCCACATTTTAGAGCAGAAGGGGTGCTCCCTGGGATGTACCTGTTTTGCCAGAAAGCACCGTCACATCCACACCAACACCCGGTCTCTTTTAGAAACGGTTTGTTTCGGGGCGCATCGTGATTTTCCCCGTGGCTCCCACTGACATGGTTGAGGCGTGCACTCTCATCAACCAAGTCCCTCCAGCCGTCAGCTGAAGCGCCATGGCGGTTGCTTGCGTTCAAAAACAATCCTTTTTTCCCACGGTGCCGCCCAAGGCATTTTCCAAAGGGTCTACACCATTTTGTGGAGCCCTGGCTGACTGTCAACGGAAGCTGATTGATTGCCAAGCTTTGCCAAGTTTCGACGCTAGGAGCTCAATTGGGGACTTGGCATGTGTTTGACTAATATCCCGACCGGCTAAGCCACAGGTCCACTTTGGGGCTGCCTTTGTGGAATGGATGCTGGACCAGAACCTGGCCCCATAGTTTCCCAGGGAGGATCAGGGGATCCTAAAAAAGGGGGTCTAACAAGCGCGTTCCGGTCGCTTGCGTCAAAGGACAATCAGAATATGTGTTTTTTTTGGTTGTTGTGCAAAAGGAATCACTCTGTTAAACTCATTGAAGTTCACCACCCATGGAAACAATAGGGGCTTAGGCCTCCGCCCTATTCCCTTGTGAATTGGTGGCAACAGTCTCCCATGGACATGTTAGTCCATTTGGCCATGATCCAGCAAAGTGCCTGGCCTGTTCAATAACGAGGCTATCACTGCAAAGCGCGTGCCGTTTGCCTTTGCTACAAGCCTGGCTTATGTTCTGGAGCTGCTTTTGGTACACCTTCCTTGGACCAAGAGATGGGTCGTCCCACACTCACAAGAAGATTTGAACGACCATTTCCGTGGTGAGTGTCCGCAGATTTGCAGGGCCAACCGCCTCTTGTTGTATGGAGGGCCGGGGTTGTCCCTTTGAAGACGTACGAAATCTTGCACCACCCAGGAAACCCTGGTCTCTGATAATTCCCCCGCAAATACCAATCAACAATGGTTTCCCATGGTTTCAAAGTGGTGCGAAATGGATTTCGTCCACACACAGTAAGACTCTCAGGGCTCCTCAAAATGAAGAAACGCTTTGTGAGCAAGCGCTGAGGCGAACCGTCAGTGACACCGACCATCCCATCGACGTGCTTCTGCGGGAGAAGGGAAACAATACGGAGCGGTACTTGGTGGTGGTGTCCTCTCTCTCGCTGGATTGGAAGGACTAAAGGGAACGGGCTCTAACGAACGGGTTTCAGCTTACACCAAACGACGGTCATTTGTGCAAATTCCTGAAAATTGGGTCGAAGCCGAAGCCATGTTTGTTTGCCCAATCAATGATTCATTGATTTTTGCATTTAGCAGATGTTTTCTTGGGTCCCTTGCTAAAACTGCCTTTCAGGAACTGGTGAAGATCCCAGGGGTCAGCAACTATGAGCTGCGACTGCTGTGGCACCTCTTCTTCCTTCGCTCCAGCAAGATGCATGTAGTCCTTTGGCAATTTGAGACATGCATTCTTTAGGCTGGGAGGCTGAGTTGAAAATCCCTGGTTAAACTGTCGTCAAGCATGAGTTTTATTTCTTAGAAATTTCAAGTGGCTTACGAGATGAAGTTGGCCATACGAATCCAAACTGAGGTGATGTGCACATCTCAGTATATTCCTGCCGCTTGGCACTGCAAGACGGAGGGGTGACCTTTCCGACTGGAAGTCGCCCTAGCGAAATTCCGTAGCGAAATTCCGTAGCTTCGCTTCTTGCCATGGCCAAAATGTTGACAAGGCCAAGGGAAGCTTTTGCGTGTGGGTTCTCCTCGCAGAATAGGAGCAGCATTCTGATGATGGTAATTGCTGAGCGGGTTTTTGCTGCCTAACAGGGCAGCTTGGGCAACGGAGGTGGAAGTCTTCTTGGGTGAGATGGAGTATATATGGGGACGGGCTGTATGAGGCTCCACCATGCTCCACCAAACCATGCAGTCTATGGTCCATGTGGAAGGGACAACATGTCTGGCACAAACCCGGAAACAAAATGGAGACTTGTTCCACGCCCGAATCGCATGTGTTGATTCCGTTGCTCAAAACATGTGCTGTTTTTTTTTCATTGTTGTATGTAACATACTTACATTTTTCAGATGATTGCATATGCATAATCATGCATCGTTGCATATATCCATATGTCCATCGTTTGATTTGTATATCTACCTGTATCTTCATTTGGCCGTTTTTTTTCGCGCGTGCCAAAAACCGCGCGTTCCTTCAAAAAGCGCTCGTGGTCTCAAAAATCGCTCGGGGTGTGTATAGTTGCTGACAGGCTCCAGTCGGACCAACTGTCCCCCTAAGCTGCAAAAGGCCAAGCTACTTCAAGAAACACTGAATCCCAGAAAGGGTTTATTTGCAGTGACCCACGCTTGCACACACAAACAGTGCACATACAGCGCTGGCGCGTCTTCTTCGGCAAGCTGATGATCCTGCCCACGCTCGGGCCCTGGACACTGACGTGTTGACCGCGGCACTTCGCAGGGTTCCTTTACGGATCTGGGATCAAAAATCAAACAAAGGCCACCTACTTTGAAGGCTAGGGGTCCTCTTTTTGCGTGATATTCTTTCTAAAAAGCTGGATGCCGCAAGCGGTCAGTGGGAGGAAGCAATTGCTCTGCCCCACTGGTTTCGGTACTGCATCAAACACTTTTTCAAAGTGCGAAAGGGAAGATTGATGGAAGAGTGACCCCGTCTACTCGTGCGGCTCACACGGCCGATGAAATCTTCATCGCTCCATGTGGCCGTGCCTCAGCCCGAAGCACGCTTGAATCACCCCTTTGAGACTTTGAGTTTCAGGCTGGCCGGACTCAAAATACGCTGGCACTCATTGTTCTCCAGTTGGTACTCCACCTGCAACCTGGGATTTGGGCAGGGCGTGCTTTCACACATCATGAGCGTGATGCTCCTAATCTCAGCCGTGTGACACCACGTGCATCATCATGTGGCATTTGGGCCGCAAGTAGAACAGCTTCCATTTTTTCTGATCACACAGGTAGCTCAAGGCACCGTACGACTCCTCAGCAAGAATGTGGAACAATTGAATGGCGGCCGCCCTTCACTCAATCTAATATGCTTTGAAGTTTCCAGCATGTGTTTCCCATGCGAAACGACACACGTCGCTTCACAGCGGGTGAGCCAAAGCCCGCTGCGATATATTGTCCGGAAAAATTCGTTCTCAGCGTGGTTTCCATACTTGACAACCTCTAGGATTTCTCGGCAGTTCGCCTTGGTGGGAAGCAACTCACAAACAGATCCCCACGCCACCCAAGATGAATCCAAGTTGCCGGCACCGAGGCCGGGTCAAGCTCTTTGAGGACATCCCGCAGCCAGGAAGCCAAGAGAGCGCAGTCATGTCCTTTGCCTAATCCTCGAGGAAATTTGCGCAGCCTGAGAACAAGGAGGTGGTTAATGTAGAAACGCTCATTGCGTGTTACACGTTGGATCAAAATCTTAAAATGTGTTGGTGAGGAGCGAGGTGATCTTGAGCTCCGCCTTGCTAAACTCCTGTATGCTTGAGGTTTTTTGATGGGCCTTGCACCAGGCTGAGAACGCGTTGTACGCCCACTCCAGCTGCGTTTCGTACTTTCTTGCTCTGCCCCAAACATGGCACCTCACAGCCAGAAAGATCAATGTAGATGCCTGGCAATCTTTTCCATAACCTGCAATTGCGTAAGTGTGCGCTATGTCAATCTTGATCTGGTTGGGGTCATCACCAAAGGGGGCCAGCTCTCGAAGTGGTGCATTTTCCCTTTTGAAAGGTCTGGGCACTGTCAAGTGCGAATCCTTGCTGCATGTCCAGGTTGGCGAGGATGGGCCCAAATCGTACCACTCCTTATACTTCGAAAATTTGATCCGACGATGATAAAAACATGCGCACGCTTCCACATTCTCCATGCGAATGCTAGCTATGTCTCTGGGTGGTCACAAAGGTGACATTTTCTGCCACTGCTGTATCCAGAACGGAGGCCAAACGCAGATCTCAGCCATGGCCAGTCCCCTTTCGTCCCCAAGCAAGTAACGAAGTACCTGTGGGATTGTCCATTCACCTCAACCTAAGCTGCTTCCAGTAGAGTCATGCATTGTTCATAGATTCACACGCATGCTTTCTACATGTTGAATGTGAGCCAAGACGCTTCAAAGCCGGTTTCAAACAAGCTGTTGAGATCGTCTCTGAGAGCCGCAAGAAGCTCCTTCAAAGTCCCCCCCTTCGGCGCGTAGTTTGCAGAGGGCACCACGGTGTACAGCGCACGCGTTGTAAAGGTGTGCCTTGGCTTCCCGTTCAAAACAAACTCCTCACACACACAAGTTAGTCGACCGTTGACCATTTATAACTCATTTTGCCCAAGCGCTTTGAAGAGTTGACCTCATTCTCCCCAAACCACGGCATCACTGGCTGGAAAGATATCACAAGAATTGGTCGTTTTCCCTGTCCACGGCCCTCATCGCCATGGAGATACACTGGCAGGGTCTGCTGAGGGAAGGGCGGGGCAAACTCCAGGGCCTTCAAGTGGCGCTCCCAAAAACGCCCCAGCATGCCCCTAATTTCCTCGGGCTGGTCGATGGTCCGGCCACTCAGAAAGAAGAAGCCACTATAGGCAGAAGTGTTGCAACAAGTCTTTAGCCAAGAGCTCAAGTGCAAAACCGGCCAGTTAATCATGGCCTTTGGCCGGCGTGCAGACACCCTGATAGGCACACGTACTGCGCTCACCGGCACTTCCAGTGTCCTACCTTGGCGGTGTATGAGTTTGTTGATGTTGCGGCTTGCATTTCTGCCATGCTTGTCGTACTGAAAGCAGCTGGCAAGATAGTTCATTTTCTGATCTCGTGCTCCTCGCGCAACATCAAATCAACGTACCGCTGGCTAGTGCACAAGCGCCAACCTGCTGCCAAGAGTCCACTTTTCTTAAGTGTTTTCGCAGATCGGGCGCTAATCCGAGATATCGATTCAGCAGAAGCCTGAGGGACAAAACGAATCCCAAACGCAGTGTGTTTTAACGTGTTTCGCTGGAGACAGCTTGTCCAAGCCACCCCCTGCGCAAACATGTCGAACAGCTCATCGCAGAGGTCGCTGCTGGAGCTCTCATCATCCAGGTCGTCACCTGCAGCAGGCCAGGTTGGAGGTTGGGTTGGCAAAAGCTGGGATTCAGGCCTCGCTGAATTCGGTGGCCTGGCAACCATCCAACTTTCATTGAAAGATCCCATCCGTGCGCAACACTGCATGTGGATGGACGAAATCCTGCACCACTTTGAAACCATATGGGAAGGCATTGTTTGTTGGAATTTTCAGAAAACGGTTTCTTATAAGGTGGTGAAATGTTTCGTCCATTCATACTTGCATATGGCCAGCTGAGAATTATGTGGAGCAATGTTTCTGGCGCTCCTTTTTGTTGCCCTCCTCTGCGATGCGTTGGTCAAAATCGCCAACAAGCGTGCTTCGTAGCTTTGACACATGGTTGCATGGATAGTGATCACGGTTTTCTCCGAAATGAGTCCCCAAGCTGGCACGCTTGCTTGCTACCACCTGTGGGCAGACACCTGTTTGTCAGATTCCTCTTTCTGATCATCATTCTTCTTGGCCCGCGCTTTCGGTTTGTTCTTTGTTGGACCTTTCTTAGACGCAGGCGCGCTCTTGGTTTTGGGGGTTCTGGGAGCCTTCTGCTTGTCGCCAGTTCCCTGTAAGGCTGTGCTCCCGGGCTTTGGGAGCATCGGCCTTGGCAAGAGGCCAGGCATGGCGGCAAGCTCTAGAACTGATTCAAATCGCTACACATTCTTTGCAGTGCAGATAAGGCACCGAGCCCTCAAAAGGATCGAATTCATAGTGACGTCAAGCTTTGTGCATGTGACCAGGTCGGCAAGAAGTGCATTTTTCCATTCCCTTCAGGGCGGCCATTCAACAGTTGGGTTGCTTAAAGCGACAAGCCCTGGGGCCTTGTGCACTCGTCGGGCGAGACAGCAGCAGTGGCCTGCTTGCCGGTCAGGGTCTCGTGTAGAGCTTCCATTTTCCGAAGCTGATCACCGATTTGCGTCAGCAGCCTTGTTCGAACAGTGAACAGTTGCTTACACCGTTTAAGCACACCCGCGCGCGCACGGAAGTCGCAACGACATGCGCGTGCTAGAACTAAACTAGGCTAACGAACGAAGTAGCGTACTAACCAACTAACAAACTCACCCACCCACCCACCCACTGAGCGTGAATCTCCAGCTCCTTCCCCCCCCCCTCCCTCCCTCTCACCCTTGCACTCACTCACTCACTCACTCACTCACTCACCCACTCACTCACTCACTCACCCACTCCCTCCCTCCCTCCCTCCCTCCCTCCCTCCCTCAACCAGCAAACTTACCAACCAACTGGCTGACTGACTGACTGGCTGCCTGCGCCTGACTGACTGACTGACTGACTGACTGACTGACTGACTGACTGACTGACTGACTGACTGACTGACTGACTGACTGACTCACCCTGAGTGACTGACCTGGCTGGCTGGCTTGACTTGACGTGACTTGACTTGACTGACTCACTGACTAACTAACCCAAATACATAATTAACTTTAGCTAGGTAAGCAAACTACGTAAAACAATTAAAACACAGCTAACCACATGAAGCTAGACCAGGCGAGACTGTGGAACCTAGCTGGCTGAGCGACTTACATGCTAGCATCAAAGTCGTAATCTCGAGCAGGCCTTCAGACAAACGCGCAGCACGCACAAACAACAAACAGTACCAAGCATGGCGCTGCAATCACACACGCACACACACACACACACGCTTCCTGGTGCGTTGCCAAACAACTAGCAGCAGTTCAACTAAATTCGCGGGCAAGCCCACGCCAGCACGCACAGCACAGCGCGCGCGCAAAGTAATTGAAGGGTAACGCTGCCCAGGAACGCAGCTGCAGCTGCTGTCTCCACCACTGTCAAACGGTCCTGCACCAAGGGCCAGCAAGACATGTTGCACGCACAGACCAAGCCAACAAACAAACTCTACAGCGCACGCGTGTCCAGCACGTCGCGGGTCTTGTCAATCTTTTTCCCGAGAACCTCCACGAACCCTGGTAGCACTGTCACAGGGCTGGCGTTGCTCTGGAGAGCAGGGAACACAAGCCTGGGAGCTGCGTTGCAAAACAGTTTTATCGATCTTCTGAAGAGCAACTCTGAAGAGCCTAGCTGCAAAATGCGTGCTAACTGCGAAACAGTCGCTTAAATGACATGATGTTCTGGCTGGATGCCATGACTGTCGTGGGCTCGCTTGGGCTGGCGCTGGCAGGCTGGCTCTCGCGGGAGGAGGCGGAGAAGGCTGCGGAAGGGTTGTTGGCCGAGGGAGCTGCCACGGTGTCCGTGACCAGAGAAGCGGTGGGATCCTGGACAGAGTGCGTAGGTAGGGGGGGGCGGGGGGGGGGCTGGCGGGAACCTTTTTGAAGGCTTCCCCCAAACAGCGATCGATGCAAAAAAGTGATTTTCAAAATGGGAAAGGCCACACAAAACTCTAGCGTCCATCCAACACAAAACTCTCGAGATATCTTGCTTTAGGAACAGCCTAGGCATTGCCCCGCCAAAGCCTGTGAACTCTAGTTGAAGGTGCCGCTTTGCGCAATGGAAGTGTTTTCTTGCCTTGTCAGATTAGATTGCTACCCAAGACCGCCCCAACTAACTTCTGTGGCGCCTCACTTTTTTAGAATGGCGCTTGTGAAGTGAAGGGCCCTTGTTTGTTGGCTACCCGCGAATCACTGTCGCCTTCTGCAGTGGGGGGTGGGAGTCGGTGTGAGCAGTCCCGGGAAGGGCGCGGACCCGGCGTGCCTCCACGTCGAAGCGCTGCTGCCGAGTTTGATTTTGCTCTTCCGTAGCACTCCAGCCAAAGTTCTCTTCCAGAACAATGCACACTTCTTCCTCTCCGTGAAGTTTTGAAATTCGGTGCTGGCCATTTTGCTTCGCCCACTCCACCGTCTTGTCGATCATTTTCCTTATAGTACGATTCCTAGCTCAAACCACACTGGACCCTGGATGAACAAACCTCCCCTGGTTAAGTTGCAACTTGGGAACTTGGACCAACCATATTTGTTCTCCAGCACAGCCCGGCACACCCAGCCCCCTGTCTTCTCTTGCATGGACTTGGTGCTGGAGATCCGCTGCACAGCCACCTCCACAGCTCTCAAATCTCCGTGCTCCCTCAGGAGCTTCTTCAATTCTTCTCCTTAATCGGGAGGTGTGGATGGATGAATTGCTGGCCATTCGATTGACACCCGGAATGATTAACTTGATGCAAGTAGCGGCCCTCCTCTGTCCCCCACATGGACATTGTTTCCGGGCTGCATTTCATGGAGCCGTTGGCTTTGGGTGTTGTGTACCGGCGCAACCGCCAATATATGGGATCCCGCCTGTTGTCGCGAGGCACCTCTTCCTCATCATCGTCAAGCCCCTCCAGGCAGGGTGGAGTGGGCGTGACAGACTCGAGGGCATCATGAAGATTCTGCTTCCTTGGTTGGCTCTACATTTTATAGCGCATAAGCCTGCAAATATGCAGATGCATTTGCTGCCAAAACACGGGGTAACCTCATGCTGCCCGTCTGGGGTAGTAAGGATTTGGACTGCGGGAATTGTCGCTTGGCTGGCGGTGGCCTGGTTGGGCGGAGGGGTTACAGGCACCACTTGCTCCTGAGAAGGGGTCACAGGCTGGCTCTCGGCAATGTCCTGCTTGGGCTCAGGAACAGTTGGTTGGCTCTCAAGCTGGGTTGCCGTGGCTGGCGCATAGTGTTGATTGAAGTAGCCCTGCTCGGAGGGCAAGGATTGAGTTGATTGCACATGGATAGGCTCCAAAATCGACGGTGTTGTTGGCGCCAATGAAGCCGCCTTAGAAGAGACCCTGAGAAAGACCTTAACAGAGACCTGAGCGGGGAAAGACCCTGAAAGCGTGGGGTGCACAGCAGTTTCGGGGGCGTGAAAACGGACCTCTGTTTCCACACCCCTAAGTTGGGGCAGCATCGCCAACAACACCCCCAGCATCACCAGCAACACCCCCAGCATCACCCCCAGCATCACCAGCAACACCCCCAGCATCACCAGCAACACCCCTAGCATCGCCAGCAACACCCCCAACATCACCAGCAACCCGAGAGCTTCCCTCCCAGCATCCCCAGCAACATCACCAGCATTTCCGGCACCACCGGCAGCAACACCCCCAGCATCACCAGCAACACGGGGCGTTCATTTTGTCTCCAGAGTGGGGGGTTAAATGAACGCACCCTTTCCCTCCCAGCATCACCAACAACATCCCCAGCATTGCCAGCAACACCCATCCAACCACTTCCGCATTGCCAGCACCACGCCTGCCCCAACAATTTACAAATGTGTTGAAGCAGCGAAAACGCTTGCCAGCGTGAGTCAGCAAACCCGGGGCGGTTGATTTAGCATGAAAAACATGCCGCATTGTCAAGCCTTGTCAAGCCTGAGTAGCATGACCCTGGTGCGGTTGCAGCTACTGTGAAAAAACAGTTTGGCAAACCCGAAAAGTGTGGTTGCCATGTGAGAGAGAGAGAAACAGAAAAGAGAAAGAGAGGGAAGAGAGAGAAAGAGAGGGAGAGAGAGAGAGAGAGAGAGGGAGACAAAGAGAGAGACAAAGAGAGAGAGAGAGAGAGAGAGAGAGAGAGAGAGAAAGAAAGAGAGAGAGAGAGAGAGAGAGAGAAAGAAAAAGAGAGCGAGAGAGAGACAGAGAAACAAAAACATACACAGAGACAGAGAGACAGGGAGGCAAAGAGCCAGACAAGCAGAGAGACAGAAGCAGAGGCAGAGAGACCCTTAAGCGATGAGAGAGTGAGGGAAGCCCTGACTTGAGAGATATGGCGGCCTGCATTACCCTCAACCAATCGTAGACCCTGAGACGGAGAGAGGGTTTGAGAGAGACCCGCTTGGCTTGAGAAAGATGTTGAAAGAGACCCTTAACTGTAACTACAGATTTTGCATGTTTCACATCCCCCTACACGAAAAAGGGGGCATGTGTCACACCGAGCTACGTCAGCAGCAAAAACGCCAGCCGATTGCTCAATGTGTGGGGCTCCTGGCGCTAGCATACGTGCAAAGTGCGATCACGCGCTGCGCCAGGCCTGAAACCTGATGTTCGGGCACATCCTGGAGAGCCTGGTTGCTCGCTGCGCGGCGAAGCGCTTTCAGGCGCTCCTGCGAAGCCTCAGACACGAGGCTCTTTTTAAAACCTTTGCCCCCTACACACTACGTCGTTGCATGTGTCAGCCGCTTTTGCTACCGGACGTAGCTCAACATTGCATGTGACAGACTTTGCAAACGTGCTGGATGTTATAATGGCGAAGCCTGCGGGGGCAGGTTATCATCTCAAACCGAGGGACTTTAATCTGCTCCTCCACAAACTTGCGCTTTGCGGTTACTTGCTCCAAGCGAGATCTGGCATCCAACTCTTCCATGGCACCAGCCAAAGTAGCACTTGAGTGCAGGCCCTGAGACATGCACCTGAGAATTCTCGTGGGAACCCAAGTTGAGCCGCTAAGCGACAGAAATATTGACGAGTCTCGCGTGCGTTAGCATGAAACACTGCTAGCCGGGTGTGTTGGCGCGCAAACACAGTTATCAAAACTTACACTTTTTGAAGTGCGCCCGAGTGGCGGGAAATTGCGCCTCTGAGGCGGGAAAGTGCGCTCGTTGTGCGGCCTGTTTGTCCCCCTCACAAATTCCAGAAACGGCCAGAATCAGATCTAATTTCCAAAATCAGGACAAAGCCCACTTTTCCTGGACTTGTGAGCTTTGTCAATTAGTACGCTGCAAATCATGCAGCTCAGAGCGCAAAGCAGCGTCCCCCAGAGCCTGGGCCAGGCAAAGATTCAGTTATGCACGTGAATGCAGCCACCCGAAGGCCTGTTCTTGAAATTCTCGCTTGAACTTCGCCATGATAGGAACCCACTCGCGTGGCATCCTGCGCAGAATGTCGCAGAACATACTTTGCCAAACCCTACAGACCTGCCTGAGTTTTTTGCTGGAGTAAGCATACAGGAAAGCTGGTAGCAAGTCTGCTTCCTCCCAAAGGTCGCCCAAGGGAAGGCCCTCGAACAAATCCATGGCCGAAGTCGCAGAGTCACGCACTTTGAAGCGCAGGTCGCGCCGGGCAGGCCCGTCAATGTGACGCTGGAATGCTTGGAGCAGGCTCGCCCCGAATTGCCGTGGGTAGGCCCTCGGCTCGCATGTCATGATGGGACTGTCCATAATCAAAACGCGTGGGCGCTCAATGCAACAGAAGCGGCGCGGAGGCACCAAGCTCAGCGGTGCCACAAAATCTTGGTTTTCCGGATCCATCATAATAGCGACCTCGATGGCTCTATGAATTTTCTTTTGGAGGTACCCTTTTTTGCGTCTGTTTGAAGGATGTACCAAAAGGCCAACGTTAAAAGTCCAGAACCCATGCCAGAATACCCAGCCAGAGTACGGGTTGTGCGTTTTGATGTGAGCCGCTCCCGATCGCTCTTCGAGAGTCTGCCAAGGTTTAGATCTTCAATCTGTGCCATATTGGCCCAGATGATTGTGCGCTTAGGGCTTTGGCCTCCGTGATGGAGCATCCAAAAGAAGCACCGAAATGCCTAGGTTACAAAGGGGTGAACGCGAAGCACACAAGCATGCGTGGCGTGTAACGCATGTGCGCCCAATGCTGTCAATGATCCCAGCTAACATGGTTAAAGAGCCAATCTATGCGATCGTGGCGTACAAGTAATGAATTGGACGGTTGCTCGATGATGTAGATCATGTTCCGGCTGAGAGCAAGCAGGATGCAAAGCGTCATCCTGGGCCACAAGGTGTGGAATGTTTATGAGCTAGGGCCCCCATATGCTTGCAATATGTAGCCTAGGGTCCGGCTAACCATCTTGTTGGCGCCCTGGATCCATTTCAGGGCCCTGTTTCCACCAAAATTTATTTCAGAGCGAAGCGATGTTCCCCGCGCTGGTATGCCCCATGAAGAGCAATCTGGGGCAAACAGCACGCAGCTGTTTGCCCCCATATGAAGCAGCACATGTAGAACTAGCCTTAGGCAGCTCGCAAATCCACGCTCTGTGTTTGGATACTCTACTACTGACACAGGCTGGCTGCAGAATGCCGGCTGCACTGTTGAAGTCCATGCCCTTGGCATGGTAATCCCGGTCATAGGATCCCACCGCATAACCATTCCGTTTCCTAATTGGCGACAAAATAGTGACGGATTTGTGGGGGAAAAGCATTTACTCACCACCAGGGCGCCACTCGCGCGAGACTTCAGCTTGGCCCGAAAAGACTTCCAACAAATGATACTCGGGGCAAGGTGGGAGTTCTGTCCACCGCAGCAGCAGAACCTAGGAGAACGCACCAACCCGCATGAGTTGCGGTCTGCTGAGCACCGTGCCAGGGCGATGAGCACCTGGGCTTGCAGGCAAGATGGGAGTTTGATTTTGCCTATCTTGATACGCATGCAGCTTCTGTGGCTGAGGCACTTTTGGGCACTGCACTTGTCGAAGAGATTGCAACTCACGTAGGGTGTCCATGGCGGCAGGGAACCCGGCCCGTAATTGTGTCATGCAGCTGTATGTGCAGCTCCAATGCTCGCGCTGCAAGTGTCCATGCGTGCGCATGCGTGCTCCAGCCAAACCTGTCAGACATAAGAACTGCATGCAAGCACGCAGTGATTGCATCGCTGCAGCAAACTTGCAAGGCCCACCTGCGATGGCAGCCCGACTTGCCCAGCCTCCGCAATCCCGAAAGCGTCGGGCACCTGGCACGTCGAGGGGTCGATCGGTTTTGAAACGTTAAAGGAGCTCAACCGCTGCTCTTGCAGTGCATGTTGGTTGGCAAAGCCACTGCAAGGCGCACGCAGGGACCTTTCTTCTCTGAACCGCATGGGAGTATCGGAGTTGGCCACTGCAATGATCCAATGGCGGATCGAAACGGATTGCATGATAGCGAAGCTAACTGCACGGATATTTATGCTACAAGACAGGCCTGTGCCCCTAAGTGAGCGTGATGAGCACGCTCCTCGACGCTTGACTGTTTGCAAGCTAACCCCTCACAAGCCTGTGCTTGAGCTGTCCCGCGCAGCTTCAAGATTTGCCAAAAGCGCATCAGTTGGCTGCCTTGTAAGCCTAGCGAGCATTTACTGCGTTCATGCATGGCTGAGCTAGACTGAGCCAAGAAACAGCTTTTGCCTTTTCCTTGATCTCTTCCTTGCCCAAACCGAGGGCAAGGGCTTCCTTGGCTGCTTTGTGGTAGGCGGAGGACTTTCTGGATTGCTTTTGTCGTCGCGCCAGCTGTGCTGCTGTGAGCGCAGGCGGCTCCTGACGCTGATTGTTCTCTCTCTGAGGCTGGCTGCTTGCTGCCTCCTTCTCCTTCTTCGCCTACTCCTCCGTCCACGCTGCCTCCTTCTCCTCCTGCATTTGCGCCGCTGCCTGCCTTGCCAGCCCCTTTGCGTCCTCCTTTGCCTGCTCCTTTGCGTCCTCCGCGGCTGCCTCCTCGGCCTGCTCCTTTGCGTCCTCCTTCACCTGCTCCTTTGCGTCCTCCGCGGCTGCCTCCTTGGCCTGCTCCTTTGCGCTCTGTGCCTCCGCGGCCTTTCGCTTTAGCTTTGCCTTTGCTGCAGCCTTTCCGCTGGTCTGCAGGAGAGATTGGTCTGACATGGTCGAGAATACCAGGTCGCGCTGGGTCCGATGACTGAGATTGCTGATGCTCTGCAGCAACTGCCGTTGCTTCTGATTGTTCCTCCCTTTCTGTCAGCGACTGCTTCTCTTCTGCTTTTTGCTCCTTCCTCCTTTTGGCAGATGGCTCGCCCTTTGCGATTTCTCCTTTGCCCTCAGCCTCTGCGCGATCCATCGCCTCGCTTGAACTTGCAACTTGCTGCGGGTTTGCTTGCGCGCTCGCCTCCTTGGATGCTGATTCTGCGTGATTGCTTTCGCGCTTTTTCGCAATCAGCGTGCGAAGCCTCTTCTCACAGCCTGCTGCTTCCTTTTGCTTTGCTGCCTCGCGCGTTGCCATCTTCGCTTTTTTGGGCTCCAAATCTGTCTCCTGTTCTGCTCCTAACTCTGCCTTCCTCTTGATTTGCTGCTTTGCATCCCCTGCTGATGCCTGCTCTCCTCCCTGCTGGTGCGCCGCCTCTGCTGCTGCTGCCTGCTGTAGCTGGCACGTGGCCTCTGCTGATGCGTGAGATGCTTTGTGCTGCTTCGTGGCCTCTTGTCCTGCCGCGCGCTCGGCGTCCGCCTTAGCTGCTTTTCTTGTTCTTTTCTGACGCTCAATCATTGCCTGAGATTCTGCTTGCACCTGTGCCGCTGCTGCTTTCCTTTTCACAGCAGTCTCCATCCTTGCTGCCGAGTCTCCTTGCGCACGAGCTGCTGCTTGCTGCGTCTTTTGCGTTTGCACTGCCTCTTGCGCGATCTCGTGCTCCTTCAAGCGTTCTTCGACTTTTGCTGCCGCTGCTTTGGCTGGGTTGTCTTCCCCCGCCTTCGCTGACATGGGAGTTTCTGCTTTGACGTCAGGTGCGGCCGGTGTCACTTGCTGCTCTGCTGCTGCCAGCGCTGCTGCCTGCCTCATCGCTGCGGTTGCTTCCAGGGCTGTTTGCGAAATCGTTGCCGCGGCTGCTGCTGTTGCTGGGGATGAGGACGGTGACGCTGATCCTGCTGCTGCTGGTTGAACAGAGTTGCCTGAAGCTGTCTTCGCCACAATGTTTTCTGCTTTAGCATCTGCTGACGCCTGCGCCGATTGCTGCTCTGCCTCTGCCAGCGCTTCTGCTTGCTTCATCGTTGCAGTTGTTTCCAGAGCTGCCTGCGGAATCTTTGCTGCGGCTGCTGCTGCTGTTGCTGGGGATGAGCATGGTGATGCTGATCCTGCTGCTGCCGCTGGTTGAACAGCGTTGCCTGTAGTTGTCTTCACCACGTCTTTACCTGGGAGGTGTTCTGCTCTGGATTGCGATGCTGTTGCTGCTGCTGCTGCCACTTGCTTTGCCGCTGGTCCTGCGATCTCCTGCTCGTTCGATTGCTCTGCATCCTCCTGCTGCTTCTTCATAGGTTTGGCTGCCTCTGCCAGCGCACGCTTTGCCGCGTCAGCAGCTGTCTTCTCTGCTCCCTTGCCTTTGTTTTCTGCTTCAGTGTCAGCTGCTGCTGGTGTCACTTGTTGCTCTGCCTCTGCCAGCGCTGCTGCCTGCCACATCGTTGCTTTCTTTTGCTGCGGAATGTTGGCGTCTGTTGCTGCTGGTGCGGGTGCTGTGGATGGTGACGCCGTTGCTGCTGCTGCCATCTGCTTTGCCGGTCCTGCGTTCTCCTGCATCGCGGATTGTTCTGCATCAGCCAAAGCCTTCCCTGTCTTCTGCTGCGCTGCTGCTTCTGCCTTAGCCGTTGTCTTCATCTTGCTTTGCTCTGCATCCTTGTTTGTTTGCTGCGCCGCTAGCTCATGCAACTCTAGTGTTTCTTGCCTGTCTTTGTCTCTGGCAGCTTGGAACCTTTCCCTCCTACCAGCCATCTCAACTAATCGTGTTGGCTCCTTGTCCGGAGACCAAAATTCCTGGCGGAAGGGGTTGGCGTAATTAATATGCGGAGCTTTCATTGATGCAAAGCAAGCTCAGGTCAAACCACGGCTCGCCGGCCTTCTTCCAGGCGCTCTCCGCCGTGGCCAAGGTGGCCGCGGTGATAGAGATGTCATGCATGTCGATGGGAAGGGTGTCAGCACTGTCAATACCTAGAGGTTGCAGCCGTTGCTTCAGATCGAAAAGCAAATGGGCTTGTCTTTTTTCTTAAGCTTTGTGGGGTTGATGGCAAATAAAAGGAAAACCAGCCTCATTGCTATAATTTGACGTTTGGTCATATTGAGTGTGCATGTCAGAAGTCAGGGCCCAGTTGCATGAGCTCACCACAGCCTGGCATGCGCAATCCGTGGCATGCTCGCGAGAGCAAACGTTAGGGAAGTGAGCGAGGGTCTTGAGTAAGTTTAGCTCCTGGATCTGCAGCTGCAAGAGCAGCTCCTCCTCCTTCAGGAGCTCTAGCTGCTCTTCCTCATGCTGCAGCGCGTGGGCTTCGCTGTCCAGGCCCTTCTCTTCTTTCTTGTCAGGCCCCGGGATGTGCGCAGGCCGGACCTTCTCGGTTGTGTCAACAGCATTTTGACCTGGGCAGTTCACACGCGGGCGGGATAAAAACATCACCTGCCGGACTTTCAGCTGGAAGGTTTGAAGATCAAACATCACACGCTGACAAGGGAGTGTTTTAGACCCTGGCTTTTCGAAGAAAAACACTTGAAACTTCAGATGGTTCAATATACCCGCGATGGACATGGACCTCTTTGCAAAGGGGAGCATGAATGAAGACAAACACCGACGGTAAAAAAATGGGTGCTGGGGCGTTGTGACTTGTGACCCCAACTTGTGGCTCACAACCCAAAACAATCATGGCTCCGAGAGGGGCCCGGCTGTTGTTCCTTCCTGTGGCTCACAAAAACAACCGGTGTTGTTCATTGCTGCTGGATAGGCACTAGCCCAACCCCAATTTTCAGCTCGAGGGGCAACCGCCATAGGGGCTGTGGTTTCCACACCAACCAGAGGGTCACAACAAAGATCGGGCAAACAAAGCTTAATATTTTCACGAAGGGGACCTCAGTTTATACCCCGCAAAAAAAGGCTATGAATGAAACCCACAAACAAATGGCTCACATGTTGCAGAAAGGGGGGCCTTGTTTTCCAGTTTATCCATCCCACAAAACAAGCAACCCGAACCAGTGGCTCACAGTCGGGGCCGTTGCAGTTCTTTTAGAAAGGGGTTGAATAATCAGTTCATCAACTCAACAAAATAAAGACCATAGGCAACCAATGGCCCGCAGAAGGGGACGCAGCTTTCATGAAGGGATTTGGTTTGCCGTCTATCCACCCAAAAAAAGGCCTGAACCATCGCTCGCAGACGGGGCCGACACAGAACAAACAACATAGTTGGAGACTGTAACCACTGGATCACAAAGGGGCCGACCCAGTATTCACAAATGGCTTATCAGCGTATCCACCCTTGTTCATCTGTGTGTCCACCCCTCGCAAAAAAAGGCAATAAACTTGCTTCCAACCCTGTCTCAGAAGCGGCAGTTTTCGCAAAAAAAGGGGACCTTGTTTGATCAGCTTATCCACCACGCAAAACATGCAATTATATGCTCACCCCTGGCTCATGGCTCAAAGAGGCCGGTGCAGTTTTCTCACAACGAGGGACAACAAGGGGACCTTGTTTATCAGCGTATCCACCCAATAATAACTAATGGCTCACAGAAGCAACTAGAGCATTTTGTCGCCTGGTTCATGTTTCCATCGAGGGGCTGAGGCTGCATTTGGAAAGGGAACCTGGTACCCCAGTTGTTCACAAAGGGGCCCTGGTTTTGCCTGGACTCACAAACGCCTTTGTTTTGAACTTCAGTCAGCGACTCAAACAAAACCGTAAGGGTGTCATCCTTTGTTGAGCTACTGTTGGACATCAAATCTTACAGCCCGAAGAAGCGGATGACTTCTGCCCAACCCCAAGCGTGGTTTCATGGGGGACACAATGTTGTCTTGCAATCCGTTCTGCAAAACGCGCCACAAACATTTGCCCCCCCCCAACAGATAAACAGCACGTGGTCAGAATTTGGGGGGTGTGGGGAAATATGAAACGGGGGGTTGCACGGGTCCCCCCCCCAAAAAAAAACAATCTTGGCTCAAAGCTGATCTCTGAACCATGGAGTGTCGATCCCACTGAGTGAGAAACCCTTTCTTGGCGAAGGTGTCACGAGATCCGAAGCAGCCACCGGACTGCAGGCGCCTGCAGGCAGGGCACGGAAGGGGTAAGCGATCGGGTGAGCAGGCCTTCTTTGGGATTGCCTTCCTTTGTCTCCAGGTCCTCGCCAAGCCAAAGCCGGCAGCATTCCATTTAAAATTTCAACATGGGGACATGGGGTCCTCGATCACAGGGTCTTCAGCTTCATCATCAATTTCCTCTTCAATGCTTTCTTGCCCCTCATCCTCCCATTCGGAAACTTCTAGATCTTCTGCTTCTTCTTCTTCGCCTTCGTCGCCTGGGGGGGTTAAAGGTGGGAGACTCAAAGGCAACATGTGTGGGGAGAACACGCAGTAAATTAGCAAAGTGGCCCATGCTAGAGAGCGAAGAGCCTGGTGGCACGTCCATGTCAGCTTGGATGAAGAGGGCACGGATCTCTGGCTCTCTTGGCCGGTGGGGTCTCTTGGCAATGCGGCTAAACAAGGCCACAAGGCGTCTGAGGATCCAAGCTTCCGTGTTCACAACACCACCTTAGATGGTAGGGCATGCCAGACAACCGGGTCAAGATGCACCTAAGGTTTCGGCGTGTGGGCATTGGCCGCCCTCTGGGGCGAGCATACCGCAAGAACTCATCAACAGCCGCCTGGAGCATGTCAATGGAGACTCGCAAGCCTCGGCGCGAGCAAGCATCTGCAATTCAGGAGGGGCTTGCTTGCAACTTGAGAAATTGCTGCAAATTTAGCAGGGCAGCCCATGTGTCGAAGAACCGGGCTGATTACGTTGGCGTTGTCAATCAGGGCTTGCCGGTCCACTACTCCCGTAGTCCAAGCCATCTTGAGACCGCTTGCATGTTGGACTAGCTCATCATCTTGTTTCCACAGGTCGACAACCCCGGCCACAACAGGGTTTCGTAACATGGCAGCCTCAAAGATGTCGCTCAGAGCCGAAAAATGCTGGTAATCCAAGTTGTGCCAAGACAGCAGGTATCCCCATGCAACCGGCAAAGCTGCCCATAACCAGCCAGGAATTCCTTCTTCAGACATTGGTTCGCCCCAGCAACGTACCTGCGCCAGGTGGTCGGGCGGCGAGGAGCTGTGCAACACACAAGCGGCGCACAGTGGCGCACGCCAGGGCGGTCAAAAAGATGGCATACCATGCCATACCGCTTTGAGCTGGCTGCCGCGGCTTCTATGCATGCCATGGTTCACACCATGTCCCAAAAAAACGATCGTTTCAAAAAAGCGCTCGATTCATCAGAAAACGCTCGAGAGAGCAGAAAGTGTATCAAATACTGGAACTTACACAAAATAACGCTCATCCGAAGATGCAGGTATCTTATCTTATCTCATCCTATCTTATCTTATCTTATCTTATCGTATCTTATTTATCTGTCTATCTATTTATCTATCCTATCTCTATGGTTCTTTCTTTGTTTCTTCCTTCGTTCCTTTCTCGTCTTGTATTATCTCATCTCATTCTATTTCATTCCATCAAGTCTATCCAGCATGACCTACGCCATCTCATCTTCTCCATCTGCCTGTCTGCCCAGCTACCTAGCTATGTGCCGATTTTTGGTAAGGAGGCGTTGATCAAGTACTACCTGAGCTACTTGCCCGGCAACGTGGACTTGGAGGAGGCCAGAAGCCGACTGACCACCATCTGTTGCAATGCCGCTCGGCGCGAGCGACGTGTGGCACGTGGGGAACGTGGGGAAAGTGGGCGCCCGGATTCCTCGGCCCGGTGGATGTGGTGGCTGGTGAGGGTGCCTGGATTCGGGGTTGTAAGGAACACCCCCAAAAATATTCTCACATTGCAACACTCCAGATGTGGTACCCAGTTTGGCTAGGGTATTTTAGATATATTTGAAGGCCGCTTCGGAACCATGAATTTGGGACGTCTCTATTGAGCTCACCCAACGTCGAGTTCAAACTCAACTCTTACTCCTTGTGCCACGGATTGGGGTCCCCATTGCGAGCGACCCATCCTGTTTACTCAGGATCATTCTGCGGGCAGTGTGACGCAGAAGTTGCTGACGCGGCGGCGGACGCTGGAGCGCATCAAGAATGCCATCAACCCCGAGACGGCGGCGATGACGTGCTTCAACTCCACAGAGCCTCGGCGATATCGGGCCCTAGCATGCTCCCAACGGCGGAGATGAAGGCTGAAACCAAGGGATGGCTTATGAACCCAAAAGGGGATGAAACTCGGTGCGAGTTAGTCAAAATGTCTAAGCAAGAGACAAGAGCCTTTCGATTTCAGCCTTGTGGTGTTCAAGATGCCCAAAGGTTCACCTTTTTTTTCCGGTGTCTTTGGGCAGAGGTTGGTGAACACGGTTCATGACTCGACTCGAGGACTTTCCGTCTGGCAAAGGTTCCACACACAGAAGCGGTGTGCTCCGCAGGAATAGTCCGCTTCCTGATAAACATCGGTGCAAGGGTCATGAATGGGAATGTTGCTTTTGGCGCCTCTTATATGTCATCAACAAATCCCACCAAGATACGCTGGAACAAAAGCCAATTAAGCAGTCGCAATAACGTATTGTGGTGGACGCCCATGCTGCCGAACTGCGGGCAAGGGGGCCAGACCCCAGGCGTTCAATCACTGAATGATTGCATGTACAACTCTGGGCAGGTCTCAGCTGGTGCTTTGTCTGCTCAATATCGCCAACTGCCAAACAGCCTTGCATAAAAAAGACAACTATGTTGATGCATGACAGCCGCTCGTTTCAACGAATTTGCAGAAGGCCTAACTGTGCTGGAATGCCTGGACCTGTCCCGACCTCCCACCTATGCGCGAGTGGCAAAGCGAGCCGTTTGGGCCAAATCTGCAAGTGGCACCTCCAAGAGTCCTCGTTTTTTCTGAAGGTTCCACATGGAGCCCTCAAGCCACAAATGTAACGAGGACAGTACCTGAAGTCTCCATGACCCTTAAAAAATGGGTCCGTGTCCCTTTAATTTTGGGTAATGACGCCATTTTTTAAGGGTCATGGAGACTCCTTGTTGGGCTTCGCCAATTTACCCTTGGCCAAGGATGCAGAGGTGGAGCTTGCCTCTCGGACGGCACAGGTTCATGACTCTGTGCCTCATATTGCTTGGGGCAGCATGGGCACGGATATGCTAGGTCCCCCAGCCAGTTGCTTTTGTACCCTTTTGTTGGGGAGGGTTCCCCTACTAAGATAGACCACAGAAGAAGGGTACCCTGATTCTAACCTCGCTACTGGAGGACCTAGTATGGATCGAACTCAACCTAGCGCATCTTTTTGAGGGAACCTCTCTTAGTCCATCAGGGGGTGGAGACCAAACACAACCCACCCTCGAGAGGCTTCATCTTAGGCGCCCGAAAGGCAGCCAAGATGAACGCAGACAGAAGCAGGATTTCTTGAACCCCGCCCTATCCGCAGGATTCCGGAGGTCCCACCTTGAAACATGAAGCCCCAGACATCTAGCGAAGGGCTATGTTCAATGAGCTGACTTGGGCATGTCATCACCCCAGGCCAAGGAGCTGGGGGTCCCGCTCTTCGGCACGGACACGCAGGGTGCCTTCTGGGGCACCAAGACGGGGAACCGCCAGATCTTCAGAGCGCCTCGCCCTCGGCCGAGTCGAATCGGCTGGCGCCCCAAGTCCCGTTAAGGGGCCAAATGGCGATCGCACCCTAGCACTTTTACCTCCCCCCCATTTTTTAAAGAAAATGGGGAGACACACAAAACTTGATATTGGCACGGTATTGGGTTTTGTTTTGACCCACGATGTGTTTTTCTTCATGGTACCCTGTTTGGGGGTTGATTGAAAGGAAGCCACGGGGAAACGAACCAATCTTGGGGGTACCCTCTAGCAAGACACATGCAAATGCGGGTGGATATGGGTTGTGGGATGACCCGGGGACCACATAGGCAAAGTTTCCCATGGTCATTGAGTCAAAATCCCATGATTTTCAGTTGCAATTCCCCAGTCAACTAGGAGAGTTGATACTTTTTGGGACCATTTTGGTGACAACAAGTCTGCGACATTATCTGACCAACTAAAGTGAGACCAGCAACAGAAAATGCAGGAAGTTCGAGCCAACTTCCCACCGAAAGACCCGTGTATTTTTTTTACGATGCGCCCAAAATGCAGACTAACAGCTGAAGCAGGATTTCTTGAACTCGGGCCTGTCAGCAGGAGGTTTTCGCCATGAAGTATGCGGCCACTCCAAACATCTAGCGGTGAGTAGGGCCATGTTCAATCAGGAACACTGCCAAAAAGCAAGCTAGTTGAGGATGGGGTGTGACATCACCCTTCAGAATCCGCGTGGGATTTGTTGCATCTTTCTTGTGAGCCAGCCAATGTCAACCCCGGGAAGCTGCCGGGTCCATCAAAGTGCATCCTTATTATTGCCCTCTAAATGCAAGTTTGAAGGGTAACCAGCCCTTACATCTTGAGTTAAACCCCCCCCTTTAAACATTAACCATGTCGAATGCAATTTTGCGGACAAGAGGCAGAGGCTACAGACTGGGAGGTGCGCAACACCCAATTCCTGCGAGCAGCCGCTCACAAACTGGCGTTCGTTCATGTTTATTGATTTAGATTGAACGGACCAGCCTTGCAGTCGTGTGAAAGTGGATGGCATTACCTCCTCATTTAGGCTTCATTATCCTGTCTACTTGTGGAGGGATGTCCATCTACTTCGACCTGGTGTAGGGTGTTTCCAGATGTTTCCCATTCTTCAGCCTGAGGGTTACCCGGTCCGATTTCAGCCAATATGTCTCGAAGTTCGGGTGCAACACGCCAGCGACCCGCAGCTGGTGAGCAACTCTATGCTCAGTTGTTTGCGGCAGAACTGTTCTTCTGGCCAGCTTGAATTATCACAGTGCACCCAGATGTCGACTTTGAATCAATTCCAATGAGTTCATCGCAATGAGGAGAACATGGTGTGTTTCTTAATCATTCATCATTCCAGGGATTCCACGCATGCACCAAAGTGCGCGAATCGGTTTGGCCCCTGCTTCACCCCTGATCGTTTCCCATGTGACTTGAAAGGAGACAGCTTGATGCATGGCAGGGGCTGTCGGCTTCGCAAGTTGTTTATCAGGTTGGACTTGGGGCCTTTTTTTTCCAAACGCGTGGAAGCGAGTGGTAGGTCTGCTTGACAGCTTGTGACTGTATGATACAACATGTTTTCCATCATGATTGAAGAACGAGTTTGGTGCATTATGTTGGTTTACAGCATGGAAACATGCATAGGTGTACACGTATACACATCACTCACACAGACACACACACGGACACACACACACATACGTACATACATGCATACATGCAAGCATGCATGCATGCATACATGCATACATGCATACATGCATCCGTCCATACATACATGCATACATGCATGCATGCATACGTACGTACGTACGTACACACGGTCATACACAGATACGTACACGCGTACATGCGCACAAACATACATATATACAAACAAACAGACAGAGTGACAGACAGAGACAGAGACAGAGACAGCGGCAGAGGCAGAGGCAGAGGCAGAGGCAGAGGCAGAGGCAGAGACAGAGACAGAGACAGACAGAGACAGACAGACAGACAGACAGACATAGAAACATTACATTGCATTGCATTACATTATGTTACATTACATTACATGGTGTTCGTGCCTATGTTTGCATCCCTGACTTCGGATGATCCAGACCTGCTCGAGGATGCTGTAGAGCAGAGACGTTGTATTGCATCGCATCGCAGTGCACCGCACTTCATTGCATTGCATTGCATGACATTCGTACATGCTTACACATGTAAAAATATATAATATATACATGCATGTATATTGGTTTGTATACACAGGTGATGCACACGCGTTCAAGCAACAGTAGCTGAAACTAAAGTGCAACAGTGCGGTTACGTACGTGCATCCAGGAAGCAGGCATCCCTCATCCGGATGGCAGCTACGACGAGATCTACGACGAGCTGTCCTTGGCGAAGGAGATCCTTGCGCTTTTAAGGCGGAACCCCACCGCTCAGAAGGCCCACTCGGGGAAAACGAGCGGCGATGCAGGTCTCCAAGTCCAAGACAATTGGTGCACTTCCTTTTTTTCATTTTAGAGGATTTCTCATTTTAAAGTCAGCTACCCCAAAAGAGGCTGCTTTCCCCACAGCCACTGGAGGTTTGGGGAAAAGCGAGTTCTCCTTGAAAACAGCCCAACCTCAACGAAAAGACACAGAGAGACGATCACCAAAAAGAAACAGAAAAGGCAGAAAAGAGAGATACACTGCTGCAAGGCGCGTGGCCGCCGCAAGGTATCAGGGTGGACCTGAATCACTGATCCCCACGAGCAAGCAGGAAGTAGAAAGGGGTTCCGGCTTGCACCCAAGCACAGTCACGTGCGTCCTAGAACCCCATTTGTTAGAACCCCTTGAAATGAAGGTCACCCGAGGTTATGCATGCGCAGGTGATGGTGAAGCTGAACGACTCTTTCAGCGGTGAAGGGAATGCGGTGTTGCGGGTTGACAAGGATCTCGCGGCAGCTGCCAAGGAGAGGTGTCGCGTGCGCAGCTGCGCAGAAGGCTTTCGAAAACCAAGCAAAACAAGGACGCGTTTGAAGGGAAGAGCTTCCGCATGGTCTAGTTGACCTTTTGGCAAGAGTAACAGGAGAGAGGGAAAGGCAGCTTTCCAGGTTTGCGTTCCAGATTGAGGACAGTGTTTAGTACGTATGCAGCCAAAATCGACAAGTGAAGTGAAGTCGTTTGGACATCCACGTCCAGTGTTGCCTTGGTTGGGCTCTACGGCACTCGGCATGTGAATGGAAACTTGGAGCTGAGATCACAGGTGCCTATTCGGGGCCCTGACATTTTGTACATCAGTTTGGGTGCTTGGGCTTGAGGGAATGTCTATTTCCAGGACCAATTGCATGATGGGAATCCAGGTTGATTAAGTCCCGCTTCAGAGCGACCTTCACTTTATTCGACAACAAACACCCCTGTTGTTTTGCCCGGTTATAGCCGCGGTCGACAGCACAGAGACATACAGGGACATGGCCTCCTTCCAACAATCATGGAAGCTGACAGTAATGTGGGAACACTTTTAGAAGACCTTTGGTTGACCTCCAAGCCAAGCCGAAAGGGTACCCTCAAGCGAAAGAACCCCCATGCATCACTCCTGTACCGGGCTTCCCCCGCGCGAGGGCACGGACGAAGTCGCAGTACCAGCTATCCTGGAGAAGCTGCACAGCTCTCTTGAGTATGTAGCGCCAGGCGAATCGGGAGGTTGATCGGTTCGGTGCGCTGAAAGGTCCGGTGGGCAAACCGGGGACAATGTGGTCCTTTTTTGGTGTACTTCTTGGTGTTCTTTTGATTTCAACTTGCATTGAACCTGATGCTGATCATATCCCGCTTCCTTTTGGGCATTTGGGCAAGTGACTTCCCGACACGGCTTGCTGAGTGCCCAAGGGATAGTCCATGGGGGTTTTGGCGTAGCTGATGTAGGCGACCAGTTCTTATGCGGGTAATGTATTTCTTCCCATGAGGCTTCCTGTGTTCGGGTGTTAGGTGGAAAATGATAACGACGTGCCTTACGTTTCTGGATGCACCTTTGGCCTGCAGTTCCTGCTGGACACGTTGAGGCTGAACTGGTGTGTTGCAGGCAAGACTTACGTGCATTGCGTTTGGGCAAGTGGTACTCAAAGTGGTTCACACCAAATATGGGAACCCCTTCACGGGTTTGCAAACAAATATTCCCCCCCTCCTACGTCGATGGCAGTTTTGATTGCTCACGCTAGGCCTCACCTGGGCGCGGTACTACTCCCAGTTCCAAAGCCTTGGCGGCGTGTGTGAGGCCTTCATCGAAGGCTGGCGAATCGACTCGCCGAATGTGACTCGACCACGCCGAAAAAGGGGGGGGTCTAAAAGTGAAAGAAGCCCCGCTCAAAGGTGATCCCCCTCCCCCCCTTTTCAGGCGGGGGGTGTTCCCTCCTTTAAAAGTGATGAATGAAGCCCCACTAAAAGGAGACACTCAACCCCTTTGGTTCATTCTAATCTCAGGGGTTCCCAATAGGAACTCCGCAAGGTGAATAACAGGGCTTGTCCTGTCAAGGCACGAGTCACGCGTAGTACCCAGCCGTCCGCTTGAAAGGTTTTCCCCTTTGCCCTTTCAGATTCACACCAATAGTAAGGCAAAGGACCAATAAGGTTTATGAAAAAATCTATGGAAGCATTGGTTGGGCCTCCCCAACCCTCCTCCCCTTTGCAGCCCCCAAACCAACAATGTGTACGAACTTGTATTTTCCGTTTGGTTAGATTTCGCTCAGTCTGTGCTTAAAACCCACCAATACTTAGCCACTACTAAACCCCTTTTCCAAAAAAATATGTGCTTCTCGCAAAATGAATGTTTCATACCCACGTGTGTTTTAGATGACAAGGTTTTCAATCTCACAAAGGGGACTCTCCCCCCCCTTGGAGGCCAGCCCCAAAACAAGACCATTCTCCAAATCCAGGACCGCCTTTTGCCCCCCCCCCCCCCCAGAAAAAAGAAGAAGTCTGTTTTACCACCTGTCAGAAGTTGAGCATGGACTTGGGGTTCGCCAATTCCTAGTCTCCTAAGCTCCGCGTTGAAAGTCTGCACGAGATTTGGACCCGGCCGGAGAGTGGATTTCGGTTTTGCTTTGGTTTTGCCTCTAAAATCACCCAAAAGAGGGTAGCCTCTTCAAGACACCGCAAGCCCGTTTGCATGCTAGGCGCGGCAGATGCAAAAACTTCACCATCTTGTCAAGCCTTTCTATCTGGAGCTGGTGTGAGGCCAGGCGGGTTTCAGGGACGGGCGAGTCACTTGCACGTTGCGTCTCACTGTCCGCAGCAAGATCGTGACTCGGATGCTGGCACCCGGGCCTACATCATTTGCGTATATTTGGGATCGCTTGTTTCAGGTTTGCAGATTTTGAGAAGGAGCTTTGCTTGTGAATGAGCTTTTGATCATTGTTTGGGCAGACGGTGCGAGAACAACTGCGTGCATTGAAACCCATGCCAAGTGATGCATTTAGATATCCAAGTTGTGTCCTGCGGTTTTGTTCAAGTTTACATAACTTGCGAGCCCACAGCTAGTGCACAGGGTCGAAGCGAGTGCCCATGTGTTACCGTGTTCTTTTCATCCTTTGCAGCCCTCCTTACGTTGCTGGAGCTTCCCGAACACGCCAGGGCTGAAAGGGATCAGTTCACTCGCTGCACTCTGACCTAGTTATGCCTGCAGGTCTCTGCCAATCCTGCGCATTTCCACATGGTTGTGGAACATGTTGTTTTAGGCAACTTTCCGTTTTGCCAAGGGAAGGATCTTTAAGTTTTCATATTAGTGATAGGGATGGCTCACTTTGACAGACAGCACTATTGCCCACAACCATTCGTTTCCACCTGCCGGCGGGATTTTTCGTTAGATCCGTGTCATGCAGAGGCAGCGTGCGAAACACCTCCACACAGTGATTGTGTATGCATGGCAGTTACTGGCAGTTCAAGCAGTGGCTCGTGCCAACGCACGACATTCACGAACCATGAGATGCAGAGCAGAGAGCGAAGCAGTCGTCAAGCATGAGCACGTGCGCCCTTCATGAACTTCAGGATCCTGGGGACGCACGAGCAGATGCTGAACGGGCAAATTTACACCGGGTGCAAGTTCCCGGCCTTCCAAGAGTATTCTGCTGACCTGATCACAGAGACTCTGAAGATTGGCAAGGAGACCATGGCTTTATCACCAGCGTTTTGCCAGACTGCGCCCGTGAAAGTCAAACATAATTCTGAGGGTTTCCCTTCAATCCAATTCAGAGGATCATTTTGAGGATGTCGCTTTGGACCCAGGATAGTGGGCCCTGACGGAGCACGCCCTGATCCAGCTGAGACGCAGCATCCCCCAGAAGAACAAAGAACGATTGGCGATACAGGGTGCAGTAGTTTCGAATAACCCTTTCTGCATATGGTGGGGCCTCCATTACGGGCCACACCCACAACGGGAGATTGACAGGAGATGATCAGGCACGAGGTTGTCGGCTACATATCCGTTGACTTCGTTTCAGTGCGGCAAGATGATGGTAGCTACAAGCAACTCTTCCTGCATGTGCAAAAGGCTTGCTTTGAAGGCTTCGGGGCTATCAGGGTGCTGGGAGAGTGTTTCGCCGATTGGCATTTGCTTGCAGCCAGGGTTGGGCAAAACTTGGTCAGACAACCAGACCCTGACCCCAAGGAGATTGTTTACGTTGTTTTTGGTTTAAGCCAGCGGCCTACCGTAGCGCAGGCATCAAGTGCTTGGAGTGTGTGTGTGTGTGTGTGCATACCACCAGGTTGAGATTCTTGCAGAATTACAAGCCACTGGGGGCCACATTCGCGAGAAACCTGCGGGTCTAAGGCATTGGGCTATTGAGATCAACGTGAGAATGGGTGGCACCACGTTGCCCATCATGACGTTGAACCTGGCCTGAGCCCAGTGGATCCACTTACCTGTATAGCAGGGTAGCGAAGGGAACCGGGTGGGAAGTGGAATCGACCCACTGGGTCGGGTACAAGCGAGCTGCACTTTGCTTGTACCACCCTCGCAAGCAAGCACACCACGTCGCTCAGGAATCTCCTTTGCGAGTCTGGCGCGCTGAACGACCGTACTTCCGAATTCATCGCCAGCGATGGGAAGCCAAGGCTGGGCGTCTGTTGCGCGTTCGTCTCGTGTTTTTTTTTTTTTGGGGGGGGGGGACGCGAGCGCAGGTACTACATTGCCTCGGACACCCTGCGAAGCTTGGCAGGGGAGATCTGCGTTCCAACGCTCCTTTTTAGGGGCATTGGTGGATAGCCGTTTTGCTGCTACTCGCGGGGGGTCCCGCATGTTGAGACAAGCCCATTGGCTTGCCTCGACGGATCGCGCTGTATCGCTGCTCCAAGGAAAACCATGCTACAAAGGCCTGGTTATCGAAGACTTGCTGGACATCATCAAGAGACCTCTTGATGCATGAAGCGCTGATGCCTCATTTTGTATATGCGCCAGGTCTTCAAGGTGTATGTTAGTGATGATCCAATCGCTGTGTTGTGATTTGAAGCTTACGGAATGAAGAAATGGAGCTTCAGGAGGGAAGGCCGGAAGAATTTGTTCTCTCCTCTCGCAGGGACCTTCTGGGGTTCATGGCAACGCGGGGGAAATGGGGGGCATCCTTGGCACGGGTCACTTACTCTTCGAGGACATTCGGCGGAAATCGAGTGGAACTGCCGACCCGAAGCGCCTGAGACAGGCCGGAACCCGAGATGGGGTACTAAGTCCCCCAGTAGTGCCCTTGTACCCTTTTTGGGGGGAGGGTTCCCCTACTAAAGTTGACCACCAAAAAAGTACCTTTATTCTAACCTCTCTGCTGGAGCACCTAGGGTACCCAGCATTCTGCTGGAATCGGCCAGGCAGCAAGCTTGAAAGGATCGATCCCATTTTTGGGGCCGAGGGGTCACAAAGCCTATAGGATCCAAGGGGTTGTGTCGGACCCTGAGTTTTCTCCTTGGCGGGGCAAGCCAAGGACAATTTGGGGCGGATGAAATTTGATCTGATCCCCCTGGGTTATATCCATACAACATTTTCCTCCAAGTGCTGTTTAAAGGGAAATGGCGAAACAGATCAGAATTTTCCCAATAGGAAGCCCAAGGATGGAGCCAGTCTTCCGGTAGGCGCCATCTTCCACTTGGTGACTCTTCTCTCGGAGCTGGGGAAGTGCGGCTTGGTGTGCGTGGGCCGGACTCGAGAAGAGGCTGAGCAGATCTTCGGGAGGGTCAAGGACCGAGCCATGTTGTCCCACCATGTGGCCCAGCACCCACAGGGTCCCCTGGTACCTTCTAAGGATGCACTTAGACCCCTTTTGACCCTACCTTAGACCCGCCTCAGAGGGTGAACGCATTGCAGCCACAGCCATGATGTTGGCCCATGTGGCCCATGTGGCCCGGCCCTAGGTGGCGTTTGGTGTTTGCAGGGCCCATGCTTTTCAGGATGATGGGGATTCACTGGGCACGGTTGGGGTCGGTCGGTTGGTTGGCTCCCTACACCCAACCCTAAAGTCACCCGAAACTCAGCCTAAACTACCATGCCAACATCAAGGCATTAAGCCACCCTAGATCAGCTTTGGGGTACCAATTCAGCCTTGGACCCAAACACAATGGAACCAGCATTTCCCCACAGTTCCCCCGATTTCCAGCCGATTCGCTCAGAATGCCACAAAATACCCGCTTCAGCGCCCACGGGGGGGAAGAACAATCTTCTAACCTTTGTTTCTCTGAGCAAGCACGAGCACTCTTGAATTACATCTCTACCCTTTTTGAAGCCCAAGCCGTTTTGCTCAGCCAGCTCTTTTGGCTGGGCGTTATCAAAGTTCGAGTTTGTGGCTGGTGGTTCCCCTTCAACCTTGGGAGGGCTCTCCCTTTTCTTCAACGATCGGCCAATAAGGCTGGAAGACCTGACCTGGATCTTTCACGTAAAAACCGGAGGCTACCAGTTTTTTGAGGGTCTCAGTGAAAAAACACGGAGTTTTCAAACTCCTGGTTTTTGAGGTAAAACTCCTAGAAATTGATTGTCGCTTCTGGAAATGGTTTGCACACCTGAAACCTCCTAGAAATCGCAATTATTCGGTACTTGACGGAAGGAACTCTCCAATTCAGACATATTCTGAATCAGAATCATTCACCTGAATCAGAATCGTTCACCTGAATCAGAATTATTGATTCAGAATTCAGAATTATTCTGAATTCGGAATTATTGCCTTTGGCTACAAATTGGCAAAACCGGAAAGCACCACACCTGAAACTCAGCGCACAACACCCGCAAAAAGCTCGCAAACTCCCGCAAAAACCCGCAAACTCCCGCAAATCAAAAAAAGACGGAGTTTCCGGAGTGTGCGTAGTAAAATCAGTGGAATACCCACTCCAGTGCAGAGTTGCATAATTGCTGGGATAGTGTACAGAGTTGCACAATTGCGCGCCCAAACAACGAAAAAAGACAACAAAACTTGAATCCAATTGTTTCCCCCAAGAACCACTCCTAGTTTTTGATGTTCACTCCTGCCTTTTGCAAGCCACTCCTGCTTTTTGATTCCTGCAATTGAAACACCTGAAACTCCTAGTTTTCAGAGGGTCTCCTGGAAATATCCCGGAGAACGGAAAAAAAAACAGAGAAATAACCCGGAGACGGAGGACCCAGGGAGGCTAATTTCCTGCGTGCGTTTGCTGCATGCTTTCGCGACTTACATGAGCTTTGCCTCCTACAATACCGCTCTTGCACACACAGACACAGAGAGACAGACACAGAGACACACAGACACACAGACACACAGACACACAGACACATAGAGACACGCAGAAGACACATAGAGACACGCAGACGACACAGACGACACAGGCACCGACACGGACACATGACACCTAACAGAGTGGGCCCTTTCGAGCAAGCGCCCAGGGTTGAGTCGCTTTGGCTTGAGTTCTTGGGCTGCTGTCAACCTGCATAGCCTCTCCCGGCCAAGAGACACTGCAGAACTGGAGCTCCATACCCATTCTGCCAGAAGACACAAGTGCACAAGCGCTGGCCGCTTTGAACAAGTGGCGCTCCACATCACTCCAGGGCAAGCCGGCCACATGTGGGCGGTCGGTTCCACGGGAAACGTGCAGGAGATTCTGGACAACGAGGTGGAGGCAGCACTCCGCATCGGTGCCAAACGATGTCGAGCCAATGCTCGCGGAGTTTCATTTGAAGCCCCGCGAGCCCGTTCTAAGCATTTACGCCCTGACAATGTTCAAAGACCTTGTGTGGGCCAGTGAAGCGACCAAACAATTTGTTACGTTAAAGTGAGAGACTGATGCTTTTAAACGTGGCTCGGAGAGGCCGGGTAAATAATTGCGCCAGCCTAGCTCCAGTTGTAAGCACGCAGCCCTTGGTTCAAGAAGGTGTTTGACCTTCACGTTTGCTACCCGTATCCTTGCAACTGCTCCCGAAACATACCCTTTGAGGATGGTTGCGCGGTGGTGTCTTGCTCACCATGTTGTTTTATGTTTTGTTTGTTTACTTGATTTTAACAAGCCAGAACTAGCCTGGTCTCTTTTTCTTTCCCCCGCAGCCATTGGGCGAGTAGCCACATGAATCCAGCTTGGCATGATGAAGGGCCGCAACTTTGAGGATCCCTTGATTTCACATTTGAGCTTGTTGTAAAATGTTGCCGATACTCGTTCAGGCAGAGGCTGAGATCAGCCTGGTTGTGGAAGGTGACAGCTCAGACATGCTGAGCTGAGGCGACGTGAAATTTGGGCCTTATGCCTGTGAAGGCGGCCTTCGCACGTGGCTCTTTTTGCTTGTGCCTTTTGTTTTGAATGCCGGTTCCGCTGCATTTCAGTATTCCCAGATACTCCAGGTACAGTACGCGTGTGGAAAATGTGTTCATCTAAACTGGCCCAGTGTGTTGGCACAGAATGTCTACGTGGAGTTTTTGGGTGTCTCCCTGCGAGCAGAGCGTGCTTGGAAAGGCAGTGGGTTTTGGATGGGAGTTGCGCCGGACTTTGACGGCGGGATCTCGCATACATTCAGACTTCAGCCAGCGCGCTGAACGCGTTAGAGAAAACTGGATGCACAGCACAGCCATGTGATTTGCGCGAGTTGTGGCAAGCTCACCTAGGTAAAATGATCTTGGCCAGTCCCTACGCGGGGATTCCTCATTTCGAGATCAGCGAGTGACACCGATTTGAACATAAACGCTGGATGCAAATGCCGAGCTTGCATTTGGACTGCCTACTGCCCATTGTGTGGTCCCAATAGTTGACTGCTTTTGCCTCGTTTGGCCGAGCCAGCGTATGACGGGTTATGGCTCACAAACTGGAGGACTGAGATAGAATACATGAAAGCATGGCAGCGTCATGGCCCAGATCCACACTTCAAGTTCAGCACGCAGGTAAGCAGAGCCTTCAACGCCTCTGCTTGGCGCATCTCATGTTTGCAGATAACTTCCTGGGATCTAATTTAGCATTATCTTACATATCTTAGTTCTCTCAATATGGACCAAAATCATTAAAACTTAAAACTATTGGACAAGAATCGAAGAGAACCTGTCAGCTGCTTAGGGCCAGATCTGAAGCTGAAGCGCCATGATGACCGCCGAGACCCTGACAGAGTCAGGTGGGTTGGAAGCTCTGGGTCTGCCGTTGAATTGCGGGAGGGGGCTGACCAGGACTTGCCTAAACGTTAGTTGGGACTGAGAATAAGCCCTTGCAGCATGCCCAACAGACCCTGGGACCATGCAATGGAAACCCCCAGAAGCCCTATCCAGCCGGACCCCTATCCATATCAAACCTCCAGAACCTTCTGGATTCCTCCGGAACCCTATCCAGCCAGCGCCCCAAAGAACCCCCCCCCAACCTTCTGGAATCCGGAACCCGATTCATATGAACCTCAAGCACCTTCTGCATTTGTTCTGCAACTGCGGAACCCCCGGCTTCCAAAAGTCCAAAACCTTCCGGACTCGGGCAAGGAACCCACCCATAGCTTTGAGCTGCTGGGAAAAAACTAATTGTTGGATCCTCCACCCAGAATCTTGCTTCATTGGGGCTTTATGGCGAAATTGTTTATTGTTTCCCGTCTTGGACGCTGGATGATTTGGTGACATTGAGTTTTGCTATGCATGATTGGGTGGAAAACAGCACAAAAGCCGTCGCTGGCTTGCCGGTATCTTGACCACTCAGCTGAGTTGTTTCCCTCTCAGACTGGCACGGGTTTGCCATGTTATTTCTTGGGCGCAACTCTGAACAGCGACAGCCAATGTTTCTGCAGAAATAACCTGCCAAGCCAGGTCGCCAATGACGAGTCCTTAGGAGGTTCCTTATCTTGCTGGCTCTCAGCAGAGAACGAGGGAATGATCCCGCCCTACTGTTGATGGAAGAAATATTGCATGAGTTTTCTAAGACTACGTGTTTACCACCACCCCGCGCCCCCTACTTAACATTGAGCTGTGACGGGCAAAAGTGCTTGTAGGTTGCCAATGACCTAAATCTTGCATGACCCACCCCAACTTGGCCAAACTGAGCACCAATGTTAATTAGGGGCGGGGTAAGTTATAACAAGATGGAGGTGATCTGTACAACAGTCATACAAGATTTCTTCCATCCACCGTAGGTTCATTCGAAAACACATGGGTCGTTCCCAAGTGAGCATCAGCAAGTTATTCGCATTTGGTTGTTTGTGCACGGTCGCCACCTCTTTGGGAAATGTGAGCGCCAGGCGGAGAATATGAATACCCTGCCAGCTTTTTGCCACGAGCGCTTTGGCCAAACGCGACAGGGCAGAGCTGTCTGGATGTTAAATCCTCTTTGCAGCAGAGGGCTATGGGTGAACCCCCTTGTTGCCCATTTGCCACGTTTCCAAGAATCGTAGAAGTGGAGAGGGGACTTTGCAAAAGGATGGCAGTCGATATAATTCCATGATTGAAGGCAGAGGGTAAGAAAGACCATCATGGAGGGGGACATATTATAAAAACTTGGCACATTGAATAATATGTGCTCACCCAAGAAGCTTCGTTACTTGGGGAGGGTTCGTTGTTTCACCGAATCTTACAACATCTTACAACACATGGGCCACATCGAAAGCTAAAGCCGGGTCCGTCACCAAGGCATCGGCATCTTCCCCCGGGCGGAGTCGCTTGGATAGCAAGGCGCGGGTTTCCGCGGATCGGGCGGAGGTGCGAGCTACCAGCCATGGCCAGCAGCGAGCAACCGACAATACTACGATTCTGGCCTGTTCAAAAGCAATGTTTAATCTAGCATTGCAACATGGATCCCCCTCTATTGCAGTTTCGAAACAAGGATGTTGGATTAGGATTGGCCAGCACTCCATTCTGAACTGCCCAGTGTTAGGCCCTTTGTTGGGTGCTGCCGGTTTACTGAACTTCTCCGCCCGGGAAAAGGCAAGCCTGTTGCATTAGTCCCCCCCCCCACCGCCACCAAAAAGGCAAACCTAGAAGACTCGCCTAGCTGATTTGCCTGCACGGAACAGTGGCCGTTCACCGACCCTAAGCCACGCAACGAGACCTAAACCCAGCCCATTTCGGAGCAGAGCAAGCCCTCACGAAACCTCGGCCGACTTTGAAAGGCCCTGAAGCCTGAAGCATGACTTGACACTTCAAAAAAGAACCGCCGGGGTGCGACGGGCTGTTGATATGTTCAATGTTGGGCTCAGTCATGACACTCGGCTCATTCTTGCACTGGGCAGAGTTTGTGAGTAGTTGGGGAAGGAATGCAACTTGGCCACCAACAAAGGGGTTTTGAACTTCCGCGGCTTTCAGCTTGCGAGCTCGAAATTGGATCATCCCAAAAAAAGGGGACCCGCCCGAATCCGAACAGTTGCGGGCTTACAGGACTGTAGTTGGGCCCCATGGGGCGGTTCTTTCCAAAAGATTGTGAGACAGGCGGTGCTGGCCGTTGGTTCACACAGACGGGTTTTTATGGCTCTGGTAGATCCTTTGGGGACCCAAAGTTGGGGAGACACAACAAGGACCGCACGTGTGCCATTTACGGCCGCCGATTTTTTCTGGGTGGCTGATCTCCCTGTGCGCTTGCAAGAACCGTTTCTTGTGAAAAGGGAAGGGCCAACTTTCGGGGAGCCGTCTATAGCAACTTGTAGGGGCGTGACTCCCAGAGTTGGGTCAAATCCTGTGGAGAGAAAGACGGCCGCTACAAGGCCTTTCCGGAGTGTATCCCATTACACTTTTAGGCCCTGGGTGGAAACATGTGAAGCCCTGGGTTGGTTGCGCCATATGGTTAAGGCCTACTAGGGTGAAAGTAGCTGGCACTCTCATTCTGCTCCAAGGACGCGCCATGTTTCACCTGGACCCCAAGGAACGGGCACACTAAGCTCAAGCCTAGCCCCGGTGCCTTCCAGTTGCCACCAGAATGGGTCACCAAGTATTTCTTGCCTCGAGATTTTACCAAAGGCTTTCCTTCCCAGATGTCGCATGAAAGTTTCCCTTTTGTTACCTCTATGCGCGGAAGCCACGTGGAAAAAGCTGCACATCGGGCCCTGGCCCCCCCTCCCATGCAAAACCATGGGAAAGTGGGAGTTCAACTCGCAGTTGAATCCCAAGAAAACTTGGACCTCCGCGGGGTTTCCATTGGGTTTCCCCCAGTGGGAAATCTGTGGGAAACCGCCTGCAACCCGTGGGATCACCCATGGGACCACCAAACGTCACGGGAGTGACAATCAAAACCCGGGTAGATGAAGGTTAGTAAGGGACAACCCCAACCAATAGCTGCGGATATCCGCCTTCTTACTTCTTTGCATGGTTCTGGCTAGACCATTTTCATACCAGGTTTCGATTATGACTGGGGAGGTGTTGGACCTGGAGATGGACCGCTCCCTGCAGCGCCTGGCCGCGTGCCGCGTCACCGCGGAGGCCGCCAGCCAGGTGGTGGCCATCCTCGCGGACGCCGGCGCCGGGCTCGGGCGATGGCCGGAGCCGGGAGGGGAAACGGAACGGCGGGAGGCTGGGGGTGGGGTGGTGGGGGTGGGGGGTGGGGGTGGTGGGGGGGGGTGGAACCATAAGAATAATAGATTCCTTGCATTTGTTTTGTTGACCAGTGCAGACCAGTTTTCTGCAAGGACGCCTAGGTGGAGCTCCTGGGAACCTGGGCGTCGGTCCGAAGAGCTGACTCGTCCGGGACTTTCAGTGGGTGAAGGGTGGGCAATGTTGACCCCATATTGACAAACCCCTGGTTGATGAATGGGGCGTGTCCCCGTTTAGTGGGGATTCGAATCAGTTTTGGATGAAAGACCCCCCTAACCATGGGAGGGGTTTACTAGTCCGGGGTCAACTTTGTCCGTTCTTGCTTCAAGTGAGTTTAGCGCAAAAGCTTGCCCAGCCTGTACCTTGACACATCAAAGTCAGAAACGATCCAAAGCGACAGCATCAGCTTGGGCCGCTGAGGCAGCCTCCCTTATCGAGCCAAATCTAAAGTCGGGCCTTTGTGAAGAGCAAACGCTGAACGCAAAAAAGCAAACTTTGGTGCATTTTGCCAAGGGATGTTAGGACTTTCACTTTTTGCCAACTATATAATGGGTTTTCCATTAAACCACTGAAAGTCAAACTTTTAGCAGGGGAGCAGAAAGCAACCAAGTAAACAGATGTTTCTTCGGACGAGAGGCTTTCACGGTTTTTCCTTTAGACGCCTTCCAACCCGCGGTTTCATTGAAGGGAGGTGCTAGCCTTCGCAACAAAAAGCAATGTGCAGATGCATCTCGGCAATTTGGAGCATCACTCTCGCTTGCTTTGAATAGCTTCTTCAGAATAAACGATGATGTTTTTAGATGTGGGTTGCCTAATTTGCCTGAAACAGAACTCTTAAATCATGGTGACCTCACAAACGGGTTCCAAACCTCACCCATGATGGCTGCGTTTCAGCATGACTCACTCAGGCTCCAGGCTGCAGCGATGCTCATGCCAGAAGACTGCTCCGTGGCTTCAAGGGGGTTGGGTGCGTCAAAAGCTAGGGATTCCCCACAGATGCTCAGTTTTTGGTTGGTTTGCCTATCGAAAACCCTTAAGCAAGTCCAAGCCTTGAGACGCAGGTCGGCGAATGGACTTCCACTGGGCTCCATTTGGCACAAAAAGGGGCGGCTGACTTGGCTGCGTTCCGCGCGAGTCGGATGCTGAAAAGTTGCCACATGAACCATTTGGAGTGCTGAGTTTAGCATGGCGAGTTTGAGCAGCTCCGCGTTTACTTGGACATCATTTTCCTACTGAAAGCATTTGAAGGCTGGGCGTTTAGTTGGCCATGCCCACGTGGTAGAAAAGCAAGCAACTTGGGATACCCTTGCGGGTACACTGTGCAAAACACAGAGTCCAGGCAGTCCCTCAAAATGCAAACTTCATGTGGGTTTGTGTCAAAGTAGGCCCTCCAAGATGGTGGTTTTTCTGTGGGTTCCGCCAAGCCAACCTGGAAAGGGCTGGCCCCCATAAATTGCACTCACATGTGAGCATGCATAGCGGCCGCTGAGGCGGCTCCAGCAGGGTGCCTAAAGCAAGAAGAAGATGCTGTCGCGGCCGCTGCGCAGTCGTTTCTGGACTCGCTTGACGCTTGTGTGCTCAAAGTCTGTGTGTGGCTGTGTGGCTGTGTGGCTGTGTGGCTGTGTGGGTGTGTGGGTGTGTGGGTGTGCGGGTGTGTGGCTGTTGGTTTCAGGCTTGGCTAGGTTTCAAGCCTCATCACACATAGCCCGAATCAAGCTTCTACCCTCCCAGCAAACGTGGAAGCGCACCAGTGCACTAGGGCCCCTTTCTGAAAGGAAAGTAGTCTTAAGGATATTTGCTCACTTCCCTGTTTGAAGGGAGGGCCTTTTTAGCTCACCTCGGTCATCGATCCGCAGGACGCGTGCGGCGGGCTGGGGGCAATGCTTATCGGCATGGCGTCGGCCATTAGCCAAAACATCATGCAGCCCATGGTGCACGGGCTGCAATGGGTTGGGTTGGGTTGGGTTGGGGTGGTTTTCGGGTTAGCTTCAGGCAACCTGAAGGTTGGGTTCAAGTTGAGGGCCGCTTGAAGGGCGAGCAGCCCTTTCTAGACAACTCGGGGGGGGGTTCTTATTTGTCATTTCTTTTGGAGAGGGGCTTCCTTTTAACAACTCAAGCTCGAAAAGAGGTTGCCCTTTTTCCCCATGGCCGCTGGAGGATTGGGGAGTTGTTTCCCCAGGTGTCTTCTGTTAGGACCGGGTCCCGAGTCGGATAAGGTTTGGTTGTTGCGAGGGCTGGCGAATGCCCGGGGCATCAAAGCCAGAAGACTCGAAAGGGTACGAGCAGACTCGCTTGCCCCTTTTCTGAGAGGAGCATATACACGCCCTGACCTTGGTTTGGCTGGCTCGCAGAAGTTTGTTTCATTGTTAAAGGATGGAATATGTTGCATGGGCATGATTACGTCTCTTTTGCAAGTCAGGTTTGACCACCAACCTTTGGTTCAGATCGGCGCTGCGACCCTGCAGCCGCTCCAGTGTATTTTCGGTCTTCGCCCTAGTCTCAGCGGACTTCTTGGGAATTGAGAGCTGGGTGCACTTTCCTAGGTCACCCAGTAGCCCTTTTACCTCTTTTGCAGGGAGGCTTCCCCTGCCGAAATAGACTACAGAAAAATCATCCGGTACCCTTCTTCTAACCTCGCAAAACTGGAGGACCTTGTTTCTGAACAGAAGATTCCAGCAGACCAAGTGTTGCCGCTCCCGTCACTCAGGAGACCTTCCAGCGCCATGCAGGTGCAGACCACAACAGGCAGGGGCTTTAGGCATGCCCTGGCGGGGTGCGTATCAAGGGTGCGTATCAGCTTGCCTGTCCTTCCAGCTGGTGCTGAGTAGGAAGACATTGTGACCCTTTGACTTACTTCAATACAATTTCAGATGGGGAGCCGTTCTTAGCTGGCTCTCCACTTTGAAAGCCGATCTAGGCAGTGAACCCTATCATGTGTGAAACGGATTCCAATGCCAATGCCGTTCCTTCCTCAACCTGTTTCCTACACCATGCACCAGTTCGAGTTTTTTTTGTGCAATCTTGAAGGGCTGATGCCCTGCTTTGGGCTGTAGAATTTGTTTGTTCGTTAAAATGTGTGATGTCAGGATTTAGACCAGCACCCCTCAAAGGATGTGAACTGGTTTCTTAAGTGACCTCCCTTGGGCCTTTTCTTGAGGGGGCCTTTAGGAATTCGGCTTCACCCTTGTCGCTAGGCGAGATACTGTGGATGAGCAAAATCCTACACCAGTTGGTAGGTGGGCTATGCCAGTATTCACAGCGTTTCATCCATCCAACTGGTGCAGAGTGCTTGTTGAAATTCCACGCTGACAACATGGTTGGAAAGTCAATCTGTGATTCGCGCAAACTGCATGGACCATCATGCTTTTTGATGCACAACATCCGTGTCAACACTTGTCGCTGCCAACAACCCTTATGGCTATTTGGAAACGGATCTTCACACTTTAACCTTTCGTGAATCAGATCCGATTTTGCATGGGACCCACAAAAAGTTACTCTTTTTGCAGAGGGGTCAACAGGAACCAAAGACACAGAACCTGTCCACTGCCCCAACTGACCTTTTGATTTTTGTTTTTTGGCAATTTGAGTCCAAATTTTCGTCCTGGCAACCCAACAGGTGATCACCATTTTTCACTCACTTTCTGAGTTCATGAACTTTAACCTTTTCCCACCCAGCCAGTGGGCGCACTTTACACTTTTTTCCTTGGCGGCTCGCCCCTTAATTATTTTCGTGGTGGCCCAAAAGTGACTGTTATGTCTGCCTGGAGTCTCCATGGCCCTTAACAAATGTGGTCATTACCCAAAATTCAGGACTCATGGACCCATTTTTGATTCGGGTCATGGAGACTCCATGTGGTCCCCAAACGTTTTTTTTTTTTTTTTTTTCTGGTCCCTAAAGGGGCAAGTGAGTATGTTATAACCCAGGTGTTGCCGTACATTGACGTACATGGCTCCTGGGTCCGAGCCCAAACGGGGCGCAGAGAGAGCTGAGCCGCTGAGCCGCTGAGCCGCGCCAGGAAGGCGGACAGGCTGGAGGAGCTGCGGCTCAAAGAGCTGAGCTGCTCCAACGCGATCACGGAGAGCTTGCAGAGGCTCACCTGAAAAATGTGGGGCCTTGCCTGGCATATGCTGGTTTTGCCATGTTGTTTTTTGTTGATTTGTTTTTGTTGAGCTATTGTTTTTGTGTTTCTTTTTGTCTTGTTTTTTTTTTTGTTTGGGGGGGGGGTGGTGGTTTGGCTTCTTTTTTTTGTTGTTGGGGGGGGCAGGGTTCTCAGTTCAAACCAGCCACAAACAACAGTGGCCATATTTTTGTCCACTGGCCACTGGGCTTCTGAGTAACAGACTTGAAACAAGGGTCCTCACTCCCCTGCAGATGCTCCCATGCAACCCAAAAAAGGGGGTTCCCCAAAAGGAGGTTCCTCTAAAGATGACGGCGTTCTGAGTTGCATGTTGAAAGGCGCACCCAGCTGAGAGGTCGGTTATGCTGTACCGGATCCAGACTTCCAGCAGGTCCATTTTTATCCGCATGTTTTTTCTTTTGGTGGGGGGACAACAGTGCCATTTTTCCAGGGCCTTTGTAGTGTCCCCTCTTTCTGGATACCAGCAGGAGGTCCCTCCAGAAGGGAAACTGTCCTCCAGAGGCCTCCAATCGGGGTCATGGTGGAACGAAGTCTGTGTCAGCATCGGTTTGCTTCTCTCGGGGGGGTTCAGATTCCATGAGATTCGGTGCCCTGTTGAATGTGGGAAAGAGAAGCCAGGAATTGTGTCTAGCCCTTTTTTGCTCAACGAAAAGCAACAAAGATGGAAGTGGCCGAGGTAGTATGAGGTGTTGGTTGCACACTTTTAGCGTGAGTTGCCAGCACGCACAATTACTAGCCGTACGTCCGGAACAAGGTAAAACAAACACCAGTTGAAACATGGCGGTGCGCGCTCTCAAGCAAAGCACACCCAACATGTTAGCCAAAGTTCTTCAGGAAGCGCGACCGCGCACGAATGGGCCTGCAGACCGCGATGCGTGACCAGGCCCGAGGAAGGGGGGGGGTCTGCCCCGGCGAACCACGGTGAGGTGCCAGAACGTGTTCCTGGGAGGCACACCTCGTTCCACTGTGGATATTCCCTAACTTGTCCTGATGAAATTCCAAAAGCAAGCGGGAATTTGATTCGCTGCAACCAGAATGCTCGGAATCTTTTCAGAGTTTCAACGACGCTGGTCGACACGGTTGCGCCGCTGACCTAGAAGCTCTCCACCAAAAACTTGTTGCAGAGGGCGAGACCTAGCATAGGTGGCAGGACCATAGGTGTCCTTTTTGGTGGTGTTGGTGGGAAAAATAGATGGCCCTGGTTTACCTGCTGGTTTAATTATCTACCAGGGCCATCTATTCGCCCTAAAAGGTCACCTATGGGCAGGAGATAGGAAGGCTCAAAGGATCTGACGGCGATGAGTTGACATATGACTTTGGACTGCCCGGTTTGGGCAGGTGTGGGACCGCAAGAATATGAAAGTGGCTGAAGCCGGGGATGGGTTTGTTGGGGATCCTTCCGCAAAAAAGGAACACGTAACTTCAAGTTGTAGAAAGACATCACACATGGATATTCGATCCTGTAAACCGAATCGAATGATTGACCGCTTTTTTGCTTCTATTTGGCCCAGTTAAAGTCACTTCAAGCGCTCAAAAGGTCGACCTCTTGATCGGGTGCCCAACAGGGCCGGGTCAGATAAAACCGGCGCGCGAAGCCGCGAAGCTGCTTGCGCGAAGCGGCGCATGCCGACTTTTGCTCCTGCACGCTTTTGCAGGAGAAGACGGAGAGAAAGGCCGGGGAGAAGAAGAAGGGCCTCGCCCGGTTCACTCGGAGCGATGGGGAGAAGGAGATTGCCGCCGCGGAGCACAAAGTGCAAAAGGCGAGGATGGAGCTCGCACAGAAACTCTGCCATGAGCCATGGGCTTACGCATGCATTGCTTTGGTGCATTTTGCTTGGATGTTAGGACTTTAACTTTTGCCAACAAAATGGGTTTTCCATTAAACTACCAAAACTTAAACTTTTAGCAGGGGAGCAGAAAGCAACCGAGATTTGGGATCTTTGTTCACGATATTTTTGTAAGGAGGCGAGGTAGGCGTCTGATGCTGTTGGGTTTGGAATGCGCTGCTTCGCCACACCTAAAAGCATGTTTTGGCTGCAGGCAGCGTCAGCTCAAACTGCCTCCATCGAGGAACTGGCGGTGCGCCCCGATCTTAGTGCACATAAGTGGTTGATCACCATGGTGATAGCCTACTTCCCGTTGTAAATGTCCATAAGTATGTAGGTCAAGTGATTCCCATAAGTATGTGGGACATGTGACAACCTGAATCAAACCGCCTTCCCATTGTACACATTCCCATAAGTATGTAGGTGACACCCTTGAACCAAGCCACTACCCGTTGAGCCGCACCCTCTCGCCCCTCTCGCCCATTGAACGCGTCGAGGCACGGAGGAGGCCAACGAGGCCCGGGTGCTGCGGGAGAAGGCCTCCAAAGACGCGAGCCTCCTCCTCTCCTGCATGGACTTCGTGCGCGGCAGGCGAGCTCGGCGAAGCGCCTAAGCGGCGAGGTTCCGGTTGAATCCCTCCCCCCACCTCCCCCCAACCTCCCCCCAACCTCCCCCCAACCTCCCCCCACCTCCCCCCACCTCCCCCCACCTCGTCCCACCTCCTCCCACCTCTTCCCACCTCTTCCCGCCTGGGTTCGTTTGGGCGACAGCCAGGTTCAAGGCACAACAAAATCCAAAGTACTTACTCTCCCAACATGGAAGTGCACCAACCCGCTTTCGAGGAAAGCAACAAACAAGTCTTTCTACGGTCTGTGCACTTCCATGTTAGTCGGTGGGAGGGTATACACCTTAAGTTTGAACAATGTGAACTTGGTGATGAATCATGTGCGATCATGTGCGTGTGTGGAAATTGGAGAGGACTCCCTTCAAACCAGCTTGAAAAAAAGGCAGCTAACTTCAATACACATGCCTGTTGGTTGGTCAACGGGCAAAACGCGGTGATCCCCCCAAACATGGCCATGGCTGCCCTTTGGCTTGAACTCGAGTCTCCATGACCCTTAAACAATGGGTCCATGAGCCCTGAGTTTTGGGTAATGACCCCATTTTTTCAGGGTCATGGAGACTCCAGCCCTACCTCAAAAAAAAAACAACAACTTGCCAACTAAGCAATTTTTATTACCCAAAGCTCGGTTTCTCGAGCCGCGATGTCTGCCTGCGGAGCGCCCCTCCGCAGGCTGCTGGCGCGGTGCCTCCGCAGCTGCGCCGTGGCCTGGGCTGAGGCCGCCCAGGAGCTGCGACGGAGCGAGGACCAGATGCAGAAGCAGGCGACGACTGGACGACTCCACGACCCACGACCGACGACCGACACGTCTGAAAATGGCGCGGATGAGCCATATCAGAGCAACCCCCATATGGGTATGGGTCAAAAGTAACCCCCGCGGTTTTGAGACCCTGAGAGAAATGCTCCGGCGGACTTTTTCAAAGATCATCCCGAAGTCCGAACCTGAGGTGGGTGTGGGTCGAAATTAAACCAATGGACCGCAGGTTTAGGCCATGTGTGCATTGACCAGGGTTCGATTTTGGGTACATGTTTTTGACCCACAGCCGTCTCACGGAAAATGGCGCGGATGGGACAGCCATCCGGTTGCTGAAATTTCGGGGGAGAGGAGGGTGGGTAGCCGTTTTTCCTGTTGGTATCCGCTTAGTATCCGAAAAGGGATCTTGCCCCACAAAAACAAACGCATTCTTTTTCTGGTAGGCATCTTCTCAAAAAAGGCACCACTCGAAAAATGGGAGCAACCCCAAAAGAACTGGTTCCAAGCCGTTGTGCCCGCTTTCGGCGTCTCCGCCCTGGGCTTCCGACCCACGGCTTAGGGACTGCTTTGCCCCGCAGGCTTCGAAGCTGCGGAGCCTTCGGCTTCAAGGTGAGCTCCCGGAGCTTCCCGGCTGGGCATTGGAGGCGCGGCCGAAACATGGCCGTGACCGTGGGCTCTTTTTTTTTTTTCAGTGGGGAGTTCATGGGTTTTCTTTTTGGAGCACTTGGGTGTGGCTCAAAATTAAACCGGAGGGGTTACGCAGGTTTTGGTTGCCAGGGTTCCATTTTGGCACCGGTTTTTGAGCCACTTTTGTTTGGTGGGTCCCCACGCAAAGAATTGCAAACATGCCCCGGGAATGGTCAACTCTTTGACAGCACAGGTTACTGGGCAGCTGGGGCAAACACTTTGTTGTGCGAAGAATCTTCAATCCATGACCCGCCAGCCTGCTTGTGCCATGATGGTGGCCCTTTGCTTTCCCTTGAAAAGGACCCTAAAACGTCTGGCCTTGAGAAACATACACGAATTATGCAAGCAGAAGCTGGTTATGCAAGTGGGCAAGTTGAGAAGCTGAAGCTGGCCATGGCAGACACGCCAGGTGCTGCAGGTGAAGACGCTTGGCTCTCGCATCGAATTGGCCAGATTCAGGTCATGTGCCGTCAGGGCGGTTTGTTGGGCGCAGATGTCTCACAATCACGCCTTGGGAAAGGGAAGCTAGAACCATTTCCTATCATACGCGTGGCCGCCTCTTTGATTCCTTTCTTGTATGTTGTGTGGATCCTTCAACTCAAAACCAGGTTTTGTTTGTAACTCAGATGTCGGATAGGAAGGGAATGAAGATAGGCACAAGCATTGCAAACCAGTGATTGCAGCTTGTCAAGCGGAGGAAGCGTCCGGTATGCCTGGCCGACCTTGATGCCAATGTCGATGTGACTGATGAGGAGGGCATTGCTCGATGGGATAGAGGAAAACTTGAAAGCAGTCGACCGCACGCAGGAGCTTCCCGAATCTCCATTCACAGCCCCTTCGCCATCATTGAAGTCTCCCCTCTCATCAGGCCAGGCATGTTTTGCTCTCGACTTATTGGAGGGTTTGTATATGTGTGTGCTTTGGAAGCTCGGTACACTTTTCAGCTTGGCTTGAAGGGAAGCTCAAAAGAAGAAGCGCAATCAATTTGTTACAATGTTTGGCCCCCCCATATTTTGACACCCATTCATGAAACGCACATGCCAGTCAAGTCATTGAGAGGCGTGAGGTGTTCGAGGCTGACAACTGAAAGGCAAGCTCGCAAATTACCCATGAAGGTTTTCCTTCATAGTTGTGTGCGCAAATGTTGGCTTCGGACACCCCAAACGCTGATTTTGAATTTGGTGTTCCCATTTTAGCCAGTCTGAAAAACGGGCACTTTCTCGAAAAAAAGCGCGCACCCGGAAAAAAAACACCTTTTGGGATTGGGTGGTGAACCCAGTTTGGAGCACAGAGAATGCGCCAGCTTCTGTGACCTTCTTTTGGATGAGCCCTGCAGACAACTCTCTCGCGCTTTCCCCAGGGTCTCTCATGGATCTCTAAAGGGCCGGGATTGGCGGGATATGCCTATGCCAATTGAATAAGCCAAGAGGAGGCCAGAAAAGCTGCATCTGGAGTTAGGAGGTGACGAGCCTCCCTCAATACATGGTTGTTGTTGGGAAACATTTTGCATGTTTGCTGATTGTGGTTTAGTGGGAAGTCCCACTTCACTGCTAAGATGTATTTTTTGGCTCCCTTCCAACGTCAACCAAGAATACACCCCTTACCATGCGCAGGGCCAGCGCTGGCAGATCTGCTGAGCGAGCGGGGCCTCAAGCCGCGCCGCGGCTCTGCGCCGGCCATGTTCACCGCTTGGCCCAGCCAGGAGCCCTCCTCGCCATTTGAGTAGCGCAACAAAAGTTGGGCGCTGCTTGAGCTGGATTTGCTTCCATCCGGTCTAGGGGTCTAGGGGTTGATGCCTTGTCCATTCTTTTCAACCATGGTTCTTTTCCAAGAACCGGCTGCTTCCCCTGGGTTTTGGTTTCCTGAAAAGATTCGGATCCCTGGAAAGACTGGAAATGGAAGGTACCCCTGGAAAGGGCCATCTATACCAAAAGGACACCATGTGTTTCCTTTTGAGGGTAGCTTTGTTTGACTGTTTGGTTGAGAAGCCAAACACGAGCTATTCTCAAGAAGCCCAAAGCGAGCTGCCCTCTTTTGGGTGGTAGCTTTGTTTGGTTGAAAGGGAAACCAAAGTGAAAGCAATCATTGTGGGCAGCGCTAGGCCCAAGAGTTAAGTCACATTCGTAGGGTCAGGCAAGTCGGTGTTGACCCAGGACCTGATGAACCAACCGGTTGATGAACCGGATAATGTCCCCGTTAAGAGAGGATCCATCACTCATTAGTGGGACACACTACCCCATTGATCCAGGTTGACTGGTCTGGGGTATTAGCGTCACAGATGCCCAAACGTTGCAATACACGCGGTGTAACGTGCGCCAGTTCTCTCTGGCCAGTGAATCTGCCTTTGACCTTTGTTTGGTTTTGCTTTTGTTGGTCATAGCCTTCAAGTTTTGCCTGTATCCGGATCATGTTGGGGTGGATGTAAGGCTCCTTTTATTGGAAACTCTTATGTTCTGCTGATTTGTTGCAATTAGTAATTGAGTTAAGTAAAAGAGCTCCAGATTGTTGTCGATGCCCGGTCAAAGCACGCTCACCTGGAATGTTGCACGGGCGTGTAGCTGACTTGCGGCTCAAAGATGTGCCACCTCAAATGAACATGTATACACGTACATGTGCTCACATACAGAATTCAGCTCCGCCTGCAGTGGGTAGCACTCCTGCAAGCATGTGCTGCGGATATGTGTCAATCTATGAGCACAGACCATGCAGGCAAGCAGTTGAAGGGGAGCAGCTGGCCTTTTGGCAGACCCAACATACCAACAGGAGTTTCCTTTTCCACAAGATCCCAAAGTGATTTCAGGGGCTTGGGATTGGTTGCAGGGTATTTCAGCCTTTCCGTTCACAGGGCCTAACTTGATTTCATTGCTGCAGTAAAAAGTAATTGTTCAGTTTTTGCCCACGAGTAAGTAAGTGAGTGAGTGAGTAGGTAATTTCTCAGCCTCTCCGATTGCAGCATCGATTCGAAGCACATTGATGCAGATGGTCCAACAAAGCTTGGACGCTCATTTGGAGCCTTCATCCCAGGCAGGCGCAGCAGTTGCCACACTCACCAAGCCGAGCAGACCTTGTGTTTCCCGTGGTCCATGTGATGATACATACACACATATATATGAGGATCGACCAAACCCCCCTATGGTTTTTTTGTAAGGACTGAATACGAAAGCATATTCGGTGTTACGGCGCTGTGGTCGCGGAAGACCGCGGAAGGGCGAGCGGAAGTTTCGCGGAAGGTTATGTGTTATCATGGGATGAAGCTTTACTCTTGTACTACACGAGTACTGAAAAGTTGTGCTGCTTGAGCTGGGACAGCTCGTGCTCTGCTAGTACTTAAAAGCTGCGATGTTTCAGCTGGGCTGTCAAAGTCAAAGTGTGCTTCATGTGTTGATTTGTACTGAGATCAAAACGATACCCCGAGCGATGCCTGCGCAATTCCGAAACGATGCCGCGGAGTGCCTGGGCCAACTGATCTACCGAGTCTGGCATCATATTCGGCGGTCCTTCTGATTCCCGCGGCAGAGTTTGCAGAAAAGCGCGAAAAGCAAAATTCGCGGTCCGAAATTGTTTTTCGTTCCGGCATTACATTCTGAGCTCCAAACGATACACAAAACGATGCCAAAACGAAACCCATACAATTGCAGCTGTCGCCTTGCGCCGGGGCTGGCCCACCCGTCTCTTGTTTTAGCGTGAAAAGTCGCTTGTGTTTGTTTCCCAGTGCTGCTGCTCATTCTCTCGCCCGGGGACGCCGCAGTTGTAGCATGCTCAAAACGATACCCAAAACGATACCAAAACGAAGCCCCCGCAACTGTGGCTGTCGCCGTGCGCGGGGGGTGTCTAGTCTCTTTACATAGCGTAGCTTGTCGCTTGTTGCCACGTTCCTCCTTCCTTTTCTTTCTCCGGTGTTCTGCTGCTCCGCTTCCTACGTTTGCTTGTCCTACTTCCTTTTGCTCGTTTTGCTCTTCGTCCAATCCTCGCTGCATTCCTAGTCTTCTTCTTGCTTTCTGCACTAGCTCTTCCTCTTGGCTTGCTTTACTTTTACTTTACGGAAACTTACTTATGTTCAGACACGTATCAGAACGTGTGGTTCTACCTCCATCGCGGAAGTTCGCGGAAGGGCGAGGCGGAAGGCGATTTTTGGAGCAAGGAATATTGGACAACCTTCATATTATATATATATATACATATAGAAAACACACATATATATATATACATCGAGATGTCCAGGGTGTTTGGTCAATCCTTTGCAGGAGGTTGGCTTGCGATTGCCTTGAGCCAGCGCGAGGAACTGCTACACGTGACCACATAGAAGCCGGCCGTGTTCTCTTCATGGCACACTGGTATGTAGGATGGAACTCGGTGTTTGTGTGTGTGAGGGTATGTGCAGACGAGTATGGTCGGGTGTTGCAGAAGTTGCGTGATGTTTGCATGGTAGCACAGCAGTAGTAGCACAACATGTGTTGTGTATTCCGGGCCCATTTGTGTGAGGTTGTTCCTTACGTCGTGCCTTGTAGCCATGTGCACAAATGGTTATGTCCATTGTGGAAAGCCCTGTTATAGTTGCTTCCGGCAGTGAGCCAAAAGGAAACCAATCATTTGGAAGGGCTAATTATTTGGTAGTGAGCCCTTGCGTTGATTGACAGGTGATCTGGGCGAAACACCGTTTGGCCGATAGGCCCAACAGACAGGTGGGGAGTTGAAAAGCCGGACTGGTCCCCTTCAGGAGCCCAGTCAATGGCCACGCATTTTTGTTGCGCTCGCAGGTGACTCGCTTTATCGAGCGCGACCGGATTTCCCGGCTGAGCACAGGCAGTTCGTGGCCGTGGCACGTGGGCATTTTGCAGGGTCCAAGCATTGCGCTTGGCTGCAAGAAAGCCAAGGGAAGCCAAGAGAATCCAACCCCCCCCCCCCAAAACCAGGAAAAGGTGGTCCCCTTTTTTTGGAAGGCATGCTTTGATGGACCATTTTGAGAGGCAGTGTTGCTTTGGCAGCCTTGGCTTGAAAATGTTTGATCAGCTTACCCTGGATTTATGATTGGAAGTGCTCAGGCGTTTGCGCGTGCAGATTCTGGTTTACTCTTCCTTTTGGCAACGCTGAACTGGGCACATCCCTGACAGCTGCTGTGACCATGCAGGCATACAGCCAAAAATCCGCCACGGGACCGGCGGGTGGCTTCCTTGTGCATGCAAGCGGCTTCCGCACAGGGTGCCCCAAAAACCCATACAGACTGCAAACCGAACGCCCCAAATGCAGATTCCTCTTCTACCGGGCCTTGATCTACCCAGCATTTAGGGACAGAGAAACCGCCAAAACTCGGTGAATTGTCCAAACCTCAGGGTGGATCGCATTGAATCGCCCAAGCCCAGAAACAGGTCAATCGCCGTGTTCGCCAGGCCGCATCACCCTGCAGCGGGTGCGCAATGCCAAGCACTCGGGGTGCGGTTCTCAGACGCAGTTCGCATGTCGATGCACGTCCCTTAAGGGCGATTCAAACATTACCTGGTTTGGCCAGTTCGGCCATTTTTTGGATCAGTCTCAGCTTTGTTTTTATTATCCAATTCATTTGTAGTTATAGGGAGGGACATCCCTTAGGAGGGCCGTGAAGCTGATGCAGATGCTTTTGGGTCTTTTGGACGGTTTGGCCCCACTCACCTGAGGTGGACGTCGTTCTGGGCGGACCCATTCCACTCAGCCGGGCGCTGGGGGAAGGCTTGAGGTGAAGGTTGGATGAGCCTAAAACGGCGCTTGAAACCAAAGAATGGGCGGAAATCATTCAGCTTTCCATTTTGGCTCACCCGCTTCGGAAACAACAACAACAACAAGGGACAACCACCTTAGCAGTTCTACACCCGGGGCAAATCTTTGGGGCTGCTTCTGACATTTGCCTGCCAAAAGGTCATCCATCAGAGCACCTTCAAGCTCATCGGCTTCTTTTGCGCATCTCGGCAGACTGCCAAACGGCCGATGTGGTTCAACGTGTACCGATGTGCGGTTTTTGCCAGTTTTTGTTTCACAGGAAGTGGCCTGTATAGAGTGGTTTTCAGTTCTCCTGCCTGGGTTTCCAGTTTTTCCAGGGAAGTGGACAAAAGAGTGGTTTTTCAGTGATCCTGGCTTCCTGGTCTGTGTGGCCTTCTGCCTTTGCACTGTTTGGTGACACGAGGGCCAGCAGAACTGAGTCATTTGACGCCAGCGGGAGGCCAGCTACCTCTTTACCCATTTGGTCTTCGCCCTGTGCCGGCCCCAGGGTCCCATTTGCTTGGCCCCACGCGGCTGACGAGAGGGGAGAGAGCTGCTGGTTGGGATGTCCATTGGCCAAGGATTTACTACATGGTGGATTCCTCCTGTGACCTGCGGCTCCCTGACAGCAGGGCTTGGGGTGAAGGGAGGGGTGTCATTGTGAAACTCAGGTCTCCGGATGTCTTGGGGAACGAACCTCCACATTTTGGCTCATCAGCGCGCAGCTGTCACACAAAACCTCAGGATTTTCTCCGGGGCCGAGGATCGAGTCCCTGCTGGACGCCATGTACCTCAGCCTGGAGGCGCGCTCGTGCCAGCAGCTAGCCAGCGGACATCAAGGGCCACAGCCAGGTGGGCACCACCATCGGCTGGGGCTTTCCTGGGTCGCAGCCCCAGGGGGATTTGGCGACCGGAGGACAGCCATGGGACCTGCCAGCGCTTTCTCCACGAAAAAAGCGGGGGGTGGCTCAATAGTGCAGCACGCACTATGACATGACATTTGCAGCCCCCACTCCCCTACTACAATGTTGGACTTGCTATATTTTGGCCTCGGAAGAAAAGTAATGCGGGGATTGCTCAGTGGTGCAGCTGGTAAAGCAGTTGGGACCCAGGGAGGTGATGCGACGCCTCTTGGCAAGCAAAAAATGCTTGCGGCTTCTTGCGCAGCTTCCCAGTTGTTCGGTGGCACCTATTTTTCCCCCTATTGATCCGCATTGTCCGGTAGTTTCCCCATGCGGCTTCGGCGCACCAGTTGGAACAGTGGGGCGTGCTGAGGTCCCCATACATGAAGTCGGCTGGAGCGAGGCATGGCTCGGATTCAGAAGCAGGGATGCCTGGCCGAGAAATGACCCGTGGTTGATTTCCCCAAAGCAGACCAACAGGATCAATAATTCCCGTGTTGTTGTTCAGACCTCTTATTTGTGGCATCCAGACTCCCCACAATGCATTAACCTGAGGCTAGAGCAATCCTTGGGTCTTTGTCAGGGGCGGATGTGCCAGCGGCGTGTTCATCATTTACATGCACACGCTTTTCATGCAGGCGCTGTCCTCAGTGTGCACTCGGGAGCAGGCAACTACACCTGAACCCGCACTGACCCACTGGACCCCTTTCTTCCTGCCTTTGACCATCTTTGGCCCAACCAAAGGCGGTAGACCGGCCGGAAAAACAAGGCCGACGCACTAGGCTGTTAGGGGTGAATCATGCTTCTGGCTACCAAGTGAAACGGACCCCTTTGTCACTGCCGATGCTGCAGATACAGAACGCCCTCATGATCGGCCTGATGTTCAGCCGCATTGCCCGCGGCACCAGCCGAGCGCTGCTTAGATGTGCTCATCGTACCGGGCGCACCTGAAGGCCCAGACAGAGTCGGTCCTTCCCAAATCAAAATGTCAAAGGAAGATATTGTGGCTTAGTGGAAATCCCCACTTGTAACTACTAAAATTAAACTGTTGCTCCCCTTCCAACGTCAACCAAGATATATGCGCTGACAGAAAGTCATATGGACAATGTACACCGATGGACATATGGAAAACTTGGTGATATAAATTCCCAAGCATGGACTCATCGGGTGGTTGTTTATTTTCTCCCAAACCTCATGAGGGGATGTCGGCTTCCCCTGGAAATTCGGGGGCTTGCCCTCACAAGTCGTTTGGAAACCAGGGGTTTTTCACGTCTTGGGCCCCGCGGCGGTTTCACTGTGAAGGGGACCATGGTGCTCAGTGCTCATAGATCTCTGACGAAAGGGTCCAGGCCCCCAATTCCAGCCCATCCCGCGCGCGCGCTGCTCGAGCCTTCTAGCGCGCAAGCGGCGCTGACGGCCATCTCGTGCCATGGCCAGAGAACAGCGGGCCTTCTACGAGCACTTGGCAGGCGAGTAGGAAGCTCTGACCTCCGAACTATGGAGCTTAATGGGGTTCGTTCTGTGATTCAGTGCGTTTGATTGGTTTTGTGGTGGTTTTGTGATGCAGCGCATCACTCTCTGGTTTTGTGTTTGCGCAAGCTTGCCCAAAAGGGGGGGCTTTACTGAGGGGGGTCCTGAAGGGTCCGCGAAAGAAAAGCAGGCATCGCGAAAAGCCGGCGATTGGAACGAGCACGGTACGCGAAAGAGCAGCGAAAGGGACATTTGCAGGCCCCTCGATGGGGTCTGATGCTCAGGGGGGCGCATCTCGGGGACAAATAGAGAACTCGGATTTGTTCTTTGGTACATGTTGTCTCCGACTACGCGAGCCACACATTGCATTGTGTCCCTATAGTTGCGTTGCGTCCCTGGCTCACAACCTTGAAAGGATAGGCTGCGGCTGAAAACAATGTACCAAAGTGGCACCTTCGTAAATGGAACCAAAGACTAAACCTGCGTAACCCTAGCTTTTCTATTTTGAGCCACACCCATATATATATATCAACTGCCGAAGGTCGCATTCGCCGTTGGAAGCGCTGCTCGTGCCTGCCAGGCCTGACGCGGGAATATGAGCGGGTGGTGCAAGAACAGGCGTGAAAGCTTTCGCCGTGCGAAAGCGCGTTCGCGTTCCGAATCCGCACTCGACTGAAGGGTTTGGTTTGGACTTTTGTTAGGCATACACGTTTGTTTGCGAGCTGCAAATTGTCGGTTTCTTTGGACGTTTTCACCATCTTTTCGAGAGGCGGGGCTTTCTCAAAATGGACCCGGCATTGAAGGGAAGCCAAAAGGACGTTGGGACTGGGTGGGCCACTTGAAGCTACTCACCGTACTACTTTGAGACATGTTTCGTAGGGGTACAGCCCAAAAAATGCCAAGGTTGGGTTTCTTTACCAGGACCCTTTGAAGGTTATATGTGGTCCAGTTGCAAATTAAATGAACATCACCTTGGTCAGTTGATTAAAAGGATCCCCTTCCTTATAAAGCAGGTGGCTTTTGGGATGTATCCTTTACCCTTCTTACCCTGCGAAATTCGCAACCCCTTTGCGGCACTCAACGACAGCTTGTGAATCAGCAGCTATCAGCAGCTACGGGAGGCCCTGTGATTTCTTGCAGGCTGACTTGCGCAACCTACTTTTCGATGCCTCGCAGGCCGCGCGGGTGCCTCAGGATTGGTTGCTGTGGGTCACTGGCTAAATACTTGGCTGCTATTGGGTTGGATCTTTGTATGTAGACGGGTTTTTTCACTAAACCCCCAAGAAATAAAACTTCTTGCAGGGTGGTCAACAGCAAGCAAGCTAAATGGATTGTTGATTCCCATGCGACAGAAAGAGAGGGAGAGACAGGAAATGGGTCGTGTTCGGAACCGTCCCCCTCGCCCCGGAGCCTCACTTGCCCAAGGTACGCGGCAGTTGGCTCCCCCAGCCTCAAGGGCGTGAAGGGACTGAATGGCGGCACGCAGGCGGAGCTTTACGGAAGTACCCTTTCTGGTTCCGCAAGGTTTCAGACTGGGCCCCTGCCGATTCGCAAGGCCATGCTAGTGCAAAGGAAACGCATTGATCAGTTGGGATCCAGGACTTTGAGTTTGCGCGTGGAGATTCGCAGGAACTGATCAGAAAACCTGACGCGGTCTTCTGCGCTGGCTGTACCAAGGCGGGCACCCGACGGATGTGCAACGCTCTTCCCTGCCCCAGCATTGCCCTGCCCAATGTTTATTCATGGACCTGCAAGGCATCCTGGCATCCCTATCTAAGCCTAGGATACGCCAGAGATAGTCAATAAGGAAGGCACTAATTTGGGTTCAGTAGGTGATAGCCCTTCACTCGCCATAGCCCCCCTTGAAGGTCCATGATGATTACTTCCTATTGTTTGCCCGGAACCAACGGGCTCCCAGCTGTTGAACACCTGTGAGAATCACGCAGTGGTTACTGTAACGGCGGGGTATCTCAAACAACTATGGAAGCGCACAGACCCTTTCTCATGCTTTGTTCTGGAAGCAAGAGACCGTCCAGTTCCACGTTCGTGTCAGGGTGACCATCCACTTATCGAAGAATCCAAAGCCACAGGGATTTTGTTTGGATGGTGCACAAAAAAGCACATCAGAGCCCCCACACCCACCAGAATCATTCTCAGAACCCTTTGAAGAAGCCATTCTAGGCTGAGGCGACCTTTGTGTTGGGACACCCATTTATGGTTTTTTAACAACTGGCCACGCAAACCCCCCCAAAAAAAACTGGACGCCGGAGTTTCCCTTGATTTCAAGGCTTGGGGTGACTTTGCGCGGGGTCAATGCAGGACGCCGCGGAATATGAGGTTTCCCAGGAGCCCACGGTGCTGCAAATCGCCGCGGGCACAGCCTGTGATTGAGACCAGACTGGGCCTGGGAGTGCGCGCTTACCCGGGGTGGGCCAGTGGACTTATATACATGGCTGTCACCCTGAGGACAGAAGCCTAGATATGAAGGCAGACCAAGGCATATGCGATTCTCCTGTGCCCAGAAAGGCAGGGATGAAACATGGGTGTGTCTTAAACTAGGGGACCCTTAAAATGAGTGGTTCTCCATTTGTTTCCCTTAAAAACCATCGGTACAATATATTAACAGCAAGCATCAACATCTCTCTTGGTTTTCGGCAGGCCGCTTGAGCCAAGCTGTGCGACGTGGACCTGAGGTGACGCAAGAGGATCGCGAACTGGCACTGAACCATCGCTCTGAGGCGCTCTTGGAGTGGGTGACGTAGACGATGCAGTTTCCATTTTGGTAAGTCAGGGTGGGTCACTAAACCTTTCACCCAATGTGGTGGAGTGCCTGCTTCATGGTACTTCGATCGCTCATTCTGAGCTTCATAGGAAGGCGACCATGTGTTGCACGCGGCATTTTGCATCTCAGACGATGGGTGAAGGCACATTGGGCTTAAATGTGACGTTTCACTAGCTGAGAAAGCATGACATTTGCCCGTCACACCAGGTTTGGTTGGACAGCACGCACCCAGACCACAAGCAAACACACATCCCAACCGCCAAGTCAAAGAACCGCTTCAGCAGCTCCAGTTCGTTCCTTGCACGGGCCGGTGGTTGCGGCTGCGCAACACTTCGAACTTCCGCGGATTCTTTCGCAAAAGCTTGTTGCGGCTGATGAGTCAGCCGGAGCTGCCCAGCGAGTACCTCCTGGGCTCCCCCAAGAGCTCCTTGAGGTCACAATCCCCTTCGGCCCGGTCGCCCTCGAACTCGAACCGGTCCCCGCGGTCCCAAGCCCGCGCCTGGAAGAAGGCCGACCCACAGGCGAGAATGGGGGGGGTTCTCATGGCTTCCGCTTTCAAAGTCCAAGCAAACATGGGGTGGTCCAATTTGTGGCTTGCTTGTGGTTTGCTTGTGGTTTCCTTGTGGTTTCCTTGTGGTTTCCTTATTCCAAATAGCATAGGGGGGTTCATTTTGAGAGTGCCGGCACCTGGACCACCAATGGACAGATTGCTGTTTTCGGCCGAAATAATTCACTCGAATGCGGTAAGGCAGGAAAAAACGGGGGAGGGGATTGGTCCAGCGTGGATATAGCCCGCTGTGGACATACAACCATGGCTTTGATGGGTTAAATTTCCCATGGTCAGAAGCCACTGCTTGAGTACCCTGCCCCTTCATGTGCCCGTGGTGTGGTAATTAATCCTCAGCTTCTGTGTCGACCCGGCAGATGGCCGCAGGAGAGCCTCTCCCTGGAAGACCTGCGGGGCCTGCTGCGGCTCAAGGCGGGGGGACAGAAGCGGGGTGGTTTGCCACTTGCGAGCCCTCGGCGCACCAGCGTCGCGGGTTCTTTTCCGGCGGCAAGATCCACCAAAACGTGTTTTTTTTGTTTTTGGTGTTTGGCCTTGGACATGGTTTCTGTGGGGGTCCCGATGGGCCAAGATGACCAAATAAGTGTTTCTGCCTTGGAACACTTGGTCTTCCCCATGGGGTTGCAGGAGCAGGCGATCCGGTTGCTCCAGGAGGAGGTTGTGGAGCTGCACGGATCGCTGGAAAGCCAGCGCCAAGTGGAGGCCAGATATCGACACCTGGACGCCCTGCTGACGCAGGAGGAGCAAGAAAAGCCCGCAGGCCCATGCTTTTTGGAACGAAAGGCAAACCGAAAGGACACGGAAAGCTGGAACCCCACCCATGGCTGATTCGAATTCAGCATTAGCAAATTGCTGGCTGGTAATTAGTCAGGGCAGGTTGCCTTAATTTACAGGGAATCCTATATGCTTCCTTCCACGTTCCTTTTCAACAAGCATACCTGGGTATCAGTCATACGCGCCAATAATCGCCAATACAAACCCAGGATCAATTTACCCTGGTGAACTATATGCATATATTTTAGATGCAACCCTTCACTTCGGTGCCACGAACCGTTTTAACATTGCCAGGCTTAGCCTAGCTGCCTGACTTTTTGCGTTGTTAGTTTGTTTGCATTGTCCTTTGTTTTACCGGCATCCGTTTTGCACAGAACAAACTCCTGCTTGTTTCTCCAATGATGAGGCAAAGTACAACAGGGACACGAATCAAATTGGAAATTAGGCATGGCGTTGAGCTATTTGTGATACAGAGCTATACAATGTTCGCCAATAGTTATTATGCGCTGAGAACCGGCGAGAGGTGTAATAATAGTTTGTGCACAATGCTCATACCTTGCCTCATACCCTTCATGTCTTCTTTGTTGGTTACGGAGCGAAGCAAAATGCCGACTCTCCCGACGGACCTCACTGAGGCACCCCTGGAGATGAAAGCGAGCGTAAACATCTGGCTTGTGCGACCCCTAGATTTCGAGCCCAACATGCTCTGAAATCCAGCAAAAGATTCATTCCAGACCCGAGAAAACCCCTACCCTCTTTACCATCCCTACCGTGCCTACCATCCGCGGCGCCATTCTCCACGCGCGACTTGCGGCGGCAGATGCCGGCGGATTGATCGTAGGGACACCTGAAAAGGAACTTCCGACTGGATGGAGCACTCGCTTGCCAAGTCAATTTGGTCTTAAAGCAGCCCTTGTGACCGGTTTGGGTTTGCCCCTTTGGTTTTCCATTGGGTTCCTGGAGGTTCAGAGAAGGCCCTGAAGCTCAGCAAGCCTTCCGCTCACGGCAAAGTGAATTTCGGTTTGGTCGGATCTGGTTGGCCACGCTACAGAAAGGATCGTGTTATTTTGGCAGTTGCGCCATGCTCCCTCCCAACATGCCACTTGGCCCAAGTCCTGACTCTAGGCCACCTGTTGGAGAAGATCGGGAATGCCGTGAAGAAAGCCCAGATGCATCAGCTGCACGCTGTTCATGCTGGGGTCTCCCACGGATATCCCGAGTTCGAGGCCGCATCGCTGCCATATCCAGTGGACCAATTCGGTGCGCAGAAGCGCGGTATCATGCCGCAGCCCAAGCAGCCTGCGCAGCGGTCCTCCTGGCTGTACTGAGATGTCTGGAGTCTCCTCACAAAATTTGACTTGTTTTAGGGTTGGCAAAAATGATGCAACAAAAAAAATAATAACTGGTCTCACTATAGGTTCGAGCGGGTTGGATGTGAAGGCCGCGTGCACCGCGTCATCAAAAGGAACTCGCGCTTCATAGCAGGGGAACTTGCAAGTGCAGATGTAGTTGATAGAAACATGATGAAGTCAAGGAGCTTCTCTCGCATCATGGCCCCCTCCTACAACAGCTCGACATGGGGGGTTCGCGAAGAAATCCATTGCCATGCTCACTTCCCGAGTTGGACTTTGGCACTTTTTGGGGAAGCCCACACTGTGGTCTTGGAAGTGAGCATGCCGTTGCTCATGTGCTTTGCATTCTTGTCAGGGTCCAAAAGCCTACGAGCTAGATGCGCAGAGCTCAGAATCGATCGAGGCAACTCCCGCGCAAGGGCACGGGCTCCAGACACAATGCCTAGTTCCCTTTTTTCTTGTAGGGGGTTCTCGTTGAATCAAGCACCATAAGAAGGTGTTTGCTTTTCCTATGGGCACTGGGCTTCTGAGAAACTCCAGGTGTTGGCTTTGCTTCATAGAGAGAATGTATGCAGTTTGCTTTTGCCCAAGGGCTCGTCACGAACACGAAGAGGGGGGACAGGTTGGAGTGATTCCTACATCCACAAGCTTGGCGTTTCTGAACATTGGATATCCCGATCTCCCTTTGGTTCTTTTTATATAGATGTACTAGGTTTCCCCTAGGGTTCAACCCCCACTAAAAGAATGGTTGACCGAATTATGATGACAATCCTTAGGTAAACAATGGCGGTTATATGAACCCCCATTGCTTCAATGGTGGCTTGAACTGCAGGGTTTCCTTTAAGGGGAGAGGCCCGAGGCTGGATCGCGCCAAGGTGACGATGTGGAAAGCGCGAGGCGCGCTTGGACTCGCTAGCCACCTCGGAATTCCCTGCCAGAAAGGAGGTGACTCAAGAGGCCATGTGATAGCCGTTGGGAGCAACAGGCTGTGGCTCAAAAAAGCGGTACCAAAATGGAACCCTGGTAAGTGGAAACATGGACCAAAACCTGCGTAACCCCTCCTGTTTAATTTTGAGCCACCCGAAATGTGTTTTGTGTTTTTTCGGGTTCTTCTTTTCAGAAGTTTCAAGCGGAATTCCAAATGAAGCTGGCAATTCCGGAGGTTGAACCCCAAATGGACACACAAAGTTGGACATCCTTTTTGCTGTATGCTCAAAAGGTAAAGAGAAACTCGCCGTTTTGGCATGCTACCCTCACTCCAACAATCATGAACATTTAGCAGGAGGTTTTGGAAGACCACTTTCCTGTCTACATTCATGGTTTTGGAGACAGGTCTGTCGGTTTTTCGTGGAGGATTGGAGGGAAAGGATCGGCGGAGCACGCCCTTGGCACGACGTTCTTGCCCTTGAGACCAAGTGCTTCAACAAGAAGCACCCGAGCTGTCAATCAAAGCGGGCTCAGAACCCCCGTTCGCCCCTGTTCCATAAATCCTTTCCGGCTTGTGGAAAGAATAGATAGGTCAAGGTGTGCCTGCTGGTGCCTTCTAGGCCAGCCCCTTTTGGGTTTAGGCCCTAACTTAGGGGTCCTAAGGAAACGCCCAAAGCCAGGCCTGAGGAATGCCGACATCGTGTCAGGCGGGGAGGGCAACGGGTGAAGAGCCAGGTGCATCCACTAGGGCCTTCGGGCATTTGTTTCAACGAGCTCGCGTGCGGGGGAAGCAAGTTTTTTCATTCAAGGACCTTATTTCCAGTTGGTGGATGAGAGTACTAAGCACCTCCTTATTTCCAGTTGGTCTTGCCCTGAGAGGCGTTTTCTCGGATTGGCTTTGCATTGGCTTGCTTTGAAAGAACTGCCGAACGGGGAGGAGGTAGCAGTGCGGCGTAGTTGATCGGCTTACCGGCACCCTTACTCAAGCCTCGCATAGTATGGGACCTTGGATGCTTCGAACTGGCGCTCAGAAGGAGCTGCACTGGCAGACGGGCTGTGTTGACGGTGCCGAGTCGGTGGATGGTTCGGAACTGCAGGGCATATGTGACAAACCGTACGACGAACATCGGGATCTCTGTTCGTGCTGCGTGTTTGCAACATCTTTGGTCCGATTCTTTTGCCGGCATCGAATCGATGCCCAGCTCGCGAATCCCTGGCTGACGTACCTTGCGCCAGGTGTCTCGGACCCATACTGCGAGTGCAGCATTGAGGGCGGGGGCCTGAGCTTTAGGCCACCTGAAGCCCGCGAATTGGCCAAGTCCAGCCGTGACTCCGTGACTTCCAAATTTGAAGCGCACCTCTGTGACTTCCGAATTTGAAGCACCTACACCTCTGTGTGGCGCACCTTTGTGTGGCGCACCTCTGTGTGGCATTTCGGGAGTCCATGTGTTCCTATGTCGCAGCCTTTTGGCTGCTCGCTTTGAAACTTTGCTTGCACCTTCCGTTCACTTGCGATGGATTGCCGTGCTTGCGTGCTTCCAGCCACTTCGCTGCTGTCGCACGCCGAGGCAGAGGCCGGTCAACTTTTCGAACCTCGGTGGCCAACGACGAGACTCGGCACAAGTCGTCCAGACCGACCTTGGACTGGGCCCCCTGTAGTCCTATGCCCGTGTTGAAATGTGTCCAGGTTCGAAGGGTCCATGGTCATAAATTATGGCGAGCTCACCTGGGTCTCACCATGCGAGAGTTGTGTTTTTTACTTTAGGGTTGCCGTAGTTCAGGCTTTGGAATCATTGAAAAACAATGTGTTTTTGGGCTGCGGCATTGCAGCGTTCACCCGCCAAAGACGACGGGCGCCCCTTGGGGGCCGATCCGAAGCTGCGATCAGATGCGAAAATCTGAGGATCTGAATCCTTCGCGGGGGCCTGAGGCATTCAGACCTGAAGTCGCCACACAACTCCCCAAGTGGTTGTCATGAAGCAACCTGTGGGCTATGTTGGGGGCAGAAGTTTGGGGCGAGAGGCCTGGTTGGCTTTCTTTCAGAATTTGGAGGATCCCGCAATCATCCGAGGTGGGACGTGGGAGCAGTGATCTCGGACTCCCGGCTGCATGTTAGGAACTCTGTGCTGCTTTTGGCCGGGCCTCTTGTATGTTGTTTTCCTGAATGGGTCGAAACAACTGCCCATTCTATGGCGAGATCTCCGGGAGCAGGGGGGCAACGATCCGTACTTCGGGTTTTGGGATATGCTGGCCCAACTGTCGACCTCCAGTCAGTGAGAAGCGCTTGGGCTGAGCACGTGCCAGGATTTCTACTCCGGTGATGCCTTGGTCTTCTCGGTGTGGGACAAAGACCTTTTCGACAACAGCGATTCGCAGCTTGGCCTTTTTGGGCATTCATGAATCAGACCTAGGTGTTCTGGTGCAAAGAAAACTGAAGGCCACAAAGAATTTCACCGCATAATAATTACATACTTGTGTATATTGTAAATATTATATATATATATGTTTGTTCATATTGTACAGATTGTTTAGGAAACATATATTTTTCTAGCTATCTATCTAACCCGCTCCCCCTTCCAATAAAAGCCGTACCTACTTAAAGACTGAACAGCCAACAACTGGCGAGATGTTGTTTTATTGCGCGCCAGCTGTTCCTGACTTCAAAAGTAGTGCTTGCTGACTGAGGGCAGGGGTGTCCCCTGACTGGAGGAGAGGTCGGTGAAAGAAGTCGCTGTTTCATTGCACAATGGTTCTAGTTGTACGATTGGGGCCGCTGCGATTTTGAAGCAGCTTTATATCTATCCCATCTATCCTAGCTATCCTATAGCTATTTGTTTGTCTGTCTACGTATCTATCGATCTATCCATCTTGCCATTCTTCCATCTGTATACCTATACATACATGCATGCACATGTATGTGCAGAACATTACGCTACATTGCATTACACACATTGCATTCCAATGCAATGCAAGGCAATGGAATGCAACACAATGCATGCATGGACACATACATGCCTGAACTCCTGCACGGAGCTCAGACAGACAGACAGACAGACAGAGAGACAGGCAGGCAGGCAGGGAGACAGGAAAGCAGGCAGCCAGACGGACAGACAGACAGACAGACAGACAGACGACGGACAGACAGAGACACAGAGACACAGAGACACAGAGAGACAGAGACATTGACGCACAGACATGGTGGGCAAACAGGCTCACAGACAAGGACATGCATCCACGCCTCCATGCATTGTTTCATTTCTGCACGCATTCATGCATTCATCCATCCATCCATGCATTCACTCATTCATGCATGTATTTATCATTTCATTAATATTTTTCTAAAATTTCAGTTCATGTCATTTCATTCATTCATGCATTTATTCATTCAGCTCATGTCAGTTCATGTCATTTCATGTCATTTCATTTCATTTCATTTCATTCACTCATTCATTCATTCATTCATTCATTCATTCATTCATGCATTCATTCATGCATTTACTCATTCATTTCATGTCATTCCTTCATGCATTCATTCATTCATTCATTCATTCATTCATTCATTCATTCATTCATTCATTCATTCATTCATTCATTCATTCATTCATTCATTCATTCATGCATTTATGCATTTATGCATTTATGCATTTATTCATTCATGTCATGTCATGTCATGTCATTCATTCATGCCTTCATGCGTTCATGCATTTATTCATTAATTGAATGTCATTCCATTTCATTCATTCATTCATTCATTCATTCATGTATTCATTCATTCATGCATTCATGAATTCATTCATTCATTCATTCATTCATTCATTCATTCATTCATTCATTCATTCATGCATTCATGCATTCACGCATTGATGCATTCATGTATTCATTCATGCATTCATTCCTGCATTCATTCATTTGTTGGTTCGTTGGTTCGTTCGTTCGTTCATATGTGTATTTGTTCATATGCATTTTGTTTCATTTGTTTATACTTGAACTCATGCCATGTCGTGCCGTGCCATGCCATGCCATGTCATGCCATGTCACGCCATGCTATGTGATGTCATTTAGTCAGACATTCGCTTATCCCTGCATGCATTCCTTCATGTATAGTTAGTGACCAGCCAGAAGCTGCGTATGTCGTGGCTTGTGTAGCCGTGCCAGAATGCACACTTCTTTCAAGGGACCCTCTCTGTGATTCCTAGGGCTCCAAATATGAGGGGCTAAGGGTTCGCAAAGAGCTTCTTTCTGCAATCATGACTCAAGAGCAACTTTCAATACCTCACCAGCCTTTTCATTATCCTATGCTGTTAGGGGGGGCCCAAAGAGGTGACCCCCTAGAAATGGTCCCCAAAAGGAACCTCTATTAGCCCCTAATAGATCTCAATGAGTCGCCATTAACCTCTATTGAGATTGGGGGGAGGGGGCTGGGCTTTACAACCATTGAAATTTAGGTGATCATATCATACCATTTTAGTGGCAAGCAGAAAGTTCGTTCAGACTTTTTGGGGCTCCAGGGAAGTCCTCGTTCAAGCTGCAGGCTGGGCAAGGCGGTGCTTCCGGCGGCAAAGATTCTGCCGGATGGCTTCGACGGCTGGTTGCTGTCGCTTCGCTGGCAAGGTGTCAGGGCACATGGCCAGGGGATTATCATAGGGTTTCCTCTCATGTCGCTTTTTGGAATCCCCAACTTGTGGAAGTTTCAATGAAAACCACCAGTCAATTGCAGCTGAAGGGGAAATGCAGTGACCCATGCATTAGTCTGCTATGTTTTTTTCAGAGTAGCATCCTCAGGCCTAGAGGTGTATGTCCATTTGGGGTACCCTCCCACCAATTCCCATGGAATCTGACAGGGGGGGTGCTGGTTTGCACCACTTTCCTTACCCCGAACGTCAGGTTCAATGTTCACTGAGGGTATGTAAGTTGACCCTCAGAATTCTGTGACCTGCGCGTATCGTTTGGGGGAGGGCTCCCGTCGGGTTGGCTCCCCTCTGGCTCCCTGCGATGCACCGTCTGCGTCAGGGAGGCCACCTAGGTGCCACTGGAACTTGCGATCAGACACAAGCAAGGACCTGCATACAAAGAAATCACCAGCTGGATACACAAATGAACTGCATAGAGACAATAAATACAATAATCATGATGGTGATAATACCAACAATAGTAATAATAATAATAATAATAATGATAATAATAATAATAATAATAATAATACGAACACACCAACACACACACAGTCACCCACACACACACACACATCTATACATAACATACACCAGTCTTCGCGAAGCTCCGACTCGAAGTCGAAGTCAAATTCAACTCGATCCTCGTTGAGTTTGTGTCTTTTGGAGTGTATCTTCTTCAGGCTGGTTTAGTGGCAAACCAAACAGGAAGCCAATTGGAGAACCAAAAGGCAACCAAAAAGGAAACAGACCACTTAAAGAGAAACCCAGAAGACCACTAAAACCTCCATTTGCTGACTGTAAGTCGAATGAAAGAAGACGGTGATAGATTCCTGTCACAGCCACCAAGGCAAAAAAAACAAACAAACAAAACACACATTCACCTCAAATGGAAGCAACACAGGGCTAGGGATTTTACTTGGGGACCCTTTGGTGGACATCATTTCGGTGAGGGATTTATGCCCGCCAACCACTTTTGAGGTAAAATTGCCCCGTAAAATGTTCATAGCCATCGGGATCCCAAGCACTTCCCATTTTTGTGACGCCAACCAAAACTCGGTTGCTTTCTGCTCCCCGGCTAAAAGTGAAAAACTTTTAGTGGTTTCATGGGGAAAACCCCCTTAGTTGGCAAAAAGTTCTTCAGTCCTAAGATCCTTTGGCCAAATGCAAAGAAACTCCAAGGAGAAGCACGGATGCGTCGGGCATCCGAAGGAGGCGCACGCCTGGCGCTGCAGCTCCCCCTGCCGCTCCATGGGTTTCCGCAGCTCCAGGACCTGCTGCTCCAGCGCCGTTAGCCTCGAGCGAGCCGAACGACCCGAGGCGGGCGGAGCGGAGCTAGCGGAAGAGTTGGTTTGGTGGTTGGGTGGGTTTGAGGGGTTTCCCATTGTACCTCTACAAAAGCCAGGGCTTCACATCAACCAATCCAAACCAATCGGTGGGCCAAGCCAGTGGAAGAGTTGAAAGGGATGTCTCAAGTCAGCTTCCCCCGGTGTTTGGTGGTTTGGTGGTTTGGTGGTGAAGGAGGGGTTTTCCATGTATCCTCTACAAAAGCCAGGGGGTCAAATGGGTTCCAAACCACACAATACAAACCTACCTGATCAAGGGAAACCGAAAAATATGTTCGAGGACTTCTTATGGGTGGTATTGTAAAATCAGGTTTAGTCATAGTAACATATAGAACCTAGTAGTTTGCCCCTTAGCCCTTGTCAAGGTGAGATTCAAAAGGGCGACCTCAAGCAAAACACATTGCCTTTTTGGTGAACCATTTTGGTGAGCCTCAACAGAAAACAAACACCTAACAAGGGAGTCTCACATGAAAAACCTGCTGATCCCAAAGACCTGCTGATCCCCCTCTTTGCCGTGAAGAACCCCTCATGGCGACCTTGGGTCTCTTTCCCCAAGCTCAAAGCTTTGGAGCTGGTTCGAGGCGGGGTGTCCAAGCAGTGCACGACGTGGAATCCGTTGGGCAAGTAAAAACAGCAAACAAATCTCAGTTGTCCGCCTGAGAAAAAAAAAAACAAAAAAAAACACCCCTCGCGAAGGAACCTCGACCGAGCTTTTCTCATGGGGTGATGGTAAAGAAACTATGCTGGGTTGGCGTCTCAAAACAAAAGTTGTCCCACTCGAACAAACACGCAACCAAGTGTGATCTCTTGTGCGTGAAGAAAGCGGACCCACTGCGCAGGAAAATTGGCTTTGCCTGCAGACCTTTGCACAGTGTTTGCCCGAACCCTTGCACAGGGCTTGCTTTTCAGCCTGCACAAGGAGTTGGCTTGTCAGAACCCTTTCTAGATAGAATCCCAAATGAAGGGCGTGTTCTCTTACCTGAAAAAGAGGGTTTAACAGGGAAACCCTTCTTGCTAACCAAAGCCACCGACCAACATGATGGCATGGCATATGTGAGAAGTCAATGCTACATTGGAACAGCATTATTCGCCACCCTGATTTGGTGGTTGCCCTGCAGAGTCGAGAGAGTCCTGCAAGTCTCTGGAAACTTGACCAAAGACTGGAATTTCTGACCAAGCCTCATACATCTCCTGGTCTCTACAAACAGTTGATTGCCCCGAGAATGGGCTGCTTTTCTTTGGTCATCTTTGGCGCTCTCTCCCCCCCGCATCGACATAATTCGTGCAGCACAGAACGTCTTTTTGAGAATAGCTTGTTGGTTTGGGAAGCCAAAGGCAAAGCAACCATTTTTGGTGTCCAAATCCTTGTTTAGAGACACCCCCCCAACCGCCGATACGCCTCTGCTGCAGATCCGAATTCATTGGAGCTGGACTCGACATCGCCGGAGTCGGATTCACTGCCGAATACGGCGGTGGAGGAGTCACCGCCTTGGCGAAAATGAGTCAAGAGAGCGTTCAGAGAGCGTTCAGCTACTCACTTCCGGAGTGGGTTGGCCCAAAAAAGATCCAAACTAATTTATTTGCCACCAAAATGGTCTTCCCAAAAAGTGCAATTCAAGTCCAGGAACTCAGGAAGTGAGGATGCACAAGTTCTACCAAAAGCTAAAGCTTGTTGCGGAATCAAAGATCAGCTTTGTGGCGTTCCCATTTCACCCAACCCCAATGTGCTTCGTAACACGGACTGGCCCGCGATGTATCCCAATGATTCCACTTCCCCAGAACTAATTGAACCGCCCCAACACCACATGGAATATGGCGAAGGCTTGCTGGTAACTGGGATCTGGCTGTAATCTTGAGGTGCTAGGTTCATGGAGAGTCCAGATTGTGTACGGGATTGACGGGAGCACGTAAAAGCAAACTTACCGAGAAGCGGACGGGTTGGTCTCAAAGTGGATGTGTCACAAACAATAGAGGGACATTCAGGTTGTCCATCATACATAAGACATGGGCCCAATTGCACAAGACAAGCCACCGGTTTTCATATGTATAAAGGAAAACACCAGTGATCCCGCAAGAAACAGGTATGTGGGGGGATGTAACCAGGAACGGATTGGCGTTTTCCATATCTTTGAACAGAGGGGCACCAGCCCCCAAACCAAATTTAGCTAGAAAGCTTTGAGAGAACTGGCGCCGCCCTTCTTTCTCCCAGGTCTGAGGTTGAGCTACAAGAAGCTGCAGGATCCACTGTGGAAGGGAGATGTTGTCTTAACATGGGGTTCGGTTTTCTTTCTTCTTTTAACGAGGTGCAACGAGTTTTTGACTCGACTCCTTGTTTGACGAGCTTTGTACAACTGCAGGATTCGGGTAGCACTAAAATGGCTGGTGTTTGTTAACTGGGACGACATCTCTCTGATTCGACATGGGACGACAGCTCTGTGAATGACTTGCCCCCAATCAGCAGCGCTCACCAAACCCCTTCAAGCTCCATGACCCTGACAGGAAGCAATGTAGCCATGTTGGGGTACGGACCGCTCTGTTCTGTTTCTTTGTGGAGAAGCGGGTGGGGGCAGGGGGGGGTAGTCATGGAGACTCCAAGGAAACCGAAAACCAAATGAATGGAGTACTGGAAAGTGCCGAGGGTACCCTAGCAGATCCTCGTGGGAGCTGGAAAATCCAACTTGGCAAGGCAGTCCAAGTCCAAGAATTGGGTACATCACTGTTTAAGGTGGCCTGTTTTGGGTGAAAACTCGAGAGCCAAAGGCACAGATCCCCGCCCACCGGATGCGAAATGCTTGGTTCGGTTCGGGACCTGAGGCTCCGTCCACTTCGGCTTTCGGCGTATACGTCGGTCTGCGGGGCGATTGGAGGCCTGTACGCCTCCTTGAGATCCCTTAAGACCTCCCGCAAATGGAAGGTTGGGGATGGTCCCCAATCTGAAATGAAAACAGCAAGAAGGCAGAGTTCAGCATCTGATGCGATTTGCTACATATCTTCTGTGGCAAGGGAGTTCATAGCAAAAGTTCCAGGGTCCCTCGAGAGTAACGATTGTTCCAAGAAGTGTCCGAACAAAGGGCGAAATACTGTAGAGGGAACTTGGCGGACTTTTTTTGAGCGTAGGAAAACACCTGATGTCCAACATGGCCAGGGGACACAGTGGCTCACTTCTTGAGTAGAGGGCCCAAAAAAGGTTCGAACTGCTTGTTTACCACTAAATGGTCTTCCCAAAAAGTACGATTAAAGTCCACAATCTCAGGAAGTGAGTGACTGGCAACTCAGCGAGCTGAGCGCCAAAAGAACCAGCCCAATGCCCTTGCGCCAAGCAAAGGGTAGGGAACCCAACTGCAAACTGGCGACTGGGCCCCCTGATGCTCGGTCCTGGCGAAGTCTCGAGTCTGGGTCTGGAGTCCAGTCACAGCTCAGCATGCTTGAAAGGGCTCTTGAGTCACCGCAAGATGGGATGCCATGCTTAGGGTGTGAAGCAAACTTGTGTGAGAGACAAATGAAGCATGCGCAAGACACAGGTGCACATCGCAGCAGCAGCAGCAGCAGCAGTTAAGGCACTAGCAGCGCTACGACCTTGGGAATCATAACGTAGTCACGCTGTGATAGAAGCAGGAATAATTGTAGTTGTCGTAGTTCTATCCATGGTGTTCCGATTGATAGTGCCAGTGTAAACAATAGGAGCGGCGCAAAGCAGAATAAAGGAAGAGGAAGAGGAAAAGGAAGAGAAGGGGAAGAAGAAGAGGAACAGGAGGAAGAAGGATAAGGAGAAGCAGAATAAGGAGGAGACAGAAGAAGAAGAAGAAGAAGAAAAAAGATGAACTAGTACGCAGCAGTAGCAGTCGCAATAGCTGTCAGAGTTGGATAAACAAGTTGAGTAAGTGGGCTCAATCCCAAGTTTATCTAAACGTCTCAAAACTGAACACCCCACAGTCATTGACCCGTTCAAGAACACCCCCACAAAACGCCTTAACACGCCCTATTAACTGGGTGCTAAATCAGATGCAACTTTCTTAGCTTCCTTTTGAGCAGACTAAGACATATGGGCTATTTTGCACCTTACCACACGCCCCGATCAATTCTTGGCTCCCCTGGTCTCCATCATCTCGCGCCTCACCGTTGGATATGCCTGGCAGCCGAACCCGGGGCCCCAGGAGGTTCCCCCACCCAACATCCATGATCATTCCCTGGGCCCATCAACTTATTTACTTCTGGTTCCAATGAAAGGGGGAGGGGTCTCAGCGTTTTGGTGCCCTTGGGAGAAGGGTCAAACTTGTGTCATGACGTTTTCTCCATGAATCAAACTGCCTTCACAAATTGTGAGAGCAACTTAAACTCCCGTGGTTTAGCCTTGCCGCCTTTACCAGCACACGGACTTCGCCCCGAGTCTCAATGACCCTTGAGACTGGTCCGCGGGATTTCCTTCTTCGCTGCCTTGCCTCTGAGAGCGCGCTTGGGGCTTTTTGTTGCTTCTGCTGCTCCGGTTGGGTGCTGGTCCCCGACCGGTACTTCAACCAGCCATAGCGATGCGGGAGCAAGTTAAACCTTTTGCCCAGCAGTAGCCACACAGCCCAACCCATGCAGTTTCCATAGTAGGTAACCCGGCCTGTGCAAAACGTAGGGTCAAACATTGCGGTCACCTGGTATAGTGGCAACTGGAAGCATCGGCACTTCCCAGCCATACTCTTCGACACTCCGAGCCTACACTATATCTTGACCTGGTGATCGACCCCGGCTTACGCTGCATTCTTGAAGGGGAAGTTGTCCTTTCAAGTAGTCTTGCCGCTGTGCCCAACTCTGACGAGGGCGCAAAGGCTAGTGTCACGCACCTACAGGGGACCAGCCCGCTCCAAAGCAACACAGTGCCAGTATGGTTGCTAGCCTCACGTCAACTGACCAGGGGTTAGTCACCCTGCTCCAAAGTGATAAGTGGGTAATTATGGGTCAAAACTAACCCACCAAAAAACCGCAGGATTTAGTCTTTGTTTCCATTTACCAGGGTTCCATTTTGGGTACCTATTTTTAACCCATACCCAAGTGATGCAAGGGTTTCCACCAAAAAGTTGGACGGCAACCCACTTTCCGTCGCCTGGCAGGAAGCCACTGTCTGAATTCGGGGAGAGGGAGCGCCTGGCAGCATTGCTCCCAAGATCACGGGGAAGGGAAAATGAGAACCAAAGGCTATGTGGCAGTGGGTCAAAACCAATGGGATCATATTTTGGTTGGTAGGTGAATTCACCACCCATTTTTGTCAAAAGTGGGGATTGGGATGTTCACTAGGGGTAGATTTGGATTTTGACCCATGGCCATGTCTTCTTTTAGAGAACCCCCCCCAGTCGCCCAGTTTCGGTGTAACTTTCCTTGTGCTTTTTATCCCTTGAACGCCACAAACAACCAAGTAAAATAAGCCCTGGGTATCCCCAACAGCCCGGGAACCCCTTGCACCCCGGAACCCTCCTTCACCACCTTGTGGGCAGAGACCCCATAGCTTCCAGCTGTTGGGGAATTACCCTCAAAAACGAGTCACCCCCAAAGACAACCAAAGGAAACGAAACCCAACTTTACAGGGGCCTTCACCATTGAGAGGCGAACCCAGAGTTTGCAGGGGCTACATTCGCCAACAGTCCCCCACCAAAAAACCGGTGGGCAAGTACACGTCACATGGCCAGCCGATGGGTGTCATACCTGCGCATCGCCATAGACCCGGCCTTCTCTACACTTCCCAACCGAAGGAATGAGGTGGGTGCCTCTTGAAGGTGAATTTCCTCTTGGTTTGCACCGAAGTCAGGTCCCGATTAAATTTTGCAGACCCAAGCAAACAGCAAGCTATTCCTGGGCCTGAAAGGAAGCCCTAACTCGGGACATTTGCTGAAAAGTGTTTCTCCCCCCAATGACATCAAGCCCTCAAAGACACTACAGAGAGGAAATAAACGCATGATTACAAGGGGTCTGAGTCGGGGGGTAGGGATTGAATTTTCTCAGGTCCTCAAAGGACAAGTTTACGCCTGACGATGTCACCAACTGGAGGCCAACATAGGGTGGCCTTGGTAAAGGCTAATCACTACTTAAAAGCTGATCCATGCGGCAAATAGCTCATTTCAGGCATGCACAAAAATCACCGCCCGCCCCCTTTTGACGTCATGTTGGGACAAATTTACACATATTAAACACACACACACACACACACCGGATCTTCAGCATGCAGCAAAAGCCATATACCCTCACCAAACCGTGCATCACGTTTTGCCTGCTCGTGGTTGAACATGTCAACCAAGAAGTCGAATGCGTCGGCTAGGTCACTTTGAAGGACCCAGAAACCCAAACAACCTGGCTGGCAGAAAAAAAGGAAGAAAACAAAAAAGGTTTGACCACCACATAAACCAAAAAAGAACGACTCATGCGCCGAAAAGGGGATTGAGCTGGACCGAGAGGGTTGATCATGAGCAAAAATAAAGCACCAAAAGGTTGACTTTTGGGCAAGACGGTCCCTGGCCGAGTTTCACAAACGGAGAATTCGGTGGGCAGAGGGAACCTTTCTTTGGCACTGACAGAAGAAAACGCAGTTTGATACTTTATGAGGGAAAGGGTCATCCAGGGGACAAGCACCCCTGGCAGGGGCCGGTTTACCCAACAAAATAATGTCGTTCACCGGCTACGCAAACAAATGTATGTGTGTACACATCTATATATATATATATATATATATTACAAATACCCACACGTGCAAAATTGCCCTTGCGAACAGGGTAATCAACCAGTAACCATAGCTGAAACTATGGCAACCTAGCCAACAAAGAGGCCCGATCTGGTGGAATCATGTACAGACCTGCGTACCACGCAACACAATGACACAATGAAGAGGGTGCAGTCCTTACCTTGTGAAGGCGCATGCAGTTTCCGGGGAGTCTCTCCCTTTTGAACCATGCTTGACCTTTGCTTCCTAAGCACCCTCAATGGCAGCCCTTTTTGCCACTGGCGCTGACCAGTTGAGTCATAATCAAAGCCTGGCATTCAATGAGCCTAACTACCCAAAACCACAAAGACTCAAAGGGCGGTCGCGCCCAGTTGGGACTGTCCCCCTTCAACTGCCCAGGCTTTGATGGGCGAGCCGTTGCCACTTCACTCAGTGAAGCAACTCTCTGAGTTTGCGCGTGTGACATGGAGACAATTGAGTTGGAGTGTCAGAAGCTGAGCAGCCAAGAACTCTTCGGACATGGCAACAAATGGAAACCTGGAGGTGTGGATCCTTGAGCCTAAGCTTAAGCTTGTCACGAAGCCTTCAGTGAAGGCCACGACCCCAGTGTTCTCTGACAATCCGTGATCTGACTCGCGCATCAACGTGCTTGCTTTCGGCGAAGCAAACCCATCGGCTCAAACACTCGGCAGCCAACCAGTCAGTAAGGACTGCCATACCTCCTGGACAGGGCAGTCGCAGACCCAAACCTGGCCTCTCCGCACTGTGGGATGGTTTGAGGTAGGGGTCTAAGAGGGCGTCGCTTTCTTTTTGATACCATTTCAGTAGAGACGTAGGCGTTTGAGGTCTCAATTTGGAGGGGTCGGCGAGAGTGAGGGGCATGGGGGTCCCATCACAATCGAAATGGTCCCCATTTCTTGTGCTTGCAAAAATCGGGGGCGCCCCCCCAAGATACAAAGTTTATGTTGTTTGCTTTTTAGGTTCCTTCTACAAGCCCCAAAACAAAAATCCCCAAACTTGTTGTTGGAAGAAACACCAAGGAATCAGCTCCACTTGAAACTCCAGAGAGACCAAGTGCTGCTGAGCCGTCCCAGTTGCCGAGTGAGAACCTTTTCGGGGGGGATGACTTTTCAAAGTGCGAATCCAACGACAAGGGAGTTTCAGGGGACGAGATCCGCCCAGCAGGGCATCAAATATGCTTGAACTTCTGAGTGTTCCGCCCCGTGCACTCCGCTTGTTGGCAGTTTGGCCTACGTTGCGGGGGGTGAATCGTAGCCCAAGTTGCCCCAGTAATAGGCATTGCGGCATAACCATGATTCGCTGAGACCCATGATTGAGAACTTTCTGGACGATGTGTCCTGTATTTTTCGGGAAAACACCCCAGTTATCCACCAAGTTGATTGAGGGGTCCCAAACGCCATGGATTAATGCAAACCTGTCCCCCCCCCCCCCGAGTCCCGTCACAAAGACTGTTTGTCTTTCACTTTTCGCTCCCCTAAAACCTTGGTTTTCAACTTGGTTTCCCTTTTTGACCAACTCCTTTCACAGAAGACAACCCCCGAACGTGGTCCCTTCGCCCACCCCCCGTCGGTGGCGGTCGCGTCTCTCCTGCGCTTCCCTTGCGGGCGTCAGCTCGCGGAGCGCCTGCAACAGATCCGCAGGCAGCGGGGCGCTGCAACGGCGCACCGTGCCGGAAAGGTCCTGAACATACTGTGGATGGACGAAATCCTGCACCACTTTGAAGCCATGGGAAACCATTTGTTTGTTGGTATAGGCAGGGGAATCGTCATTCTAGGACTTCTTAGGTGGTGCAGGATTTCGTCCACCCACAGTAGGTAGCCTTAAAAAAAACATGGCGCTGGGAAGTGGAATAAACCCCATCTAAACCAGTGGAACCAATCTATTTTTAACCAAACTAACCTGAAAAGGACCCCTAAGGTCCTGAAACGGGCAGACGGGTTGAATGGGGGTTCTGAAAACTTGGGACTTGGCACGAGTGCAATGGCAATTGCGGGGTCTAGGCCCTTTTTGATTCATCCGGCGGATTTTTGTCCTCCTTGAAGTGGGGATACTTTTGGAGGGCCCCCCCGCCAAAAAAATCAACTGTCTGGATCTTCCAAAACATGAAAATTTAACGTCCAATCCGGAGAGTACCACTTGTTTAAGAGTCTCAGAGAAAAAAGACAACAACACGGAGTTGTCAAACCAAACTGTTCGTTTTTGAGATAAAACCTCCTGGAAGTTGATTGTCAATTATGAAAATTGGTTTGCACACCTGAAACCCCTGCAAATCGCGATGATTTGTGTTGCAAATACTTGACGGAAGGAGCCCTCCAATTCAGTACTATTTAGAATCAGAATCGTTCACATGAATCAGAACCAATTATTCAGAATCCAGAAGTTTCCAGAGTTCCAAATGATTCAGAATTTGTGCCTTTGGGTGACAACTTGGCAAAGCCGGAAACACCACACCCGAAACTCAGCGCGCAAAACACACACAACAAAAATCACACACACACACGCATTGCTTCTTTTGCAAAACAACAACAACAACAACAACAACAACAACAACAACAACAACAACAACAACAACAACAACAACAACAACAACAACAACAACAACAACAACAACAACAACAACAACAACAACAACAACAACAACAACAACAACAACAACAACAACAACAACAACAACAACAACAACAACAACAACAACAACAACAACAACAACAACAACAACAACAACAACAACAACAACAACAACAACAACAACAACAACAACAACAACAACAACAACAACAACAACAACAACAACAACAACAACCAACAACAACAACAACAACAACAACAACAACAACAACAACAACAACAACAACAACAACAACAACAACAACAACAACAACAACAACAACAACAACAACAACAAAAACAACAACAACAACAACAACAACAACAACAACAACAACAACAACAACAACAACAACAACAACAACAACAACAACAACAACAACAACAACAACAACAACAACAACAACAACAACAACAACAACAACAACAACAACAACAACAACAACAACAACAACAACAACAACAACAACAACAACAACAACAACAACAACAACAACAGAGTTTCTGGAGAGTGCATGTTCAGCATAAGCAGTGAGTGCACAGAGTTGCATAATTGATGGGATAGCGTAGAGTGTATAATTGGGAGTCTAAACAACGCAAACAGACAAAAGACTTGTTTCCAATGGTTTTCCCCAAGAATCACTCCTAATTGTGCCACTCCTTCTTGATTCACGCATTTCAAGCACCTGAAACTCCTAGCCTTCAGAGGGTCTCCTGGAAATAACCCGGAGAACGGAAAAACAGAGCAAAACCCCGGAGACGATGGTGGTTCATCAATGCTCCACCCCCCGGCCGGAGAATTGGATCCCCAAGTCAAGGACCTACACCGCGGCTCGTTGAGAGCCAATCCAAATCTCGCTGGACTCGTTGCAGTCTGCTCCAGGGCTTGGAATCAGGGAAAACACGTCGCCCGAAAGGGAAGAAGAAGAGAAGAAAACAAAACAACTGAAGGGATCCAACTCCAGGCCCCTGCTACACGACGCACTCCAAAAGTCCTCAAAGGTCACCTGGAAGCGGTGCAGGAAGTTCCTCGGGCACCAAACCGCGTCTGCCGCGCACACGGCGGGGTCTGCGTACTTCTCGTCCATCACAGTTGGATGGCCTCAGCTCGCAGGTGCTCAGCTTGGTTTGGTTCGGGACCCGAGTTGGCGGACATGAATTGGGCGCGTCTTCTTTTAGCCCCCCGCGCCCCCCCCGCCCCCCAGAAAAAGAAAAAAAAAGTGACTTGTTTTTGGCTGGAGTGGCCTCAACAGAAAACACGCCCTGCTTACCACGGAAAACCACAGCCATGTGGGCGCTTTAGCCCCGGCTCCTTAGCTCACCAAACGTGCATGGCTGGAAGAACCCACTCGCAGCAGGAGTTTGACGAACAGCAAGCCTTCTGGCTCGCTTGCCGGATGCATCCCAGCCCGGGGGATGAACAAACCCTAGAGAAAAGGGCTGGGGCAGAATTCGCTTATGCGAATCTATGTGCTTTTATCCTAGTCGTCTTTCCCAAGACCCACGCTTCCGGCCAAAGGAATTCCTTCAAATCAGGGAGTACAAAGTAATCGGGAATAAGGTGTGGTTTGGGCACCAGTCCCCGGAAATACGCATCACAGATCAAGTTCAAGTGGATGCTGGCCATGTGCGATCAATCTCATGTCTTCCCCTGCCCCAAATGAGCGGTGTCGAAAATAGGGTACATAAAACCCTCTGCTAAACAACCGCTCTCGCGGAACCTTTCACAATGCTTTCGCGGCCACCCGTTTCGCTTTCGCGGGCATGTGTTTTGGAATGATCACTTTCGCGGAACTTTCGCGGGCACCGCAGAAACTGCAACCATGCACTTTCGCGACGCTTTCCCGGCGGGCTCTTCTTCAACCACTTTCGCCGCAGGCATTCGCGCCCTGCGTTCTTGCTTTCGTGAGGCTTCGTTAGGAGGGGCCCTCAATTAACTCCTTTCATTATATAGGGTTTTTGGTGCTGCCCAAATGCATGCAAAACCAAGTCTATACCTACGCGAAGACAACTCTTAACTGGCTGATGCATGGAGCCTCCCGCTTGCCTGTTTGCTCGTTGTGTGTACAACGCGAACACCCCAAACCTCATTTAACACATCCACAAACCAGGCGGTTGAACCCTCCTGACCGCCGAAAGCCATCGCATCGGATGGCCGCTCAAGGAGGCTCGATCAAGCGCAAACCATTGCTCCAGAAAACGAGCCGCCGCACGCCGACCCTTCCAATAACCCAAACATCTTTCAGACTCAGTTGAGTCACTCTGGAAAGGAGAAAACATCAAACGGCACCCCTGTTTGGGTGAAAAAACCCACTGAACCGGAAGCCTCGTGCTTCGCCCGTAACCCACTGGCCCCAAGACCCGCACGGATCCCACTGCGAGATCCGGGCCTATGTGCCGCGCGTGAACTCGGATCTGGTGGGTGCGCCCGGTGCGGATGACCACCAGCAGCAGGGTGAAGTCCGCAGAGCCCCTGCACCTGTGAGGATGTCGTTTTCTGAAGCGAGTCCCAAAAGGACACCATTTGGCTGTGGGTAAAAAATAGGGTAACCCCAAAAATTATCACCCTGGTAAATGGAACCAAAGACTAAAACCTGCGGTCCCCTGGTGGCTTAATTTAGACCCACACCCATTTTATGACGTTGTGGGTCAACAGCCCGTATACAAATGGTGGGTTACATGACAAGGCGCCTTGCCCCTGCCATGGGAATACTAGCTAGGACTTTGTGGCGCCCTGGCTCCCCAGTTGCAAGGGATGCACGTCGCTGCATGGACTTGTGCCTCAGGACCTCCCTGCAATTGAACCATGTAGCCCTGTTTGGCTTTCGGCGGAGCTCACCGACTGATTCCGGGCTTAACTTCAAGGGACACAGCAAAACAAATAAACAGAACCAAACAAACACCACTCATTTGGAGGTGGAACTTGGCTTCCCAGAAGGGGACTCAAGGGCACCCTGGTGGTACAGTTGACTTCCAACATCCCAGTAGAAAACTTGACGTAGCTTGCGAAGGAACCCTTGTTCCCTTTTTCCGGGTCGTTGCTCTGGGAAACCACACAAACACACCAGCTTGGCACTTTCAGACAAAGCCATTGGATGCGAACCCGCTTCTCTACCCGGTCCTAACTTATAGCCTGTGGAAACCAGGAGGAAAATGGATGGGAGGGGAGCTTCGGAAAGGGGACAAGCACGGCACAAATGTCTAACTTCACCCCACAAGCCACAGGCGAATGATCTCACAGCCGAGACAAAGCCACTACTTGTATTTTCAACCACGGCAAATAAGCAGATTCCCACGTTTGGATTACCACATATTACCACCACCTTAAAGAGAGGGTACATCGAAGTAGGGCCTGTGCGGGAAAAAATGGGTATGACCCATTGTGGGTACCCCAACCCTTCCCACCCGACCTGAAAACTAAAACACTGGGGGTACCTATGGCATAGGATTTCGAACCACTGGATTCGTCTCTCAATGGGAAACTCAAAACGATGAACCTAGTTCTCACTTGCCCAAAAGACCCGGAAAGACATGGTAATAAAAGGCTACCCTCTTCCCAAGACTAAAATAGACCAAACAAAAGCACTAAAAGTTCAAAAGGTCGCTTCGCCTTGGGCAAGTGAGTTTGGTTCCCCTCCAAACTTCAAACACGGGTACCCTCTTAGGGCGGCCGGGTGTCTGTGCATCGAAATTGTGTATGGCCATGGCGCAGGACGCAGAGAGGCCGCAGCCAGGTCCACGCGGTCTTGCCCTCGGCGCTCACGTAGCTGGTGGCGGGGTAGGTCTTCGTGGTCTTAATCCTGGAGGCAGCTTCTAGGTCCTCCAGTAGAGAGGTTAGCATAAGGCTGCCCGAGTTTTTTTCTTTTTTCTGTAGTCTACTTTAGCAGAAGCACCCTCCCCAAAAAAAGTTGGTAAAAGGGCACTACTGGGGACCTAGGCTTCGTTTGATCAATGCTAACTTCAGATTGAATCGCAGGTTCAGAGGAAAACCCCAAACGATCATTGTTGGTTGGTTGGTTGGTTGGTTGGTTGGTTGGTTGGTTGGTTGGTTGGTTGGTTGGTTGGTTGGTTGGTTGCTTGGCTGGTTGGTTGGCTGGTTGGCTGGTTGGTTGGTAAATGGGGGAACCACCCCTGATTTTGGTACTCCGGATTCATCCGAAGTCAACACGCTTGAGGTTCGGATCTCTGGAAGGTTGGGAAACTGTGATTTTGGATGTTGATGTTCTTTCTGGTGAAACTTCAAGGGACACCGACACCTTCTTCGTCCTGTGAAGTGACCAAATGGCGGTTTTTGCCAACAACCCCCTCCCCCCAAAAAGAAGAAGAAGGAATTTTGAGTGAGAGCCCGAAATGCATCCGCATCCAAACAGCGGCTGAGGAGGTCTAGACCCTACTGGGGCCTGGTTGAGACAACGGTCCATCTTATGCCCAAGGGGCTCCAAAAGGAATACACCAAGAAGCCAGCAGTTGTCTTCGGAGTCGTTCCGTCTCGCACTTGCAACCCAACCTAGTGCAAGTTCAGTGATCACCTTGTGACACCGTGACTAAGCATGGTCCCACACCTGATTTGGGAGAAGCGTGGAGTGCCTTGAAGAGGAGGAAGCCAACATTGTTAGCAAGTCGGAATTCATGCTGTTGCACAAATATATAAGACGTCTAAAAACGGATCTACGTGCAAGGAAGTAAAACAAGTAGTTGTTCCATCAATCCGTGCAGAGAATATGTTTTTTGTTAATTGATTGTTGAAACTAAATGGAATCACAGATCACAATGCTGGAATTCCAAGAGTCACGAATTGGAGAAGTGGGTTCTCTCATAAGGTGTCTCTTCGCGAGGGTACCCTTGGCGCTCACGCTCCCAAGCGCGAGTTTCCGCCTCGCATTGACCACCTGCTGCTGCACCTGACCATGGCATAGCACCAAGTAGTGGCGGCCCAAGTCATAGGTGTCCTGCCTCGGTAACAAACACCGGGGACCTCCATTAGATTTGCAGAAGAGGTGAGCTTGCTGGTGCTCAGCAGGGAATGAGTTGGAACAACCGTTATGAACCATCCCTTGTGGTTTCCTTTAAGGGTCCCTATACAGGTTCATTCCCAACACCCTGAGTCAGTCCCTGCCTGTCGCACTAGCAAGTGAATTGGACCCCAAGAGCCGAGGAACAAATCGACTGATCAGGCCCAGAACCAAATGCGCGCAACAAGCGAGGCCGTTGAGCCCGCGAATGTCCAAGGATTGACCACCAGGAACCCATAACAGGAGACAACCCGAACCCGATCTGGTAGTATGTTGCAGGAGGATTTTGCCAGCCACCTGCCTTCATCACCGCCAAAGGACACCTTTGGGCTGGCTCAGATTTGCTCCTTGGTTTGCTATGGCTCCAAATTTTCGCCATCCAGGTCCTGCGGGCCTTTTGCCTCTGAAGGCCTCGCCCAGCGAACCTCAGGGATACGAAAGGACGGGCTGCTGCCATCGCAGGGCGAAGTAGCCACGGAAGGTCTTGCCTCAGCCGCGCGTGAGCAAACATCACGTAGTTTCCGCAAATGGGCATGGGACAATTGGGCGGTGTTTCCGTCTCCTCTGTGGTTTTGTGTTTTAATTTGAATACAAAGATAATTTTAACGCCTCCCCCAATCGACAGTCGACAACCAACACAAACACCGGGGCTTGTGTAAGCATTCCACCACTACAAGATGATCAGTTGGAACAGACAGTATTAAAAGGGTGCCCTGGGATTTGCTTGATTACAACCACCTTTTCCTTGGGAAAAAATCCAATCCGGTCTGTAGAATGCTGGCAAATGAAAAGCGTCTGTCTGTATTCGACAGGTAGAACATGCGGAGAACCAAACATCTGAATGCCCGACACAATTAATGCAAAAACAAATTGCATTTGCTGGTTCACGTTTGTCATCATTTGAGAACCTCCCCCCCTCCCCAACAAAAGAGCTGAACATACAAAGCAACGAATACTCCCGCCGATCGTCTTGAACTTAGCCAGCGGGGTTCTAAACCAGGTTGTTCTTTCTGTTTTTCCTCAAAGCTGGAGTTGCAACCCAACTGTTCCAAGGGCATCATGCCAGGTATCCCCCTCGTCAGACCGCTTTTGGGGTGCTACTGGTGCTCTGTGGGGCGAAACAAGTCCCATCTCATGTCCGGATTCTTGAGATTGGTCACAAGCCATCGAACTTGCCGTGGGAACGAAGGGGCAGCCTGTTTTGTTAATTCCAGGGGAACCTCGAAACCCGTCCAACACAAGCTGAAAGGGGACCTTCTGCAAAGACATTGGCCTACAAGCAATCTGTACGCCAGCCGCCTTCAGGATTTTTCAGGACCCCTTCTTGCTCCCAAAATGAGACTAAGGCTTCAGGTGCGTAGGTTGAAGGTATGTTGAGGGTAGGCTAAGGATAGTTTTGGGGTAGGCTTGGGGTGCATTTAGGGCGAGGTCAGGGTGGGTTGAAGGTGGGTTTCGGGTTGGCTTAGCGGTTTACGGTGGGTTTAGGGCAGGTCCAAGGCGGGTACGGGGGGGGGGGTTTAAGGGTGCTTGCTTTCTTGTTGCTTCTGCTTGCTCGCGTGCTTGCTTGACTGCTTGCTTGTGCTTGATTGCTTGCTTGCTTGCTTGCTTGCTTGCATGCATGCTTTGCTTGCTTGCATGCTTTGCTTGCTTTGCTTGCTTGCTTGCTTGCTTGCCTGCCTTCTTGCTTGCTTGCTGGGAAAAAAAACAAATCCAGCGGGAAAAACATCCTTAAACTATATGGCATATTTTACAAAGATAGGGAGGGATCCACTCTGCGAAGGAGCTTCTCAACCCCCCCCCTTCCCAAGCAAAAGGTAGTGATCGACAAATTTGGAGCATGAAAAGCCATGCAAAAGTCCCGAAAGTTTCTCGGCTCCAACCTTGGACCCGCTTCTGAAGCTCACTCGGCCAGTGCCCAGCCAAAACCAAGTGCACACTTTTTGGAAGGAAACAACGTGTCAAGTGCGCCCACTGGCTGGGTGAGTATTGGAAATTCCTGGAGATCTCCGGCAACAAAAAACACACACACACACACAACATCCCTCCCCCCGCACTTCCGGCGCGATTCGGTGCGAGGTGCCCACCAGGATGAGGCCTGAGCTGGGCACATCCAAGCGATGGATGAGGCCGAACTGGTGCTCCTCAGACGCGTCTCGCGCCGCGTTGTTAGTGGGGCGCTGCGACATTGTTTCTTTGTTCAGGAAAACAGGGTGACATGCGGGAAATAAGCGCAGGTGATATCCCCAACAGCATGCGGTGCTTTCTTTAGTGCTCGCACCACGCAGAACCTTGCGGAACCCTCGTGGGACGGATATCAGGGTTTCCACCCCACCGCCCCCCCCCCCCAATAAAACCAGGTAGGAACTGAACCACCTACAGGGGCGCGCATGTTTCCGTTCTCAAGGCATGGCCATGATTTTCAAACTCTCTCCGCTCCTCGCTGAAGAGCAAGGGATACTCAGCGCAGGAGTAAGCGCCTAGCGCAATGGAGGCGGAAGCATCCTATCTTAGATAAGCTTATACTAGCGGAAGCCAAGGAATTTTAAGAGTTGAAACCACTCAAAAGTGGTCGGACATGAATCCTTACCTAGATGATGTGCAAATGTCTCAAAAGACACTTTGCATATGGGCAATTTCAAGTTCTCCCGACCCTCCTACTAAAACACCAAAGGGATGCGGTGGATTTTCAACCCTCATGGTCAGTGAACCCTCGGATACCCAGCTACCCCTAGCAAGGGCCCCCCCCACGACGCCTTCCAAAGGAACCGAAGGCGGCTTTGATTGATCCGATCTTTCTAACCAGGGCCAAAGATCTCCGAACCAAATATGGAGCAAGTCCAAACAGGCGCACGAAAACATCAAATTCTGTGCTGATCAGAGTCTGTTGGGCTGCGATAGAAAGTAAGGAAAGCGGGACGCGAAGCGCCTGATGTAACACCCGAGGGACGGCAACCTATGTGACCATCTTAGCACAAGCGTAACATGTGCGACAAACAAAATAAACTGGATCTTCAAGCCGCACTAGGAACAAGTAATTATCCTTTCGAGGGTAACAACAAGAGATCGCATTTCATTGTAGGATCTCAACAGCAGAATAAGACTCGAATTTCATATTAGCTCTTGGCTTAGGCTTGCAATGGCCTGCCACCGAGGGTAACTCCCACCATCGGGATCTCCGCTTCGTTTCTGCCGCGCCTTGCAAAAAGCTGGACAAGCGCGCCGCACCGGGCGCTGCGCCCAGAAATGCTTCCTCTGGTGGTCTGGCATCCACCTCCCAATGCGCCGGCTTCCTTGGGAAGGTCGGCGAAGTCGGGGGGAAGTTGGCTTTGACCCTTTGACCCGGTGAAGAAACCCTGAAAACAAGTCAGGGGGTCAACTTTGGTTTTCCTCCAAGCCAGCTTTGCCCAAGGCTGTTTAAAATAGCTAAGCCCTGGTCGCATGGTTGTCAACCGAGACATGCATAGACCATTGACCTTAGAGTCTTGCACAAGAACGTGACAAACAGCGACTTGGACGCCATTAGTCATGAGGTCATGACCATGCAGCTAACCCCTTCCCAGCTATGGCCATGCTTGTGTCACCTGCTTCGGTGGTTTGAACCATGCAAAAAGCTCAACCCAGAAAAAGTCGAAGAGTTCCCCACTAAACCTGGCCAACCCCAAGAAGAATAGCTCCCTTCTGCATCCATTCGCTTACGGCCCCCGAAACCGGATTTCCAGTGATAGTTCCCCTCTAAGACCAGGAGAGATCTCTAAGAAAAAAACAACATATTCAAAGAGTACCCTTTCTTGCTTCATTAGTCTTGCTTAAAGGAACACACACAACCTTCTCAAGCAAATGGAAGTCTACCAGGGTCGCTGGTGGCAACTGGTCGAGTGGGGGCAGCCAAAGCTCAGCACCACAGCCATGTCCGCCACGTCCAACAGCACCCTCGGCTGCTCCAAGCCCGAGCCACTCCTCTGTCTGGTGCAGCCCAGCCTCGGCTCGGAGTTTTGTGGCGGATAAAGTGTCCCTCAACTCTGAGCTTTGTCGACTCAGCTGGCCTCAGATGCCCTGCTAATAGTGACTAACTTTTAGTGGGCGAAATGGAAAACCCAACACTCAAGATCTAACAGGCTAAGGGGATGGCTGGGAGCCACCAAGTCGAATGAAAGTGGAGCGGATTTTCAAGACTCTTCCGAAAGCCGTGTGCAAGTTCATTGTTGGGAAGCCACAAGCGATGGATCAATTTGGGCACTGACCATGTTGGGACTATTGAGCCAAGATTTTTAGTGAGTTCACTATACACCATGGGTTCATGCCAGTGTTCATGGGGTTCTTTCTGTTGGAAGTTGCCCCTTCAGTGGCATTTAGTGATTGATTTCCCCCCAGCACAACGGATGGCCACTCACAGAACGTAGCAACTTAAATCAACAATGTTCAACTCATGGCGCACTCTGGGCATTCTTCAAAGCCCTTTGGTTGAATATAAAGACCCCCGCTTCCCGAGGAGATCACACACAAAGGAAATCCTGAAACCTTGGTTGCCCACAGCCGAGACCCATGTTTTCCCAGCAATTGGGGCCCATAAGCTAAAAGGGGTTAAACAAACACAGGTTCGGGGTTGAGGAACAAAAACAACAATAACACAGGGTCCCCGTGTTCTCGCCATTTCCCCCCCAAAAAAAACAACAACAAAAAACAACCGGGGCTTTGCCGCGGGCGCAGGTTTCTAGTCCGAAGGAAAACCCATAGGTCAACGCGCCGATTGTTGGGGTATTCTCATCGCACCCACATCTCAATGAAATTCTCAACATGAGGTGTTTCCCTTTGCTACCCTCCAAAAAGTTGCCAAAAGAGGAGTGTCCTTCCAGGATTTGTAGAAAACCTGTTTCATTCTTGGAGCACTATTGGCCATGTCTCTCAGATAATTCTGCACATGAAGTCTGGTAGCTCTGAATGCGGCCTGTGACATAGGGGACGAACACACAACAGCCATTTTGAGAACTCCCTGCCCAAAAGCCGTTTTCAAAAAGAACCCGTTCCACAAGGGTCTCTTCGATGTGACCAACATGTATCCTTTATGCAACCAGCCCTGCGAAACCAATAAGTCCCTTCTGCCCAAAAGGTGAGGTCTAAGCCACACACGAGGGAGAATTCGCTTTTCCCCAAGTCGGACATAGGGAAACCTGGCCAAGGCCCTAATCATTGGTGGATCGATTCTCGCCTTACCCCATCACGCCCATTTGTCTCGAAATTTTGGGACCTCCGAAACGGCCACAGTGTCCTTCTGCTTTTGTTCAAGGAGCCAAAAGAGGGTTCCCCGCACCCTAAAAAAAACCAAAAAAAACGACCTTTGCTCGAAAACGAAAAGGGGATTCCCAAACAAATCGACGCATGGATGCCTGGGTTGCCCGTTTTCTGATCACCCTTGGGAAATGACCCAGAATGGCTCAAAATAACAAGATTTTATCCGGTAATGTGCCTAAATGGGGTCAATACCCAGTGGGTGTATTCCCAGGGTGTAATACACAAATCTTTAGAAATGACAACTACCACTAAACACTAAAAGGCGAAAAAGCTAAGGAACCAGATGGCTGGCTTCGCCACCAAGATGCGAGAGCCTCGACTTTTCTCCGGTGCCATCGGGTCGCGTCAGCCAAGCCCGACACGTGGCGTCCAGCGCGGCGCCGATGTCCGCGAGCCCAGCCCTCAACAGATCCTCCAAGCGCTGAACTCGCCGGCCTGACGCGTCTCACGAAGCGCCGCGGAAAAAAAAGGGCGTGGACCCTGAAAAAAGGGAAGGGGAGCAAAAATTGAGAATTTTAGCAGTTCAGTGGCCACACACCTCCCTATCCATCATGATCAGGTCTGACAAGGTTCTTGAAATCTAGGATTCTTTCATCTTCGTTCCTCAACATCTATTTCTATTCCTTTCCAAATATCTTCACCATGTCACACCTAAGAAGAATAGATGCTCAGGAACTAAGATTTATTGTAAACCTCCCATCTTTTCCCTTCCTCACCTTGGACTAACAGGTGACAAGGAAGGGAAATGGATGGACAAGATAGAAATACATTAAAAACCCCATAACAACCACCATGGTGGTGGTCTAGGGGGTTGATTTTTCATTCGTGGCAACCATCGTTCTATTCAAAAACCAGCCGTTTTCCTCTGGGTTTCCAGAGGTTTTCTAGACAGAAGGATTCCTGGAAAGAACTTTGGAAGGTACCTCTAGGAGTGGGTGTCCTTTTGTTTCCCTTTAAACCCCACCCCAAAAAAGGGTGGCATCGCAAAGACACACCGAACTGAGGTCGAATAGAAACCCACAGATTGATTGCGGATGCCGGTTCTTGAATTGTTGGGTATCTTTATGGGTCTTAACACACCTCTGGGGAACAACTGTCTGAAATAGGATCCGACCCTGCACGCTTCTCTCAAACGCCTTACGAAGCAGCCTCACCAACCTGATGGAACAACTGCTCTACAAACCCCACGACTCTTTTGGAGGAGGAGCAACCCATTTCAAACGGCAAACTTCACTTTGGCTTGTCAATCTAGTTGTAACCGGGGCCAACATAAGGGTCAAACCCAAAACATCGGACGCCAAGACCCTAGCGCGAACGTGTTCAACTGGCTAAAATTAAGTGGGGTCGAGTCCCCATACTGTTCGGCAGTAATTTAGAAACAAAAAACAGCTATCCGCAAAACACATAATATGACGCCGAGACCCCCAGTCCGGGGGGCTGAATATTCCCATCCACTGTGCGCTTTGTGGATGGCTCTTCTCCGTTGTTTTGTGTTTCTCCTTTTTTTTTGCTTTTATTTTGTTTATATTTTTTTTCTGAAGAGCACGGAAAGGGAGAATTCTAGCAACCTAGAATGCAATCCCAAGGGGCATAGTATACCTATTTCCCAAGATATAAAATTGATGATAGTTATCTTAGTTTCTATATGATCGTCTGTATGAACAGCAGTTGTTGTTTTTTGTTTTGTTTTTGTGTTTGGTTCAGACATGTCACTAAACAAGGTACACGACACAACCAACCCAAAACTAAGATCCACAATCTTCCGATCGTTAGTATTCTTCTGCTTTTTCCGAACTGCACTACGCCTCCTGGGTTCGCAAAACAATCTATGTCGAGGCAACCTACGTCCTGACCCCTGCAATGGAGAGTCCAACGATGGTTAGGGTATTGAAGACCTCACTAGGATATACACAATTTGCCGTTGACATGTTCTTCCAACCTGACACCTGCAAGAAAGCCCTAACACGAGGGTGTCGCTATCAAGTGGCTTTGGGGTACGTGGACTTGGGAGTCCAATGTTCAACCGCTTGGGGCTTGAAACGAAGAGGGAAACCTGACCCACGGATTGACACTTTTGCTAGCTCGGCTGGTTTGCCTGTAACCGCAAAACTGGGAGGACCTGAAATGCCGGGCTTCACTTGCGGTGCACCGATGGGATTGTGGTTATTCTCGTGGAAATCGAAGCCCTTTCTGTAGTTCAGTGGAATTCCCATCCCTATGATTATAGTTTCACTTTAAGGCGATCCGCAAGGAGATTCCCGAAAAGTATCACCGCAAGCAGCAAAGACCCAAGTGTCCAAGATGGCTGAAGCCGGTAATTATGTTTCACAACCCCCAGCAAAACTCTCGGCAAATGAGAGGTTAGAACAAGGGTACGTGTTTTTGTTTTCTTTGTTCATGTTATGTTTTCTCGGTAGTCTATTCTAGTAGGGGAACCCTCCCCCAAAAAAGGGTGAGAAAGGGCACAACTGGGGGACCTAGTCTAAAATTCCCAGATCTGAATTTAGACATTTCAGACATCCGGGTAAACCACACCAAAAATCGAGGCGGCTCCCTTGAGGTCGCTGTGAGAAACTGCCTACCCGTCTGTTGCGCACCTCTAACTCCAGATGTGCCCTGAGTCTGTTCGGTAACCCAAATACAATTCAAAAGTTTATTGTTTTTGTTGATTGATCCTTTTTGGATGTCTTGAAAGGGAAACCCAACAAGAACACCAACTCTTGCGTTTTTCTTTGCGGAGGGGGGGTCCACAAAAATGAGACACGCCCCAACGTTTGCGACTCCTCGCCCCTTTTGTCGGTCGCGCCTGAAAAGGCCGCCGCCCAGCCGATCTGCAGGATGGAGTTCAGAAACTCAAAGGCCTCCAGCGGCTCCTGGAGGACTTTTTCCTCCCATGGGAAAAGAAAACATGGTTGACGTGGGGGAAGGGGAGCAAAATTGGACAAAAAAGCAGTTAAGTGGTTGGATTTCAACCACTCAACCACAAGAAGCAACAATGTAACATGCTTCTCAACAAGAACCATGACCCTCCCACCGTTTTTACATTGAACCTGACGTGCGGGACCCGGTCCCTTTCAAAGCAAAATGGTCTAAACCAGGAGTCCCACCAATCAACATCTAGGTCCTCCAGTAGAGAGGGAAGAATAAGGGCACCATTTTTTTCAGGACGTCTATTTTAGTAGGGGGGGCCCTTCCCCAAAAAAAGCTAAAAAGGGCACTACTGGAGCCGGTCGCTTAAAAGCGTAATGGTCCAAACTAGGAGCCCCCGGAAGTCAGGTTCCATGTTAATTGGGGGGGGTGCGTCCATTGTTTGACTCCAATTAAAAACTAGCAGGGAGAATGATTCCCTTTCCCACTGCTTGAGTACAATGGCCAGAAAGCGTATCTTGTGTTTAGCACTCAAATAGTCTTTCCAACAAAGGCTCAAGTCCAGTGAGCTTTAAAACCAACAGGACAACAACAACAACAACAGATTCGTAAGCAAACGCAACATGCACTAGCGCCGAGAACAAAATCACATCGAACCCAAAGAGACACCTGGGCTGGTACGGAAAGCATAGTCAGAAAATCAGCGGTCAAGGAGATTATCCTGTAAGAATGGCTTTTTGGGTTCCTTGGGGCAATCGAGGACGCAGCACCTCACTGAGGGATTCAATTATGTGTTTTTGGGGGCTCCCGAAAGAGCCCAAACTAGCCAACACATGAAACCGACCACCTGAAATTGGATTGACTCTTTGATGGACATCGTTTGCGGGCATTATGTCACGTCGCGTTGCTTGGAAGCCCCTCACAAAAGGGTGGAGCAATTGCAATCTTGAAAAGCGCCACCAAAAGCAACCTAGACACATGTCCAATCAACATGTGTGTAAGATGAATCTTTTGAAGGCTCGGAGCAACCCAGTTTGCTGACTTGCCTGCCGAATCAACAGGCGTTGCGCAACATGGAACGCAGCTCAGCTGCAAAAGCAATGCGAAGCAAGCTGCAACATCACCTTTCACACACCATGTCTTTTCATATGTCCTCCTTAGAATCCCGGGCCCCATTTTTCTGATAGTTTTGTTGGTTCCCCTTTAAGGGACCCCCCCCCGCCCAAAAAAACGAAAACGGGCGCCGCTGGGTGTCTGGCAACGTCACCTTCCAAGGTGATAGTTTCCCCTAGCACAGAAGTGGCTATGGGTCAAAATCCCGTACCCCCCAGTGAACATCCCAATCCCCACTAAAATAGGTTCCAAAATGGGTGGGGAATTCACCTACCCACCACGGTTTTGACAACCACAGCCAAGTAACAACCAAGCTCTCATTCCCACCCTGCGGAATGAACCCCAGGCGATTCAGCCGTCAGTCCTGACGGCCTCTGAGAACCTGCATTTGCTCACTGGCTCAATCTGGGTAACTAGACCCCCCTAGCTTCAGGAGGGGGTTGGGGGGTCTTGAATTCCATCATCAAAGGGACAATGCAACCACAAATGGAAATCCAGGTTCACCCCCCTCCCCAATTCCATTTTTAAGGGGGTGGGGATGTAACTAGGCCAAATGGGCCGGTTCTTCTCCATGATACCGATTGGTGGTTGATTGACTCGCTTACAATATAAACGGGATTCCAATGGGATCAAAGAAAGCTTCACTAAAACAGAATGTTCCACAACCATGAACTGAGGCGCGTGTTGAATGGGGAAGCTTTTTTTTTGGGGACCCTTTGGAGCACGTCATTGGCATGGGCGAGTCACGCCCACTAAACATACTACACATTTGGGATAGGGCCTTGGAAAAAGGTAACATCCCCAAAAGTCACATCCCCAATCACAATTCCCAAACTCCAGATAGCACGCGTTCACCGGCCTTCGCTCCAACTAAAAGCTTTGGCATCTCTGCTGGCGCTTTGAAGCTCAACTATCGCAACTTATTCGTGAGTCCAGTGAATATATTTATACACATTGTATATGCATATATATATATATATGCTGTGTATCTAGAGGTATGTTCAAACCCTCCAGCAAGGCTTTAAGGGGAATCGTCCCAACCCAAGCGTAGCCTGCGTATCTACCCACTGCACACCAGGCTCCCAGGGTTGTTGCAATCAAAATTGATCACTTGGTGGACTGGGTCGCCAGGCGTGTGTCCGCACATTCGCAATCTCCGCAGGCAGCTTGTGCAGCAACGTCTGCAGAGCGCGACCAAAGAGGTCTTCGTCGATCCTAGAAGGTGGGTGTGATCAAAACACAAGCGAGTCACGGAAGCTCTTAAGGGAAACCCCTGATGATCTGTCTGGGTGAATTATAGTATTTCACCAGCCTGAAACTTGCGGTGGTTGGGGGGCCATTCCCCACATAAAGCACCAAATTTGGGGTGAATTCGGTCGTGTGAGGTCGATATAATTCACCCAGATCTTTTCTGAGCCACAATCAAAACCCGGTACTAAAATGGTGAACCCAGAACCATGCTTCAAAAATTAAGAAGGTGGCCGAAGCTATTTATGGCTGGGATTGGCCCTCACTAACCTTCATCTACCCGGGTTTTGAGCACGTGGCTCACCTGATGATCTTTTGAATGCACCTCTGGATCCTCCTTTCAGAGTGCCAGGCTAGGGGTAACCGAGAACTTCTTGTGGGCAGGCTGATGCATTCACCCGTGAGAAGTTTGGCTGATGGGGAACCTGCGCGCGCGGGGCTCCCTTGGATTTTCCTTTCGAATACCCCCTCTAAGACCGACTGTGGATGGTTGCAAAAAGCGCAAAAAGGGTGTTGCCCCACTTGCGTCCCTCAGCCGGGGGGGGGGAGAAAGAATTCTCGCGAAATGCGGCGCCTAGAGACATGCCGCGTCTTAGCATGCTGGCTCACAAGAGATGGCGGCAGCGTGAAACCTCCCCGTGGTGATGGCACCAATGCCAGCACTTGGGCGCTCCGGAAGGCGTTCTGCTCAGAATGAAAAGAAGGAAAGAAGACAATCTGCCCACTCTGTTCGCTTTTATCTGACTTCACTGATGTGAGCCAATGGCCGCGTGCACACGGGGGCACGCGCTTTACTTAGACTCTTTCTTTCGAGCAGGCCGGGCATTGGTGCTTGCTCGCTGTCTTTTTGATGCATGCCGCTCTTGCCTTCTTTGCATGCTCTCCGCTTTTGCGAGCATGCACGCCTCGGTTGCTAGGACCTACTTCCGCAGTTTCCGCAGTTTTAAGGTCTCTTTTGCTGTAGAAGAAGCTCGCTCATCCAGGTGGTGCCCTGCTTTGTTGCAGGCTAAGCACTTCTTGTGCGCGGCATTTACCCAACGTTGTCAAATCTATGAAGGCGCCCTCAAAACATGACTTTCCAACTTAGATGCGGGGAGGGTCCAAGACATGTTTTGGCAACATGCGTCCCAAACACACTCGTACTTGCCGCATGTGCGATGCGCATGTTCGATTTATGTCGCGGGATTGGCCAAAACACGTGCACACTTTATGTTTGTCTGTTGGCCTTCCCATCCTCGATCCCTCAGTGAAGATCCATCTTACATCGTGCGTGGTGCCTGGAAAAAAGAACCCTCGCGTTTGCTCATTTGCTCGTCCCCGAACACCAGCAAGGTGAGCTTTAAAATGGTCGTCCCGAGAGTCCAGAAACTCGGGAAGCGAGTTGAGTGGCTGGTTGACTGGGTCCTGCAGTAGAGAGGCTAGCATAAGTTGGTACCAACTGTTTTCCTGTAGTCTACTTTAGTAGGGTTGAACCCCCCCAACCAAAAAAGGGGTGAGAAAGGGCACCTGGCTGGAGGACCTAGTTGAAGCAAAGCCAACGGAAACTAAAGAAAACTCTTGGTGCAGTGAGGCGTCTGCAGCTCCAGCGCCGGAGAAGACCACAGCAAGTTCGCGAGGTCGCGCACTGCGAAGTCACCCACCTCAGGCTCGAGGCTACGGGCAGCGGTCACGGCGGCCACGTGGGATGAACCAAAACCCGGCAGTTGATTCGTGCGTGGAGTTTACTCCATGTAAATGTGGCTTCATGGGTGCAGGATTGATCACCAGCGGTATGAATCCACTGAGTACAAAATTTGTATGTAAACCTATTCTGGGCCATTTTCATCAGAGGGGGTTCGCAATCCTGATCCATACTAGGGGGAGCCACTGCAAATTAGCCCATCTGTTTCCTGACCCCAAGGAAGAATCTTGCACATGGACAGTCCAAATATTTATCGGAAACAACCACCCACTTCCCGCGACCCTCTTCGAATTGACTAAATTTGGCTGCTGAGATGCAAAGCCAAACGGTCAAAAGGTCGAAGCTGTGTTCGATTTCCCCCATGGCGCCACGATCTGCCAACAGAAAAGATGCCAAGCACAGTTCAGTGGTGGGAGATCCCCCCTACCTTAAGGGGGAGGGGGGGGGGGTCCCACAATGTCCCACAATTCCATTTATTCAGTCTTCCCCACAAAAAGGGACAATGGAACCCTGACTGGAAGGTAGGCTGACCGGAGGTTTGTCTAGGGGCGTCCAGTCAGGTGAGGGAAACTCCTTGTTTTAGAGGAATCCAACCATACGAAAAAAACAAAACAAAAAAAACACTCGCACTACCAAACTAGGTACACGGCGTGTAGACGGCCGTGGTGGTTTCAAGGGATTTTTCGGGCACGCATGCAGCGTTCTGCGTCGGCGTTACAGTGTGATTCGCAGCACGCACTGTGTTTCTCTTTTGCGCAACGCACGTTTTTGAAGTCCAAAATTTTGCGCCGACAACAGCTTTTCCAGCTCATATTGGAATCAGGGGAAAGAACAAAGGCAGAAGCAGTCAAAGCAGGGGCAAGGCAGCCACCAACCGTGCAAACGTACCGAGACCAAGCGGACGCAAGCGAAGGAAGATGTTCAGTCAAAGAAGTGAAGCAAATCGGACCACGATGAAATCAATGGAGGCAAGAATTACGAATTCAAGCACAGAATGGGTCCAATACCAGGGACAAGCAGATCAAACCCCAAGAGAACCTCAGACCGGTTTGGGGGGTGGAACGCAAGCCAAACGCAAAAGCAGAACAAACGCAAGAGACAAAGACACTTCAAAAGCATACGCATCCATGGCGCTCACATTGAGCCAAACAAATGGAATGTCCTGCCCAAAAAAGGTATTGACATCAGTGTCCTACCCCACCCCCCCCCCCCACACACCCAGCATGACATTTGACATTTGCATTGCACCGAAACAAGAAATGACCCGACTCGTCAGCCACCGCAAAAGAAGCCAGGGTGTTCCAAAAACTTGCGCCAAAAAAAAACAGCTCAACAGCCGAACCTTGACATCAATCCCCCCCCCTCCCTCCCCCCCCCACCCCACCCCATAAGCCACGCAAACAGCAGCTAAATTAGACAAAATGTTCCACACCAAACACAAAAAGAAGAGACACAAGACAAAAAACGTGCAAAAAATCAAGAAAATGCTTAAAACACCACGGCCGTCTACACGCCGTGCACCTACTACAAAGCAAACAAACAACATACTACCTGACTAGCAAACTAACACACTATCTAGAGACTACCTAACTACCAAAAAAACAGCACACACATACACCATCAATTAAACAAAGAAACAAACACAGAAACAAACACAAACAACCAAACAAACAAACAAACAACCAAACAAACAAAGAAACAACGAAACAAACAAACCAACTGACAAACTAACACCTTTCCACACAAGCACACAAACAAAAAACCTAACTAGCACGCCAACACGCTATCTAACGAACAAACCAGGAAACAACAACACAAACAAACACACAAACAAGCAAGCAAGCAAACAAACAAACAAACAAACAAACAAACAAGCAAACAGACAAGCTACCTAACTAGCACAAAACAAACAACTACATAACTCATAAACTGTTCACCAGCACACCAGCTAACAAACAAACAAATACAAAAGCGACCAAACAAACTGCCCACCAAACAAACAAACAATCAAGCAAGCAAGCACACAAACACACACACACCAACAAGCAACACCAACAAGCAAGCAAGCAAACAAAAGACAAACAAGCAAGCAAACAATCTAGCAAGCAATCAAACAAAAAAAACAAAGAGACAAGCAAGCACGCAAGCACGCAAGCACGCAAGCAAGCAAGCAAGCAAGAAACACACAAACAAACAAAAAAAACAAGCAGGCAAACTAGCTCGCAATCAAACAAACAAAACAAGCAAGCAAGCAAGCAAGCAAGCAAGCAAGCAAGCAAGCAAGCAAGCAAGCAAGCAAGCAAGCAAGCAAGCAAGCAAGCAAGCAAGCAAGCAAGCAAGCAAGCAAGCAAGCAAGCAAGCAAGCAAGCAAGAGAGCAATCAAACAAGAAACAAACAATCAAACAGCAAGCAAGCAAACAAACTAGCAAGCAATCAAACAAACAAAACACAGAAACAAGCAAGCAAGCAAGCAAGCAAGCAAGCAAGCAAAAGCAAAAGCAAAAGCAAAAGCAAAAGCAAAAGCAAAAGCAAAAGCAAAAGCAAAAGCAAGCAAAAGCAAGCACGCAAGCAAGCACGCAAGCAAGCACGCAAGCAAGCAAGCAAGCAAGCAAGCAAGCAAGCAAGCAAGCAAGCAAGCAAGCAAGCAAGCAAGCAAGCAAGCAAGCAAAAGCAAGCAAGCAAGCAAAAGCAAGCAAGCATAAGCAAGCATAAGCATAAGCAAGCAAGCAAGCAATCAAACAAGAAACAAACAAACAAACAAACAATAAAACAAGAAGGCAGGCAAGCAATCCACACAACCGAGATCCAGCCGTGCGTGACTAAGACACTGCGCAATTGACACACGAACAAACACCAAGCAAAGAAACGCATCAGCTCACAAACCATTTAACACACGACGCAACAAACACACAAACAAACAAACACAAACAAGCAACACCAACAAGCAAGAAAACAAACAACAAACAAACTAGCAAGCAATCAAACAGACAAAACAAACAAACTTGCAGCAAGCAATCAAACCAGAAACAAACAACAAATCAAACAAGCAGGCAAGAACGCTACGAAACTTACCTAGGTCCTCCAGTAGAGAGGTTAGAATAAGGGTACCCTTTCTTCTGTAGTCTACTTTATCAGGGGAACCCTCCCCCCCCAAAAAAAGGGAAAAGGACACCTAGCTGGGGAACCTAGCCAAACAAGCAAGCAAGCACACTACGAAACTCACAAAATAACTCCCCACATAACTAACAAACAACTACATATGCAAACAAACAGATCAACTACCGAAGAAACAAACACCCAAGTTGCCTAACTCCCCACCCACCCGAGGCCCAGCCATGCGGCCATGGCCTTTGCGCGCACGTTGGCGGCTTCAAGCGGCGCTGCGCGCTGAAACGCCGCGGAGGCGGAGGCCCAGGCGGCCATGGCGAGGTTCTGCGGCGCGGGCTCCTGCGAAGGCGCGAGCCCGCGCGAGGCGCGAATGCGCCGCGAGGCGGAAGTGGCGCCGAAGGGGGGCGGATGGCTGGGGACCAAGGGAAGGGAAAGCCGAAAAGCCAAGAAGCCAAGAAGCCAAGAAGCCAAAAGCGAAAAAAAAAATCGGAACAACAACAACACAAACGAAAAAACAAATCCTAAAAGAATACCCCTCCAAGGGAAAATCCACGATGTTGGGGGGTCCCCCCTAAAACAACACACATCTATGTGTTGAATCAAAACGTGTCATTTAACTTGGTGCGGTTGAGAGGGAATGAGAAATGGAATGACCCCGAACAAGAACAGTAACTATGGTTTTCTGTGGGCGAATTCAGTGACGCTCCTATGAAATGGCGGGGGTTTCTTTAGATAGATCAGGGGGTTTTTCAAATTCTCCATTTACCCCAGTGTTGGCAACCCCAAGAAAACACAGAAGGGGCTCGATAGGCAGGGGGGAGAAAGAAATGGAATGACCCCTGTAAACCATTCGCTATGGTTTCCGTTCAGATCCCGAGGTTCATTCCCAAATCCCTGGGCCCTACGCGCCCGTATTTGGGCACGGGCTGCATATTTTGCGAACCGCAACGAGTAAGAATCATCTCAGAGCCCCGCTCCTGGCAAGCATGCTACAACCACGGTTACAAGCTAGTTGCTAGCGCCCAAAACGCTACCAAGCTTGTAAATTTCTATATAGGCTTCACTAAAGCCGGGTCGAGCCACCTAATCAAGTGGTGCTTATCTGGCAGGTTTTGGGCACTCACTTGTCCTGGGCCCATGAAAGTGAGAATCGTGAACCACGAAACGACCCATTAAAGTGATAATCATGGTCATTAAGGTGTTATAAATTCGATCACATCTGGACTATAACAATTAATGTATACAATTGCGAGAGAAAAACATTTCGTTGAATTGACTCGTCCAGTAGCAGTAAATCAGCCATGTTCTGTGGCTCAGCTGGACCGCCTAAGGGTGCTTTCACGCGACCGTCGGAGTGACAAATTAACATCGAAATAATGACACATGGAAAACCAACACAACACATCTGAAAAGTGATGTTGAAATCCCCTCACAAGAGTAGACACACAAACTTCAGTGTTTGCAACAAGTTATCACGATTGCTGATCTACAGGGGAAATGCAGGAACGAACTTAGCGCAGAAAGGCTTGTGCCGGCTGGCAAAGAACTGTTGGATCATCAATAAAAAATGGCTGAATTTGGCAGTCATGGAATCGATTTCCTCTCCCCCGACAGGTTGAGAATCCAACCGCTACCAACCAAGCGCAAGGGGTTGAACGCAGCAAATACCAAGTCACTTCCCAGGTGAATCGGTCAGATCAGGCTTCTTGCCCAGCTTAAACATTTCTTCCAACAAAGTGACTGACGTCTACAAAGAAGGCCCTTTTCAAGGTCGTTTCCACCTGAAAGTAACAGATCTCCCCACCGAAACGGAACTATCGGCTGGTACCCATACTCATCTTACAAAGGCTAGTTGCCTTTTGGACTTCTAATTGCAAAGAATGATACACATTACATGTGCGGCCCGTCTAAGGGATCGCACGGATGCTAGTCATGCACAATGTCCTGCGATGCTTCTTGGAACCCATGGCCCCTGTAAATCCCCAATGCTCCATGTTTGGATTGTGGCTCACTTGCTTACATTCTCTTTGGTGCGCAAAGCGGATATCTTACGGTGGCCTGTGCTGATTACCTTTCGAGCCAAAGGGACATGGTTGGTCCTGTAAGAAATTGTAATGCAAGGCCGGCCGTATGGAATCTTGACCAAACCACACGTGGTAAAGATTAACCTTCGACTTTCACCTTGGCCAGCATGTACCGCCAGAGGAAAACCCAATGACAAAAGCAGTCAATTCGTCGTGGTTTCAAGTGAGCCATACAAAAGTCAATCGGATTTAACACATATTTTTCCTTCCATGGTAGGCTGTTTGTTTAAACAAACAGCAGATGATGCTACGTTGATCTGGCCGGATGGCTATGACTTAGGGACTCTTTGCTGGGCATCTCTTTTACGGGCATTTGTGTTCACCAACAACTTAAGAAGGTATTCCGCATTCAACATCCCTGCCACATTGGAACTTGAAGAAACCCAAGGTCGAGTCCCGAACCGTTGATTTGGATCCCAAACTTGAGCTCCAGGGGACAAACCTGGGAACAAAAACTTAACATTTTGGGACCTATCGCTGAAAATGCAAAGCTGAAAAGACCTGCTTTGGGTTTCCGTAAATATCAGAGTCTGTCCAAGAACTCAGGGAAACTGCCCTCCCCATGGCGAAGCCCCTCGAGAGTTGGCTCTATTGGATGATGGCCCCACCCCTGCTCCTGTGGTTGATTAGGGTTGTATGTCCCATGCTTGTGGGGATCTGAACAGCTTCTCGGAGGAGTTGCACTGCCTGCCAATGTACCAGGATCTCCTAAATTCCTGGGTCAACCCACTAAGCAGCTAGGCTATGACCATGGCTATATCTGGGGCAACGAGGGGAATGCTTTGAAATGCAAATCAACTATGTGAGCCCAAGACCCAAGCACAGGTACGCTTCGAAATTATTTTTCCGCCTATTGTTGGCTAGGGAGAAAACCCATATGAAGGCAAACAAAAGCAGCTCTCAGAGTTCTTTCTGTGTGTCCATTAAGGGAGGGGTAATTACCCGACTGTCAGTAGGTTTTACCTGACATGATTTTTGGCATTCCGTTCTGATAAAAGGACCCCCGAAGTGATTGGCGGCTTCCCTTTGGCTTCCAAACCAAACCAATCCCAAGAAGGGTACCCTCAAAAACATATTAAAACAACGACACCCTTTCAGCCAATCCCAAAAAGGGCAACCTGAAAAAACCGATTAGAACAAGACTAAACAGCTGTTGAAAATCCACGCCGAGGCATCGTCGCCCCCGAAGTCCTCCAGTTCGTCGAAGCGTACCGCTGCCATCTCAAAGAGCTGCGGAGCCGACGTCTCCAGCTTCCTGGACCCCCACAGGCTGTTGGCCGCGTCCTGACTCGAATGTCACCCCCAAAACGGGGGGACGGGAAACCAACAGAAGCTGGGCTAAACAAGGGTGGGGACAAGGTGAGAAGTTTTGTTGGTAATATTATGATGATTATTGTTGTTATTATATATATAATACAAAAAAAAGCCTTCAGAAACCACAGGAAACACTTGATCAATTTGATTCATATCATGGGCTCGCAACAATACTTACAAGAAGCCCAGGAACACACCCAGAAACCACGTGGTTCCGACCTTAGAAACACAGTCATGGCACAGTGCGAGCATTCGGCTCAGCCAATTGTCTGGTAGAAGCCCCAGTCCCGAACCCCCTTTTGGGCCCCCGTCCGGACCGCCCTTTTGAGATGTCGTCGATGTATCTATAGTAAACGTCTTTCACCGGCCGATCCTATGTCAGACTCAACTCTTGTTTTATTTGTTTAAGCGGAGTCTGGAAAACAAACGCAAATATCCATCTTTTTTTGGCTTCCTTTACAGCAAGAGAGACGTCCACAGTTCTGTGCTATTCAGCGGTTTAACAGTTCACTCTCCAGTTACTCTTGGGATATCTCTGCATAGATTCTTCCAACCCAAGGCTCTGGCATCCATTGAAACCTTAGACCTTCAATAACAACAGGAAAGTAACGCCACACGAGTTTGTAGCTGATTCCAATGGAAAGATACCTCCGACCAAAAAACAAAACAATCGGCACTGGGAAATAGTTGATGCCATTTCAGCGTCTCAGTGCGCTTCACTCCGTCTTCATTCATGCGCGTATCAGCGACTCGCTGCGCAAGCAAGCAAAACACTGCAAGAGCATGGCCCAACCACGCGTGTTTCCCGAAATGGGGACTCCCCATTTATTTGTGTTCCTCTTCACTTGCCTTGAATAAACGACAAACCCGATTCCCCCATGCTGAGAAACTCCGACACAGCAAAGTATGGGCTGCCCGCAGCTAGCAACCAATTGTGAGATTTGCTCTGAACTAACCAACCTTGAAAGAAGGGGCCCGATATGATTCACCAACCTAAAGCTCACCAAGAACCAACAATATACCCCCCCCTCCTGTTGTTCAACCCCCCCCCCCAACCACAAGTTCCGCTATAATCTTTCTTCACCAACCTGAAAGGGCCCCACAGGAAACGAACCTTCATGCCTCACATCCGCCGCACTCCAAAAGCGAATTCATCCGTCAGAAACCCGACACGACATGTCAAGCTTCAAGCAAGATGCTGCCTGGACATTTCGAACAAACTTGCGATCCTGCTGCACCTCAAACCATACCCTGGAAGTAAGCGTTGTGAATATTACAGGGCGATGCACCATTCAGACTACCTTGACTAATGCCGGCCCAGCTACTAACCTACACAGACAACAAACACAACTTACTTTTGCCCCAACTGTACAACCACTCCTCCACCTACATGGTGCCATTGTGAGAAATCCCTGATTAATGCTTTCAAATGTGTGTTGTGTATTGGCCGGCAATTTGCAGGTAGACGTAACTGTCTTGAGTCGGAGTGGGTTTTCGAGATAAATGGACTGATGTACATACCCTCATTGGTTGGTACCATAAGCCGAGGAACATGCTTCTGAGAACCTTGATGTGATGCTTGCGCCAAACACTTTAGAACTTTTGTTGGCGCACACCCTCCCAGCACATCCGGATTATCGGGCCGCTTTTGTTTCAGCATGAAACTGCCCGAAATCCAAACTAACCCTGTTGCGGCGCCCGTGGTTAAGGGCTCTCTGACATAAGCTTTAACCGAAGGCTTCCTTTCATCGAGCAACCAAACAAGGCCCTTGCAACCAAGGAAGACTCTTTTAAGATCCTCTGAACACGGAATCTAGCAACGACATCCTGAACATGCACCCAGCAAGTGGGCGCCAAACAAACAAATACCAAGGGTTGGGTCCTGAAACAACGGGCCGGCGAAAGCAACGTCATCGCAAGCTCTCACTCGTCATCGCAAGCTCAGCTTGTGGCCTGCTAAAACAAACTAAAAAGACTCCAGGCAGGTCTTGAACAACTGGGAGCGTGCCAAAAGAAATTTGAAAAAGACTCCAGGCTCCTGAAAAACTGGGAGCCTACACTAGGTCCTCCAGAGATAGGTTAGAATAAGGGTACTTGTTTTTTCTGTAGTCTATTTTGGTAGGGGAACCCTCCCCCCAAAAAGGGTAAAAGGAGGCAAAAGGGCACTACTGGCAGACCTAGTGCCCCAACAAGACACACTCCGAGAGGTGCAGGGCGGGGGCTCCCCTCCTGCGCATCGAGGGTTCGGATGAGCCCGCAGGCCGCGCGTGCGGCCGAGTCCATCAGCGGGCCCTGCAGGTTGGGAAGGAAATCGAAGGGGGCGCAACGCTCTGGGCGTTTCGTTTGGCATCCCTTTTTAGGGATTGGTTTAAAGAAAATGCACTTGTAAATAAGTCCGCTTCGGTTTAAAGAACATTTACTTGGTTAGTCTGAGCTGGAAACAATCCCCTTTTTTGGGCTTGTTGGTTCCGCTTCACTTTGGCACTTTGGAGGCGAACACCGCTAGTAATCTGCCAAGTTGGTTCATCCAGGATCAAGTTGGTAGGACAAACTTAGTGCGCATGAAGCATCTGCCACTTAGGAAGTCGGGCAGATGGAATGCTCTCTGGGTCCTGAGTGAGGAGCCAAAATTCATGACTCCAGGAGGGTATGCATGAGTGCACTTTTCCACTTTTGAAGGAGGTTGTCCACACCTGCGTTCTCAACATTCCAGTTGTCGGTGTGTATATATAGATATATATATATATATATGTATATGTATATATGTATATGTATAAATTTTAATATGTCATTTTTTTGAGACAGACATGGGAGCCGGACAGCTATGCCGCGGACTTTGTCGAGAAAAAAAGGGATCTTCGAAGGATTCCTCGAAGCTGCAGCGCAAACTCAACAAGTATCAAATCCCAAAACACTTTGTCGAAGTTCCGCGACGCCGGAAATCCAGACCCACGCCCCTTGCCGAAACCTTCTGATTTTATGTATATATATATGCGTGTGTATATATATATATATGTATATTGCGGTATAATACTAATAATAATAATAATAATAATAATAATAATAATAATAATAATAATAATAATAATAATAATAATAATAATAATAATAATAATAATAATAATAATAATAATAATAATAAATAATAATAATAATAATAATAATAATAATAATAATAATAATAATAATAATAATAATAATAATAATAATAATAATAATAATAATAATAATAATAATAATAATAATAATAATAATAATAATAATAATAATAATAATAATAATAATAATAATAATAATAATAATAATAATATATATATATATGTATAGAGATAACTACGTCCGTTTGGCCGTTTGGAGGGGACTACCTCAGGTTGGGAGTTTTTGAAGCCTTCACCTTCAAGAATCACAGATCACGTTCAGAAGAACATGAAAACTATGAAAAGGGGCTTCGTGCCCCTTGATTAGTTGTGTCAATCACCCCGGTTTGGCTTTTAAAACAAGCCCCACCATAGAATGCCATCCCCAAACCTGTGGTCTCTTTGATCTTTGGGCAGTTGACTCTAACGGGAACCTTTTTTCCAAAACAAGAGGAACACGACAGCCCAACTGTGGACCAACGAACAAACGGGGATACGAAAGGGAGCGGGGATATGGGGGGATTCCCTTGGCGCCATTTCCCATCTCAAACTTAGTCAAAGTGCATCAAACGGGGGAATCCTCCCGTATCCTTGGTTCCCCGTGTATCCCTGCTACCCTCCCACCAGCTAACATGGAAGTGCACAGACCCCTGTCGAAAGACTACTTTCCGCTTCTTCTTTTTGCGGGGGGTCTAACAAAGACACACTCCCCGTATACATTTGGCTGTGGGTCAAAAATAGGTAGTTACCCAAAATGGAACCCTGGTAAATGGAAACACGGACTAAAATCTGCGGTCCCCTGGTCATTTAATATTGACCCACACCCATTTGGACAAACATATTAAGCACATGAAAGCCCAACGTCCGCAGGCCGCCGAACCCGAACGCCGGAAGGCCGGATCGGAGTCGGCTCGTCGGCTCGCCTCGCGAATGCGCGTAGTCGCCGAAGCCCAGGCGCCGTTGGCGATGTCCTGGCGCCCAAACTGGGAGACGTCGGTGGAAGGCCTCGCTGGCGAGACGCGAGGGGTGGGGAGTGGGGGGGTTGGGAGGGGGGGTTGGGGGTGGTGGGGGGGAAGCTTTGTTTTGTAGAATATTCAAGGGGTGGGGGGGATTGCAATTCCCATTTTTAAGGTGGTGGGGGGAATTCTAAGATGGTTTCTACCATTGCGTGGTTTAATGGGTGGCTTTTTTCCATCAGGAAAGAGGGCAAAAAGCGGGCGGAGTCTCTACGATGGTTTCACACACACACACACACCACTACCCCGCAGGAGTTTAATGGGACATACACCTTTGAAGGAATGGCTATGTGACGGCTTTCACGCATCCTCCCCCCGCAGGAAATGGGCTCTGAATGCTGTCACCGAAGCAGCACTCACCCAGTCCTTGCATTCATTCCAGGTTGGCCCCAGATTCATCAAGAATAGAAAATCTAGAGATGTGTTGTTCTTTTCCAGAAAGAGGAATAGGGTCAGTGTACATGTCAGCTGCCTTAGGTTGATGAACCATTTGGTTAGACAGGGGGCGTCCACCTAGCTTTGAGGGTGTTCCAATGGACAGGGAGACACCCAGCGGCAGTCCGTGAGGGAGATATTTTGCTGCTTGCACGCTCGGGGATTAGCAACTTTGCATTTTGCCGAGCTGCCGTTTTGACACAACCCAAAAAAACGTTTGTCGAACACGACTTTTTTGCAAGGCATGCCAAGGAACTCGGCAAGACATCTGTTCTAGAGTTCATGTCCACAGAACACCACGTGCAAAGGAAGCTCACGCAAGATGGAAACCACACCTTGATGTTGAACATCGACCACAAGGGAAACTCATGAAACCAACGGTTTTGTCAATCAAAATCTGCCCCGCAAAATGTTTGAACCTCCGTCCCAGCCTTACCTTAAAACATCTATAAGACATCAAGGGTTGTTTGGCAAACGACGCAATCAGGGGGTGTGAACCCCATCCCTTCTAATCGAGCCATAAATCTCTACCTGCGGCTCCAGGCAACGCCTGCGCAATCTCTCGATTTCTGATGCCACGTCATTTCAAGACCATCTTCATTCGCCGCGAGTCGGAAAATATGCGGGTCTTAAAACAAAGCAAACAACAAATACTCACCTGCCCAAAGGACCCAGGAATAATAACAGGGACACTAACATGGTCGTCTTTGGGCAAGTAAGACTTCGAAACGAGCTTTCTGAGAATTGCTGAGACACACAGGTCAGAATCAAACCTATCAAAATAGCCAGAAGCATGTACAGAATTCAGAAGGCGGCCGTGCCTATTTCTGGTTGGGATTCTCCCTTACTAACCTTCATCTGACCAGATTTTGAGCACGTGGCTCACATCGCTTCGCCCTTCTCTCGAAGCGACGGGACCAGCTTTGCCATTTTTTTTTCGGGCCCAGCTCAGTGAGAACCGGGGAAACACTGGCAGAACCAGTTACAGTGGGAAGGCCACAAAACAAGAAAGGGAGTTAGAGTGGAATTCACTCACTGGGGTGGATTGTTCAATTTTCTGAGTGAGGGGTTCAGAATTCACAGCCCTCAGGTCGATCCATTCACGAAGGGCCTTGCAAGAGTGGAAGGTCCTTCCGTTCACCGTAAGCCTTCAGAGCTCGTTCCAGGAAGCCAAACACTCAAGGTGCTCATAGATTCTCCTAGATGGGGTTAGAAGAAACAATCATGAGAGACACCTACTGGTACCTCTACGCCTCTACGCCTCTACGCCTATTCTTACGACCTAGGGTGCACCGCGAAACCAGCAGTGTAGTGACAACCCCTCAACTTGGTTGACGTTGGAAGGGGAGAAGAAAAAACATAGCAGCTAAGTGGGGATTTCCCACTAAACCACAATAAGCAAACATGTAAAACGTTTCCCAACAACAACCATGTCAAGAGCTCAGGTCACCCGAGTTGCGGGCTTCTGAATTTCGAGATCCGACTGAGTGGTCTTTCAGGGATCCTTACATTATACACCCTTACATTATACACCTGAACATTGCCTTGTGCATGGTGGTTTCCCTTTGTTTTGGTACGGAAAATGCCATGTTTCAAATGGTTGCAAAATGTTTCAAATGTATCTTTTCCCCAAACAACGGGACTTCCCAAGGCCCGCAACCTGCGCTCCAGACGAAGGGGCGGCCGCCATACAAGGACGCAGGCAGCGAGAGCCCGTGCGAGGCCAGCGACGTCCTGCAAGGTCTGAAGATGGGAAGTGAGGAGCAAATGAAATGATCCACCGTGTTTTCACGAACCCACTTTACTCTACTCAGTTGCCCAAAGGACCTAGAAATACAAGGTTATAATTTGGGACCTTGATTGAAAGTGGACCAAAGAAGAAACACCAAAAGGTCAAAAGGTTGGCTTTGGGCATGTGAGTTTAACCTGCCAACAACAAGTTTGTTGTTGGAACAAGTGAGCACCAAACTGTCATTGACGTGTGGTGCATGCTTAGGAAGGCTTCAGAGCGATCAAAGCAGCGAGAACCCTGAACCAAAGGGTCACCTGAAAAGTATATCCGGCCCCTCTAAAAAAATAAACCCTAAGCCCTCTCAGCCCAGAAAAGGTGACATGTCCCCGATCAAAATGAGTGGAGGTTTGGGCTCTAGACTGGATCCTTTGTGAATAAGCCCAGGCTCAGAATTGTGCTTGTTTTGGAGGGGAAATTTGGCTGTGGGTCAAAACCCTGTAAGCCTGGTGAACATCAAAATAGGTGGTACATGGGTGTTCATCCGCCCCAAAATGGAGGTATACGTTACGACCCATGGCTATTTGAAGATGTCACTTCAAGCCCACAACCCGAGCTGACTTTGGTTCTGCAATATTGTTACAAAGAAGCCAGGTAGTAGAACCATGCACACGCACAAAAAGAAGGTACCCTAAAAAAAACGTCGTTTCCTTGAACGCCAACCAACAAGGTTGTCATGTCTTGGTTGACGTTGGAAGGGGAGCAAAACAAATGAAACAAATAGCAGTCAACTGGGGATCTCAACCACTAAACCACAAAAATGCAGCCTGAAGTAAAATGTTTCCCAACAACAACCATGATGTTGAGAAACACCCTCAACTCGGTTGCTTTCTGCCCGCCTGCTGGAAAGTTGTTAACTTTTAGTGGGTTTAATACGGAAAACCCATTACTTAACAAACACTTGTTCAGTCCTAACATCCAAGCAAAATGCGCCAACGTCAACGCGCTACCCGCCGCCTGCGGCCGCAGCTCGGCGCGCTTTTGCGCCGCGGCCTCTGCTGCCGCGGCCAGCGGCGGCCAAGGCGCCGCGAGGAGCGCGGCAAAGGCCCGGCAGCTGTTGGTCGACTCCTGCGAGGTTTGGCTGAAACCGCCGGAATGTCGAGCCCGGATGCATTTTCACCCCTGGTTGTGGGTTTTTGGGAGTGTTTTTTGGGGCTGTTTGTAAATTTTGCAACCCCTGTTTATGTATGATTTTTTATGGGGGTGTTGTTTGGGTTTAGTGATTCATCACTTTTGGAGGGGAAGGCCCCATATTCATAGTTTAGGGCTGTGGGAAATGGAATCCACTTCTGTGATACAACATAACGGTCTTCCCAAAGACTTCCCCCCATAGAAAGGGGGAAGATTCCCTTGCATCATACAAGTGAGCAATTGCGAGATTGTTCGAATGTGGTTTCCCTTTAAAGACAGCCAAAAGCGGGTTCCCCACAAAAGACACACCCATACTCATGGCTTCATGTTTGAAAGGGTCGTTGGAGGGCACCCAAAGGTCTGTGACCAACCGATATTCAGCAAAGAAACAACGCTACAAATATAAACCATTATCTTCCAGCACCCCCAACCACTGCTTTTTGGACAGTACTTGCGCTTTCGGACATGGGAAGAAGCAGTTGCTGGGAGGTGCTTGGCTCTTGGTTACGTTTAAACAAATATTTCTTGTTAAGTCCCCTGACTTGCTGCTTCCTCCCCGGGAATCATTCCCTGTTTCCCTGACCAGACCAGCAAGGATGGAACTCGGCTGTTCGTTCTGTTTGGATTGCGAGCTTCGATCGAAGCAACCGAACCATGCAATGGTCATGTGGTGTTCCCACGTCGACTTTTCCTCAAGGTGCCCAAGCCTGGTTCAAATGGAGTCTTGGCCCAATACACAATCGCATTGGACAGCCGCAAAAGGGGGCCCTTTCGTAACCCTGGATAGTCGTAACCCTGGGTAGGGATGAAGAAGCGCAGCGTCGCATGCATTTTCCCTCAACATGGGCGGGTGCCCTTTGGTCGTCTCTCTAAAGTACATCAACCCAATCAACCCAATGAGGGTTCCCCATTCAAGGAAAAAAAAATCTTTGGGTTTGAAGGGAGCTTTGTTTGAAAACAAAGTCAAAGCCCAACGCCCCCCCCAAACCAAACAGAACCCAGCTCTGCTTCCCTTTCCACGGGTTGTTTAAGCCGAACCAGTTTGCACGAAAGGCAAGCCAAACGGGCTGCTCAAAGGCAATTCACCTTGCCAAAGCCCCAAGGTTGAAAGCTCGGGTTCGAGCAAGCCGCGAAAAAATGGTCTTGTCAATTCGGTCTAACCCTATTCTAAAAGTTGGAGGACCTTGTACCTTAGCACCAGGCGAAGGGTGTTTCAGCTTGGCAAGGGAAGGTGCAGGAAAACAGCCAGGGGGTCGCAGAAGAAAAATCACATGTCTGGACCCATCGTCGGCTTCTCCTGCGGCTTGGGCTCCAAAGCGCGGGCAGTCGCCAGCGCCCCGACGCCGGCCATCAGCGGTGCCTGCAGTGAGGGGCCTATGGCCCGCTTTAAATATTTTTAGGGCATCCAACAGAGGGGCTGGCCAAAATTGTTAACACCACTTACCCATCGCCTTTAATTTTGCTTTGACTTTGAGTTGTTGCCACGTTTCTGAGACTTAGATCGATCCCCTGCAAGTTAAACAGTATTGTAACGGAGAATGCAGGACACTCAAGAAAGGAACAAGTCAAAAGGCGCAGTTTGTCTGGCAATGTTTGCAGGAATGCTCCAACCTTCAGGTTTTCCCCCCGTTTTCTTTTGGGCTATATAAGCGGGGCCTTTACACCTGACATCATAAAACATCAGCTTTGGGCAGGTGAGCCGAACACCGGAACTTCAGCGGCCAAAAGAAAGTATACAACTGTCTGCTGGCCGACTAAGGGAAGCCTAAAGAACAAACGGGTGCCTGCGTCTGTGGCAACCCATTTTAGAAATCTAACAATACTTCCAAAAGACTGGAATACTGGATCCCCCAAGTAAAGGACCTACATCATGGGTTTTCGCTTGTGAACCCCCCGATCGGTTTTCGCTCCAAACCCAACAAGCAGGCAGAGCTCCAAACCCCGCACTCGCCTGCGTGGTCTGAAGGCTGGCCGTGCCCCACGACACATTTGCCAGGGACTGCGGCGTACACTCAGGCAATAAGCGCCCGAAGGCCCGCAGCATGGAAGCCTTGGCCAAGGGCGAACCATGCTGGGAGTCAAATTCTGGGGGAGGCCTGAAACAAATCTAATATGACTCGTCTCCTTTGGATATCCGTTTCGGCAAACTGAACGTCGCGGGCTAGTGAGCACCCAGCTTGGCTTGGCTTGTCATGTGCTTGTTTTGCAAGTATCAAGTTTGTTTGCAGGTCTAACTTGTAACTTTGCCTGGTTCCAGCTGGTCACTGGGCAAGCATGAATCGTACGTGAATGAATGAACGAGTGCACGAGTCAATGAGAGAATGAAGGAAGGCAGGAAGGCAGGAAGGCAGGAAGGCAGGAAGGCAGGAAGGCAGGAAGGCAGGAAGACAGGAAGGCAGGAAGGCAGGAAGGCAGGAAGGCAGGAAGGCAGGAAGGCAGGAAGGCAGAAAGGCAGGAAGGCAGGGAGGCAGGAAGGCAGGAAGGCAGGAAGGCAGAAAGGCAGGAAGGCAGGGAGGCAGGAAGGCAGGAAGGCAGGAAGACAGGAAGGCAGGAAGGCAGGAAGGCAGGAAGGCAGGAAGGCAGGAAGACAGGAAGGCAGGAAGGCAGGAAGGCAGGAAGGCAGGAAGGCAGGAAGGCAGGAAGGCAGAAAGGCAGGAAGGCAGGGAGGCAGGAAGGCAGGAAGGCAGGAAGGCAGAAAGGCAGGAAGGCAGGGAGGCAGGAAGGCAGGAGGCAGGCAGGAAGGCAGGAAGGCAGGAAGGCAGGAGAGGCAGGGAGAGGCAGGGAGAGGCAGGGAGAGGCAGGGAGAGGCAGGGAGAGGCAGGGAGAGGCAGGGAGAGGCAGGGAGAGGCAGGGAGAGGCAGGGAGAGGCAGGGAGAGGCAGGGAGAGGCAGGGAGAGGCAGGAAGGAAGAATCAAGGAACAAAGGAACAAAGGAACAAAGGAACAAAGGAACAAAGGAACAAGGGAACAAAGGAACAAAGGAACAAAGGAACAAAGGAACAAAGGAACAAACCAACGACCAAACAAACGAACAAACGAACAAGCAAAGCAAACAAACGCACAAACAAACAAATCAACACACCAGCAACACAACAACAAACGACTGAACGAACGAACAAACGAACAAACGAACGAACCAACGAGGCAAACGAACCAACGAAGCAACGAACCAACGAACCAACGAACCAACCAACCAACCAACCAACCAACCAACCAACCAACCAACCAACCAACCAACCAACCAACCAACCCACCCACCAACCAACCAACCAACCAACCAGCCAGCCAGCCAGCCAGCCAGCCAGCCAGCCAGCCAGCCAGCCAGCCAACCAACCAACGAGTCAACCAGCCAACCTGCCTACCTACCAACCTACCAACCAACAAAATACTCAAACAACAAAAACACAAACAAAGAGCTAAAACAAACAAAAAGACACGTCGGCACAAATGAGCAAGTAAGTAAACAAACAAATGAACGAACACCTGGCAACTGGACGAATGCACGAATACCCAAACAAATCAACGAACAGAACGGAATGGAATGGAATGGAATGGAATGGAATGGAACGGAATGGAATGGCTGGAATTGAATGGACTGGAACTGATGATACACACGTGAGTTGTCCAAATTCAGACAGCATCCCGCAAAATTGAAGAACCGGGTCTCCAGTGGCCCATGGGAGAAAAGGCCACTTTGCGTGGTTGTTGAATTTAAACGGCACCCCGGCAAAGAAAAGGCAACCAAAAAAAGCTGGGCATCTGTCAACTGGGAGGGGACCTAAAAACGATGGTTTTCCTTTGGGCTTCCTTCATATAAGGAAAGTGGAAACAAAAACAAACATGGAAACCTGAAAGTCGCCGGAAAGTCTTGGAACCAAAAGGCTTCTTGGCACAGTTGCCACTGAGACGCCAGCGGCATGTCCGCAGCAGCCAAGGTCGCGAAGCCCCGTAGAAGATTCGCCAGGTGCTGCTGGGTGCACTCCGCAAGCCTCCGAGTGAGACGCTTGAAACCGTGGAATGGACTGCTTGCGCTTGGTTGACGTTGAAAGGGGAGCAACAATTGAGAATTTTTAGCAGTTAAGTGGAGTTGGATATCAATCAAACCACAATAGGCAAAAATGTAAAATGTTTCCCAACAACAACCACGTGCAGGTTGAATTGCCGGCTGGGAGAACCGTTTTTGTTGGACTGAAGCAACCCACCCGATGGTTTTTGGACGGCAGCAAGACACTGGCAGAACAGGGAACGGATACCACTATTTTGGAGGTCCCCTATCTTGACAAATATGCCGATTTGACCTCCTAAATGTGGTGCTGTGATTGAGGTTGCCACACCTGCCTAAACGGACTCGAAATAGCAGGTGAACCTTGCGGACATGCACTAAACATGAAACAAAATGGAAAACCAAAAGGTCAAATCCGGTGAACGTCAGGGGAATCCACAAAAACACACCACACACACACACACACACACCCGCTAGCATCATCTCAACCTCTTCCACTAGCTTGTCCGATTGGTCAGTATCTGCCTCGCCTGCCTTAAAATTTCAGATCCACAAAAAATACTAGCTCCCAAACGGCAAATCCTTTACATACTCTTGTTTGAAAAGTGGCCCCGAATCAATCCTACAAGGGGGGTAGTACTTGGGGGTTGATAAAAACTGTATTTAGAGGCCCCCCTAAATAAAGATTCCTGGTTGCCCCCCCCAAAAAAAAAATAAAACTCAACTCGAATTTGAAAAGGCTTTCTTAGTAAAAAGGCTCAATCTTTAAAAGATCTCCGTTGAAACTTGCTCCCTATGATTTCAATCATCTAGCTTTTGCAATCCCCAAACTGCAATTTATTTACATACTCTTGTTTAAAAAGTGGCCCCCAATCAACCCCAACAAGGGGGGTAGTACTTGGGGGTTCAAAAAACATTATTTAGGGGGGGCCCGTAAATAAAGATTCCTGGTTGCCCCCCCGCCAAAAAAAAAGTATCACCAGCAATACTAAATCAATTGGAATCTCAACAAGTCAAATCTCAAAAGGAGGCTCCAGCAATACTAAACCAGTTGAAACTCAAATCCCTCAGCAATACTAAACTTACCCCTTAAAACTCCAAGCCCCGGGGAAGTTAATCTTTTTACAGACATATAGCCCATGTTACCCAAAAAGTTGAAAAGTTGTGTTTTTAAGAGGTAAGTAAACCAATTGTAAACTCCAATCCCTCAAGTCAAATCTCAAAAGGAGGCTCCAGCAATACGAAATCAATTGAAAACTCAAATCCACCAATACTAAACCAATTGGAAACCCGAATCCAATCTCAAAAGGAAGCTCCAGCAATACTAAATCAACACAACAAGTCTGTGAGCAATACTTAGCAATTCGTAATCAAGTTGCAAGAACTATTTGAGGAGGGAAGTTGTTTGAGGGGTTCTTAATCAGAGGCAGACATTATGGTTCTAACCCTCTTGCGTGGGTTGAACATCCACTAAGGGCCCCCCGTCTTAACCCTGAAGCGCCGTTCCTCCGAATCCACGCGGAAAGGCAAGGCACCTAGCAGACTGGCGGGTGAAGTTGAGCAGCGCAGTGTGCAACGCGGCTGCCTGGCATTAGGAAATCAAACTCTTCAGGTTGCCTATATGGATGATTCTGCGCCCCATCTGGGGAAGTTTGGGGGGAAGTGCGAGTGGAGGTCAGCCAGGAAAGTTCGTGTGCCAGGCCACTTTAACACTTTCCCGTGCAAGCTGCAAACGTCAAGCCACAGGAACCCAATCTTCCACTCCGTACATCCTGCAATAAGCCCTTTAGGCGCTGCGTCTGGTTATCGTTTGGAATCATACGAACCGAGCGGTTTTTCACAAATCAATTTGGACCTGCTGACATGCTCAGAACATGTCCTCATTGCGTTTGTCTGAGAAGCCTCAAAATTGGTGCAGTGCCATTCGTTTCTTTTGAAAACCATCCCAAAAAGAGTACCCCTCCTCCAACACAAACACACACCGCAGTTTTTGAACAGCTTGACAGGTTGGTGTCAAGGCTATATACATCCAGAAACCTAACTAACAGAGCCACAAGCGCTTTGCGCAGTGTTTTTTTTGCTGGACATGCACACTTTTCCATTGTGTGCACTTTTCTGCAAGTGAAGATCCAGGATTAAGTAGAAAAGTAGAACACGAAGTGCGCTCCTGCAGCCCTGGCTGCAAATTTCTAAGTTTTAAGTACGCAAGCAATATGCGAAGAGCATTCACACAGCTCCGCCTCGCGAATCAAGACTTTGAAGACAAAAGTAAGACGCGAAGTGCACTCCCCTCCGGTTGAAAAAGCTCATATTTTTTGCGTGCGAAGGTAGTGCGCGAAGCGCGCTCTCGCAGCTCCAGATCGAAAGTCGAAACTTGTTTTTAAGCGCAAGAGTAATGTTCGCAAAGCGCGCTCAGCTACACTTCCGCCTCTTCAACTCGAACTTCAGAACTTGTAAGCGCAAAAGTAGTATGAAGCACACTTCCACGGCTAAAAGCGCCAGCCTTCTTGCGCTGGCAAACCGCGCGCAGATATGGACAAGAGGTTGCCCAGAGAAACGGACATGACAGATTGGCATCATGCGCAAGAGGGAGCATCATGCGCACTATCATGGGCAACATCATGCACAGCGTGAAGCAATTCACAGCATCGTGTACAAGACAAGTTGACAGGAGAGATTGTGAAGCATGATGCTAAGCTTGCTCATCAGAACTTGCAGAAGCTTCGCTGGGGTAGGGGCAATGACGTGTTTAGGTTTCATTGCTCATCAGGTGGGGGAGGTGTCAGCGTCTATTTCATGTGCTTCTATGCTTTCGGGCCACCTGTCGTCTCGTGTTCTCTCGGGAACTGGCCACCAAAGGCCCGAAATGGCCACACTGGCGCGCATCACGCGGAGTTCGTCCCATCCGTCCTTGGCAAATGTCCGCAGCACATTGGCCAAATCCTGCGGGCTGCTGCCTGGCGCCAGGTTGCCCAAGGCTCGTCCCCAACTTCTCTGCACACTTTACATGGCACACAAAAACCGCCAGTCCTTGTGCCAAGAGCCTCTGAGAATGATGGCTTCGGTTCTCACTCACCCAAGCTCGCACAGGGCCTCTGTGGGCTTCGGTTCTCAAGGAACGCTCGGAACGGGGATGGACTTGGTTGACGTTGGAAGGGGTGCAAAAAACAGGACATTTTAGCAGCTAAGTGGATTTGGATTGCGAGCACTAAGCCACAATAAGCAAACATGTAAAATATTTCTCAACAACCATGTTCCCCAATACATTTTCTGTAAATGATGGCCTTTCTCAAGGAACGGTCGGGACGGGTATGGAGTCGGCTCGGGATCCAAACCCGCCTCGCTCCACGAAGGCTTGCCCCACGCAGCTCAGTGCCGGAAGCTCGGCGAGCCGCGGCACCGCAGAAGCTCGGGCGCTGTTTGCCTACGCCCGCGTCCGGAAGAAGGAGCCAGTTGTCACATGGGAAAATTGGGAGCTGCGTGGTCAAATCAAAACCAGGAATATACTCCACATCGCCAGATGGTACTATAGGTATAACTTCCCATAACATCTTTCAAAAAGCCTCCACAAACCGAACATTCTCCGATTCTCCGCACAACCGCACAGCAATCCGTCCAAATGGGTCAAGTATTGGTGGGTATTTCACAGAGCCGGAGACCCTCTGGGATGGTGTCAAAAAAATAATGAAGCTCAGTAAGGGACAGCACTGCCAAGTGCTCCCCCTTCATCCCCCACCAGGACACCTTCTGAGATTGTCTCAATTCCCCCAGTGGTCCACTGGTCTACTCACCTACACAAAGTAGGAGAAAACCGTGTGAGACTGTAACTGAACTCCTATGAACTCCTGTTTGGTCCCTTAAGTACCCAACATTGTCTGAATTCTGTCCAACTGGCAATAACTTGTTCCCTTGTTGATGTGCCCTTTTGGGACCCTGCACACAAGGTGAACATTCGGAACGCCAGTCAAATCCGGTCGATGTGTTTTTGGGGAAGTCTATGTCTCACTTGAGCGGATTGGCCAGACACAGTCTTCTAGGAGCTGATTCCCCATTCTTTTCAACTATCGTTCTTTTCAAAAACCAGCCGTTTTCCCTGAGATTCCGGAGGTTCTCTAGAAAGAAGGATCCCTGGAAAGAATGGGGAAGGTACCCCTAGAAGTCTGAACTTTCTAATTACTCAAATGGTCTTCCAGAAAAGGATCAAGTCCGGGAGTGCTAACACCAGGGAAGATTCCCTGATCTGGGAAACCACCAACTCTTGTGTGTCTGAAAATTGGGCACCTCCCCCTCCAAAAAAAACAACAACAACCTGGCTGGTTCGCTTTGGTAGCCGCTCAATACCAAAAGGGGACCCCTCAAAAAAAGACACACCCAACATGAAGCAGCATCAGGCATAGCGGAAGCAGCTTCCAGGAGCCCACAACCACTTCATGGCTTACGTTTTTCAAATCGCATACGACTTCAAGGAACAAGAAGTCCCTGTATGGCTATGGCCGCATTCCTGAAAACACCAACCAAACAAATGAATCAATCAAACAAATAAACAAACAAAGAAACAAACAACCAACCAACCGACCAAACAAACAAACAAACAAAACAAACAAACAAACAAACGAGCTAGAAAACGAGCTAGCAAACAAAATCACCAAGACTACCCCATCAACTAGCATGTTTGATTTCGGCCCATATGAAGTAAACCTTAAAATATAAAATCATGACAGGCGAGATCCCGAAACGCGCCACACACGCACACACACGAACAAGTGCGACCACTGCCAGGACGTGCTTCAGGGGCAACTCTGCGGCGGCAAAAGCAAAAGGTAGGCATTGGCAAGGGAAACGAGCCGCAGAGTGAACATAACAAACTTTGGTATTTGTTGCATCTCCGTTGGGTACCTGCTTTATCCCAATAGGTTTCGTCTCCGAACACCCCCAAAATGGTGGTGTCCCGGTCAACCCCGCAAGCGGGTACCAACCCCAGTATGCCTATTCTGAGGTCTGCCCCGGCATGGAAGACAAAAAGAGCCAAACGGGTCCAGAAAGGATTGGGTTAGGACCATCCACCATCAATCCACACTTGTGGGGTTTCAAAATAGCCTGGGTTGATAGCAACATTTGAAAACATAGCAGTTATATAAGTGGTTGGATTTCAACCACTAAACCACAATAAGCAAACATGTAAACATGTTTCCCAACAACAACCATGTAGGCCCTTGGACCATCCCCCATCAATCTACATTTGTGGGGTTTCAACATAGCCTTGGTTGACGTTGGAAGGCGAGCAAACAAAAAATATTTTAGCAGTTAAGTGCTTGGATATCGTTCCCACTCAACAACAATAAGCAAAGTGTGTCCAATGTTTCCCAACAACAACCATGTAGACCCTTGGAGCATCCCCCACCAATCTACACTTGTGAGGTTTCAAAATAGACCTCAGTTGCTTTTGGTGCTGGACTGGATCACAGCGGCATCCCTTATCTGATCCTCTGACTGGTGGTTTAATGTTGACCCTGGATGAATAAACTCCTGTTTATCAATATTGGGGGGGTGTCCCTGGTTTCAGTGGGGATTTATCACTTTTGGAGGGGAACACCCCCATATTGATAAACAGGGGTTTATCAATCCGGGGTCAACATTACAGGGAACCCACCCCCGTTCCCCGATAATCCTCAAATCTGAAATAAGGGAACCCGATTAAACACATCATGGCGAAAAAGCTCGCGAGTTTCTCACGCAACACAGGAGCATGCGACGCATGGCGGGCAACAGAACGAATCGCCAGATTTTAAGGGATGCAGCGAGACTCGTCTGAGACGCACAGAAAAAACAAACTCATTGAGTTCTACCAACATGGCTATAGCCCTTACTTTTCACCTTTATGACTCGGTTGCTTTCCGCTCCCCTGCTACAACTTTAACTTTTAGTGGTTTGATCCGGAAAACACAAATTCGTTGGCAAAAAGTTGTTCAGTCCTAACGTTTCCTTTGGCAAAATGCGCCAAAGATGACACCAGGTGACAGAACCGTCTACTAGTTGGGCGCTCGCGCGCCCCGAACCGCAACTTGCCGAGGCGCCAAGTGCTGCGCGTCGTGCTGGGAGTGGTTGCGCGAGAGGTTCTGGGCGAGGGCGGCCAAGAGGGCCGCATCCTCTGCCAGGACCTGGAAGACCGGGTTGGCCGTGTAACTCACTGGCTGAGTGGTGAGTGGATGGCCCAAAAAATGTCCAAACAATTCAAACTTATCACTATGTTCATGAACTAAAGTGGGAAAGGTCAAACTGAAGTTGGTAAAATGTTCCTAAAAGGTTTGTAAACTTTATATTTACCACTAAAATGGTCGTTTAAAGTTCATGAACGCAGGAAGCGAGTGTATGTTCGTTTGGGTGGGGAGGGGCCGGTGGGAATTGGAGGGATGCGAAAATCAAGGGTTCAAAACGCGGTACATGTAAGACATGCAAAAAACCTGGGCTTTCCTTTTGCTTGTTTGGCGCGCTTGGGAATGAATATTAAACTTTCCGAGCCCACTCAGACATTTGGTCTAAGTACTCTCCTGCAGATTAACATGGCACTTAACAAACCATGGTTTGCAGAGGAAACTCCTATTGGGGGACCCCCTTTTTGGCTTCCATGTTAATTTGCAAGGGAGCAAGTAACTAAGGGTTGACATTGGAGTACGGGGGCTAGACCCCAAACAAGCAAAGATGCGCAACCTACGTGGGTTTGCCATATGGCTGTGGCTCAAGAAACCGGTACCAAAATGGAACCCTGGTAAGTGGAAACATGGACCACACCCTGCGTAACCCCTCCTGTTTAATCTTGAGCCACACCCATATCCAAGCAAACGATTCCAAGTTTCAAGCGCATGACGCCAAGCTCTGACTCCCAGCAAGGGAAGCTGGGCCAGGGATGCCATGGAACCATGTGCCTCTAAAGGGACCTGGACAACGCTGGGCCCCACTGGGCCCGGTGCTTCCTTCTTCCCTTCAACACTCCCATAGAGAGCCATATTAAAAGCACCCACCAAAGTGGAAGCAACAAAGATCACATATTGATTGGAAGTTGTTTTTTATGATCATTGCATCCAGGCTCATGACATGATGTTGGAAAACATATGGAAGCATTTCTATTGCTAAGGCATCCACACACAATAGCAAGCTATTTGACGGCTGCATAGGAACCCCAAAATTGCAAGGGACATATCTGGGTCCCCAATTTTTTGGAAACAAAACACCCATCCCATGTCAGATTCCTTCAGGGATGAAACTGATTGAGTGCTATTTGGCACCCAGATACGGATGTGTCGTGAAATCAGGGAACCTCGAGAATGGTGGTTGTCCGTTTAGTTTCCCCTAAAACTCTACAAAAAGGGTTTCCCTAAGACATGACACACCTAAGGATGACCTCATGTTAGTCAACCCCAGTTTATTAATAGGGGACGTGTTCCCCTCCAAAAGTGGTCCGATTCCCAACCAAACCCCGGGCCACCCAAATTATATGGGTATGGGTCAACATTAAGCCACCAGGGGACCGCAGATTTTAGTCCATGTGTCCATTTACCAGGGTTCCATTTGGGGTACCTATTTGACCTACACCCATATTGAAAACCCCGACATTTCCCATGGCCTTCGTCATGCTCCGCGCGGCGTTCGCGGCGTTCTGTGGCGAGAGCTCCCGGATCTTGCGACCACAGGCCTGCACCAAAGCATCCGCGGCCGGAGAACCCGCGGCGCTCGAAGCGGAGGCCTGGCGGCGAAGAAAACCTTTTGGGTGTGTGTCTGTGTCCCTGTCTAAGTACTCTCCTGATTTATGGGGAACTCAACAAACCATGGTGTGTAGAGGAAGCTCCTATTCTCGGTTGCGAAATCTGCGAGCCCCTGCTAAAAGTGAATAACTTTTAGTGGTTGAAAACCCATGAGTTGGCAAAAAGTTGCTCAGTCCTAACATCCAAGCAAAATGCACCAAAGCTTTTGGGTGTGTCGTTGTTTAGGGCACCCCCCAACAAAAAAGGTGGCCTGAAAGCGGAGCACAGCCCAGAGTACAACCTTTTGGGATCTTCTGGGTGTCTGTTTATGTGGGACCCGTGTAGGTTTCCTCCTCAGTTCCCGGAAACAGACCAAAAAGAAAGGGTAGCCTCAAAAAAGAGCGTTTTGGATAGACAGCGGCTGTTCCTTTACGCTGGCTGTCACTTGTGGGTGAAGTGCATGGAACAAGTCAGCAATTCAGCTATTTGGGGCTCTGGCAGTAGTGCAATGGTGCTTCGAGCCCCGAGCAAGCTTCAACAAATCCAGCTTTGCGATGCAAAATTGAAGCAACCCCCCCCCCCCACATGCCAAATCCTTGCTGGGCTCAGTAGTGCTCAGCAACACTCGGTGAGTCTTACTGAGATTTTGACATTTGGGAGGGGGGGAACACGGGGGGGGCGTTAACTAACCTATGACATATGGATGGCGCAGTTTGCTATCACGGAAAGGTCTACTTTCCACAATCACAATTAGCTTGCTTTGGACTCCCTGAAAGTGGCGCTCGCATAGAGCCGGCCACGGAGTTCATCCACTTTTTAGGAATGCTGCTACTGCCTGTTTGCCCTGGGAAACGGGGATGAATAGATCTTCAAACAATCCGGCGCAAGGGTCCAAAATAACTCCATATCTTGACGACCACCCATTTGAAGAACCAGCAAATAATGAATGACGAATTGTTCAATTGGGGATGTGCCTATTGTCATTCATTGAGTTGATCTAGCTGCTTGAATAAATCTTCATCACCATTACGCCATCCACGCAAGGTATGTGGCCAGAGAGTTATGGTGATGGATCCGACGATGGCCCTTTGGAGATTGCGAACAGAGGGTCCAGGTCCAAATTGTGGTTGAAAGGGGTTGAAAGGGGCGAAACGGGGTTAAAAGGGGTTAACCATCCGCAAATGGTTTTGGAGGGCTTTTCAGGGGTTACTCGTAGCAAGGACTACAACGAAGACTAGAAGGTGACAACTGGGCTGGAGAAACCAGGTTCAGAAGAAGATAACACCTACACGCAGAGCAACATCAAAGACCATACCAATAAGGCAGAGCTCACAACCACAACGGCTACTGGACACACCACCAACCAGATCAAAGATCCAACTACGAGCACCACAAAAGATCTGGAGACCTAAAGCAGCACCTTCAACAGATCTCGACACCACACAACCAAAGGAGACAATCCACAGACCACTCACAGCACAGGAGGACAACCAAGACTCCTGGGAAAGACAAGGTGAACACTGGACAGGACACCACACAACACTTAGAACAACTCTATTCACTCCACCAGATGGACCAGGACATCCACCAATCAGCACACTTGAGCCTCACAGAACTACAATCACTCACAACAACTTTGGAGAAGTTTCACAACGCAATGATGACTGGACACTCATGGGCAACACAGCACTACCATTTCAATGGAAAGGAACAACAAGGTTCACCGTGAAGAAAGACTACGAGTACATCCAGGAGAACCACGATGAGGAACAACAACACGAGCATCATGAAGCACACAGAGCAAGAGGACTACGACAACCACAGCAGCCAACTCCACAACAAATAGCAGAACACAATCTTACACACCTACCATACAGAAACTGGTGTCCAATTTGCGTTCAAGGCAAAGGACGCCAAGACAAGTACAAGAAACAACAATCACGACAACCCGACATTCAAGTAGACTTCGCCTACATCTAATCACAACAAGACCCAAAGACCATACCAGTACTGACCGCAGTTGATGTTACTACACAACTGTGTATGGCAGTAATGGTCCCGGACATGATGGACTACATGGTCAACAACCTACAAGCATTCATCTTTGAGTGCGGAAGGACACAAGGCATACTACAAAGCGACAACGAAGACACACACACACAACGCACTTCTAAAAGCTACAGCAGCAAAAGTCGGCTCAATGACTGTTAGGCACGCACCCTCCTACAGCAGCAACAGTCAAGGAAGTGTTGAGCGACTACACCGAGCACTCCTCGGACAGGTACGCGTCGTCAAAGCACAGGTTGAAAGCAACTACAGCATGACAACTACAGCATGACGATGTCCACGAAGCACTGTCTACTACCTTGGATAGTACGACATGCAGCATGGACGGTAAATCGCTACGTCATCCACTCAGACGGCTACACCAGCTTCGAACGCCGCTGGGGAAGAAACTACGAGCGAGCAATCTGCGAATTTGGCGAGACACTACTTTATCTTCCACCACAACACAAGAAACTTCCAAAATCACAACCTAAAACAGCACATTTTTGAAATCCCGGCTCAGTAAGCACTCAGTAGCACTCAGTAGCACTCAGTAGCACTCAGTAGCACTCAGTAGCACTCAGTAGCACTCAGTAGCACTCAAGCACAACCTAAAACAACACATTTTTGGAGTCCCGGCTCAGTATGCACACACAGTAGCACTCAGTAGCACCTGCCAAGAACACAGCACATGGGCGATCCAAGCTCAACTATTTAGCAGCACGCAATGACTGCTTTGCCAACAAGCAACGCCATGCTTCAACCATGAGAGGCAAGTGGTGGGTCTATATGACTTTATAGGCGTACTTGTATACGTGTATATATATATATACATGTATGTGGTAGAGGTCAGCCTCTCCTCATGGTTCAGAAGCATCAGCCGCTCGCCCCGCTATAATCTGTGGTCCTGTGGTTGGGGTGTGCTTTGGGGTTGGTTTAGGGTTGGCTTCCAGATGCTTAGAGTTGGCTTAGGGATGGCTTAGAGCTGCTCAGAGTTGATTTAGGGATGGTTTAGGGTTCGTTTAGCAGGGATCCTTACATTATACACCTGAACATTGCCTTGTAAATGGTGCTTCGCCTTTATTTTGGTGAAACAAGCCATGTTTCAACTGGGCAAAATGTATCTTTTAAGGAGCCCTGTTTAGGCTTAAGGGTTGCTTGTGGCTGAGCTCCAGGAGGTCTGGGCACCGGTGACCGCGTCTGAGGATCCGGTTCCGGGTCGGGTGGTTCCCGCTCGAGCGGCACCATATATGCAGGACTCGAGCCGAAGAATTCGAGTGGTGTGTTTCTCCGGCTGGTTTTTGGCGACGTGCAATTTGAGGTTTGGTTTTTTTTGGGTATGAGTCAAAACTAAACCACCATGTTTCCATTTACCAGGATTCCATTTTGGGTACATATGTTTGACCCGCAGCCACATGATTCCATGGCTAGTGATAGTTTGGGCAAACATCTTGCCGGTGTCTCATTCTCAAGCCAGACTTGCCGCAAATAAACCCCACGGTGGTCATACCAGGGGTTGATTTGCGTGACGTGGCCGAAACTCTTTTAACGGCTCAAAAGGAGTATCCTCTCAGGGAACTCTTTCCCTTTGGGTTCCAGGTTTTCTTTGCTCTGGATGGTTTGTTCGAGAGAGCCCTTTCCACCAACGGCCCACATGGCTCTGGTTGTTTCACTCTTTCCACGCCTGGCCGCGCCCGTGACTACTTCACCTAAATGGGATTCTTTTGGCATCACAGAAATGGCTCCCATGCCGTCTTTACCGCAACTGAGTCACAATCAAAACCCGGTATTAAAATGGTCTACCCAAAACCAGAATGGCCGCAACTATTTCTGGCTGGGACTGGGACTGCCCCTTACTAACCTTCATCTACCCGGGTTTTGAGCACGTGGCTCAACTGTGGATGGACCGGCCAGTTGGACAACATGCTGCACCTGGAAAGACTTGGAGCTAGTACTGGGGATAAACCAGTTTAATCCACTCACTGGTGCCTGCCGTGACGTTTTCCACCCACAAGATTTTGGAGGCTCCCCTTTCCTCCTGGCTTAACAGATAACAGGGAAAGTCTGTTCAAAGGACATTCAACAGTTTTTTGTGGAGGGGTCCAAGACACCACAGCTAGGTCCTCCGGATTTGAGAGGTTAGAATAAGGGTACCAACTTCTTTCGGCAGTCTATCTTAGGGGAACCCTCCCAACCAAAAAAAGTGAGAAAGGGCACCCAGCTGGGGGACCTAGATGTCGACCCCGGAATCATTTTGACCCCTGCCTGTTTATGAGTTACTTTTGTTTGTTGTTTGTAGTGATTCATCACTGTTTTTTGTGGAGGGTTCCAAGACACCACAGGCGCCCCTTCCCATTTGCACCCGCGGAATCCCGTTCGCCTACAGCGCGTTAGCCAGGCCCTGCGCCGAGAACTCCCAACGACGGCCCGCCGCGCAGGGCGCCGAGGTGTCGAAGGGCGGAACGTGGGCAGCGGCCGACCTCGAGGATCTCCGCCTGAGATCTTGGACAGGAAAGGCTTGGGGCTACGCCAGCTCGGTTGCGAAATCTGCCCCCCTGCTAAAAGTTTAACCTTTAGTGGTTTACTACGGAAAACCCGGTCAAATTGTCAAAGTCCTAACATCCAAGCAAAATGCACCAAAGCCAGGACAAGGAAAGTTGATAAGGCCTTCAGAGGTTAATCAGGGATAGCACCCCTCCTTAGGGGTGCGTAGGCAGAGAGATTCATGGCTGGCATAGGATTCCTTCCATTGGTTCATAGGACACGATTCATCAACGAGAAGCTCATTGGCCTGTGAATTTTCATGGACCCGAAATGGTTTACATCAGATTTCGGTGGGGCGTTCATGTCCACCAACAACTTGCGAGGTGGTGCCTTGGAACTCATAGCCATGAGTATGTGTCAAACTCGGGGAGGTTCAACAAGCTGTGGTTTCCTTATGGGTTTCTTGTACAACCACCCCCAAACGGGGACCGGATACATCCAATCTGCAATGCTCTACAATCAACCCCAAACCCGAAAACGAATCATCCGACCCCCAAGTCAAGGACCTACATCACAATGAGCTCGTTTTAGCCCGCAAAGCGCTCTTATCCTAAAGCAGGTAGAGCCGATTCGCCGATGCTGATAAGGGGAGCCGTCTCTGTTCGTATTGGCCCCCCTCTTGTCACCGCCATGGTTTTGAATCAATTAATACACGGTTTTTCCGCAGGACTCCGAGAGCATGCACTCGTGCCATCAACCGCATGCAAAGGAAATTAGATGCTGCGAAGGACTGCTTGACACGGCCTCGAAGTGCAAAATACAAAGTTGCTCCAAACACCCTCGAAGAAACAAAAGCACCCAATAGGTTCTGCCACCCCCTTGGATCACTACCCTTAGACACTGCATATCGCTGGCATCTGAGAGGGGTATCAGGACCACAGCACTATCAGGGAACCTACCATGATGTATGCACACACCTATACACAACCAAAGATTGCAAAACATACATTATATACATATATACATATATATATATATACACTGGGACCTCCAGTAGAGAGGTTAGAATAGCCCTTTGTTCTGTAGTCGATCTCAGTAGGGGAACCCTCCCCCAAAAAAGGGTAAAAGATATATATATATATATACCAGTGTTCATCCTGTGACCTGGTATTTGGCGAAAGCTTCCACATTGCATAAGCCGAGTGACTTGTGTTTCCCACTCGCGTCCGTCCCTCCCCGCCCTCGAGCCCAAGCCGGGAAGCAGGGCATTGGCCAGGTTCTACGGCGAGGGCTCCGTGGCGCTCCTCTCCGTCTCTCCGATGACGCGAGCCCGGGATGCGGGGCATGGCCATGGGCCCCCAGTGAACGGAACCCGAGCCAACCACTGAATTAGACTCAACTGGGGGGCGAATTCACCTACCCAAAATGGTACCAGTGGCTTTGGCCCACGGCCATAGTCAAAAAGTCGACTGAAGTAAACCATCTTGCTTCATCCGAAGCATCGACTAGAGATCAACCACGATTCAGTGAGGGACCTTCATGCACATACCAGGCTTCACCACAGGCATCCAGTGGACTTCCATGGAAAAAAAAGGTGGTGGCCCCTTTGTGTTGCTTGATATTGAAGGGAGGAGCTTGTGAACAAACCAAAAACATGACTGAAAGTCTGGGTAATTGCCATAGGTCACCAAACAAGATTGAAGGACCCCCACGTGAGTGGCCTTCATTCAAATGAACATAGAAACCAAAAACTGCGCCTGTATCCTGATTCCCTTCAAAAGGCGGGCTTGTTTATAATATATATATATATATGTATATATATATATATATATATATTGTTTTTTTGGGGTGGGCATGTTGACTGCTGTCCAGGAACTTGCAACCAGTGCGTACAAGTATCACACACAGTGCCGGCTCGAGCAGTGCACACAGTGCCCCTAGCCCTGGCCACGGTTTTCTGGGAACTTGGCCAATTGCGTGGCAAATCTTGAGGTTTCAAAAGGTAATGTCTGCGGATCCTTTTTGGTACGTGATCACGAGCTCCCATACCCCAAGGGACCTGGGAAGTGAGAAAATTCCTGGGGCCGAACGATGAAACGCTAAAACGAGGAAGATGAAAGGGGCATGAGGTCGGATTCGGGCAAGTGGCTGTGGGTCAAAAATAGGTACCCAAAATGGAACCCTGGTAAATGGAAACATGGACTACAACCTGCAGTCCCCCGGTTGTTAAATTTTGACCCATACCCAAGTGAACTTGACAGAAATATTGGTATCACATTACTTGCCCAGTGGCTTGCTGGCCATGAGAAACAATCACGTGCACGAAAACACGCAGCACTAGACAACTGAGGTTATAAAAATTGAAATGAATAAGTAAAGGGTCTTTACCATGTTGAGCTCGTTTTGTTCCAGATCGCTTAGCTCGCTCAACCAGCCGGGCTTCTGGCGCTCCTCATCGCCATCTGCCCGAGCTGATCCAACAACGCCCAGTCTACCTCGCGAGGCCGTGAGTTGGAGTGCGCTCAACGCTCCGTGTCAGGAAGCCCCTCCCAGTTGTACAGTGATAGTAGCAAAGAACGTTGAAACCGTGTTGGTGTTGATTCCCTTCTGAGCCGGGAACCACAAAACCACAAGGGATTTGGGGGGTGCCACTGCAAACCCCACACTGGTCATGCCTTTTTCATGTGTTACAAGGCCGACCCCATTTGGCTGTGGGTCAACAATGGGTACCCAACATAGAACCCAGGTAATTAAATGGAACCAAGGACTAAAACCTGCGGCCCCCTGGTGGTTGAATTTTGACCCACACCCATTTCGGTTCCAATAACTTCCGTGAACATCAGCCTACCTGACGGAAACCCCCAGTTCTGCTAACCTCCTACTCTGGTTTTGACCGCCATTGCTTGACCAGAAAGTCAGCGTCGAGGTGGGCGATCGGGGGAAGGGCGCCAAGCTGACTTTGGTCGACGTCCAACTCTTGCCCCTTTTTCGGGAAATGAAGTGGGGCCAGTCGGAGACTCGAAATAGGGGGGGCCCTGATGTTCGACCAAGGGGTAATAAAAAAAGGCAAATCCGTCTTGAGCTCATCTATTCATCTTGTGCATTTGATATCGTTTGATTCTTCACTGGAGATCCATTCAACCCCCCAACCCATAGAAGGCAAGCCTTGCCTTTCGGGATTTCCCTTTTTAACTCACTCAAGCGGGCGGTGCAATACAGGCGGCGCACAAAACTTGAAGAAAAAAACACATATGCAAGAAACAACGACTGACACAAGACAGATCCAACCAGGGCTGCGGGCTGCGGGAAATGGAATCCACTTCTGTGATGCACCAAAAAGGGGCGAACCCCAAAGACTAACCCCTCGAAACCCGGTACTAACATGGTCGTAATCCCAGAACCATGCTTCAAGAATTCTATGGCTGGGACTGCCCCTTGCTAACCTTCATCTACCCGGGTTTTGAGCACGTGGCTCAAGTGAGGCTTCCCCCCCTCCCCCACCCCAAACCAAAACAACAACTTATGTAAACCTGGTCGTTCCAAAGCTAGACTCGTAAACCTGGTTGATTTCCCCAAAACCCGAAAACCGCAGAAACCCCTGCGTTCCCCCGCCTGCGCCAGGACGGTCAGCCCTCGCGCGCCGTTGGCTGCACCCTGCGGGCACCGCGAGCTCTCGGCCTCCAAAAGGAGAGGCGGCGGCGACGCCTCGCCGGGCGCCGGGCGGCGGAGCGAGGCAAAACGAATGGAGTCCCTCGCCTTGGTTGACGTTGGAAGGGGAGCTAAAAAAAGCAGTTAAGTGGTGGGATTTCAACCACTAAACCACCAAAAGCAAAAATGTAAAATGTTTCCCAACAACAACCATGATGAGGAGTTGTCCATCCTGTGGTTTCACAGTTTTCTCTCCGTTACATCAGGTTTCACTGTTTCACTCCCGTGGGTGTCCAGGGCCGCCCCAACAGGCCCCCCACTCAAGGCGCCCCTACCTGTGCCTAACTCCATAAGGCCTATACCGTGGGATCCACCATTGGGATCCATTGGGCACATCCAGACGCCGCTACAAGGGAAACCACCATTTGGATCCGTTTGGTAGGACGGAGGATTAAATTTGCAGAAACCAGCTTTTGATACCCACGGTGACCAGTTCATTGTTGGACAATTGGAAGTCTAGCCTTTGGCCTTTGCGGGCTTGGTATCGGCTTGGAATTCCTGAAATGGGTGTAAGGCTGGCAGCATTGGCGCCGGTTAGGGACTAGTGCAGGTCTAGGGCAAGTGTGAGTGTGAGGTTGAGACATGGTGGTAGGGTGGGTTTGGAGTGGGTTTAGGGTGGTGGGTTGGCTCAGGATTGGTCCAGGGTTGGTTTTGAACTTGTTTAAAATGGGTCTGCGGTTGGATCAGAGCTGTTCTTCGGTTGGTTTAGCACGTGGTTGTGCTTTGTTCTGGTGTAGGCCTGAGGTTGGTGCATTGGTTTATGGGTCTAGGGTTCGTTTCGGGTTGGTGTACGCGCAAAACACCCTGGCAGTACGCTCTCTGGGGAATCACTCTATTCTAGCCCACTTCCTGGTTATTCTGGTTCATTTAGGATTCTTGGGTAATTTCTTTTGGGTGATTTCCCTGGGATGTAAAGGGAACGTCCTTGGAGAGCTGCCAAACGCAAAAAAAACACATCTCAGCAGTTAAGTGGGAATTTCAATCACTAAACCACAACAAGCAAACATGTAAAATGTTTCCCAACAACAACCATGTGGCCATGGGTCAAAACCCCGTACCCCCAGTGAACATCCTAGTCCAACCACTAAAATAGAGTAAATGGGTGGTGAATTCACCTACCAACCAAAATGGTACCATTGGTGTTGACCCACAGCCATGTGGGCAAAGGGGATGACTGCTTCCAAATGAAGGACTTGGGGCCTGTAGACCACCAGATCCCTCACGGTCATCTTGCTTCTAATAGGCAGCGACGGGAATGATCCCTATAAACCATCCAACTGGCGGTTTCTTTAGGGAATCCCATTCCGGCTCATCCCAACCCATGATTCCCTTAGAACCATCAAGTCATCGTTCTTGTTTTCTTTCTTTTTTGCCCAGACCCTCAGCGGCCATGTCAGTTCCGCCCGGGCCTTCAGCCTGCCGCGGCCCCGGACCACGTTGGCCGCGCCCTGCGGCGAGAGCTCCGCTCACCGCGCGGCGGCGGCGGCTGCGGACGCGGCGAGGGACGGAGCGCTTGGCCTGGGCCGTCGTCTCGTCGTGGGGGTTGGTGGGAGCCACGGATCTCGGGAAACTCCGATTCTCCCCAACCTGGACCAAATATCTAGGTCCTGCAGTAGAGAGGTTAGAATAAGTTGGTACTCGATGCTTTTTCTGTAGTCGGTTTTAGTAGGGGAACCCTCCCCCAAAAAAGGGTAAAGAGCACTACTGGGGGACCTAGACAAATATGGAAAGTAAAGCACCTGGACGGATAAAAGCGTGAAACATGCCCAGAGCTCCGCGTTTTGCCCGGACTGAGAGGGTAGCCACCGAAAAGCCACGTGCCGGCAAGCAATCAGGGGCTGAACACGGGCTTGTAGGGAAGGAGCAACGTTTACTAGATTGACTTAGCCGGATCCCTTAGCTTCCTAAAGTCTGGGGTCAGCATGACAGGTCACAAAACAATCCCCTCTTATGATTCCCCTCAATAGTCTAAGCTTAAGGGAACAAACTGGAAACCCTGCCGCACACTTTGGATGATGGGCACGGTAGCCACTGTCACAATGTCTCTCCAGCAGGCATTCCATATCACCTACTTAACTTTAGCTTGAATCGCTCAATTGGTTCGCTTCCAAGGACAAAGGGAATGGTGCCCTGTCCTCGAAACTTTTAAGGCGGCCCCTCCCCCCTCCCCCTCCCTCCCCCCTCCCTCCCCCCCTCCCCGCCATTGGCGTAGGAGCACAATTGCAGCACGGCAAAAGCTCGCGCACTGCTGGCCGCGTTCTGGGCATTGAGCTCCGGGAGCCTAACTCACAGGGCGCTTGGGTCTGTCGGTCTGTCGGTCCGTCTGTGGCTGGAACACATAGAGAAACCCATATAGGGCCCCAAAACTAGGTTGCCCCCTGGTTTCCCTTTGCACCAATCCCAAGAAAGGTATATCCTTAAGAGAGAAAACCTATATATATATATATTAATTTAAAATATATACAAACATAAACACATATATATATATATACATATTATATTTATATATGTATATATATATATATGTATGTATGTATACATATCCCTGAACCATCACCCCAGTCAAAGGAAGCCCACATGACACGGGGCTTGCTAAGGTGATGCTGAAATCACTCGGAGGTGGAGGTCGACTCCCCAAGTCATGCCTGGAACGTGCTTTGGTTTCTCAACCAGCCATGCCTTTTTGCTCGCCTGTAATGAGCCAACCTACAAAATCTTGGTTGACGTTGAAAGGGGAGCAACAGCAGTTCAGTGGGGATATCAACCACTAAACCACAATACGCACAAATGTAACATGTTTCCCAACAACAACCTGGTAACCTACAAAATGAATGACTTTGCTAGAACTCTGCACTAATTCCCAGCTGTGAGCCATGCGAACCTAGCAAAGCTGACAGGGTTCATCAGAATGGCTGAAGGGAAACCGCCCGGGCCCCCCAAAAGTACTTTGGAGAACCCTCAGATTTTCACTTCAAACGACTCCCTTGCGAAGTGCAGCTCTGTGCATGTCACGCAAACGGCCTGTCTTCGCAGCGTGCGTGCGGGCGGAAAAGGCCCCGCAGTCTACCCAACATGTTGCGTTCGTTGAACAAATGGCAAACCGTCGCAAAACGTGTGGTGTTCATTGAAACAAACAGAAACCGCAGTGTCACACTTGTTTTCCCAGCATCATCAGATAGTTGTTTCATTTGAACACAAGCTAGGGTGCACAGCATCACTGAGCATCCGCTATTCTTGTTTGCACTGAATACAGAGGCAAACGTGCAATACAGTCACAACACATCCCACCAAACCATTGTATTTTACTCGAAGCTAAGATGAAAAAACGGTGCTCAAAATAATGCGCTGCTTCATGAAGCAGAAGCGGCGATGTACACTAGTAACAATCATGGTAGGGATTGGTAAGGTTTCCCTACCATCATGTTGTTGCCAGTGGGCAAAGATGAGCAAAGGCAACTATGCAAGACATGTTTTTTGTTTGTTGTTTGTCTGTTTGTTTTTGTTTGTTTGTTCCGAATGTGGGATTGCAACACAACTACTCCAAGTACACCTGGGCCACCTTTGACCTAATCAACGAGCAACTAGTAACTTGGGACTCCAGGGGTTCATGTGGCATTGCAAGGTTGTGCTCTCAGAGTTTCAAGATCCCGATGAAGCAATCTCCATGTTCTCCTAATTGTCCATGTTGTCAATGTCGGATTGTCCATGTTCTCCTGCCCCGAAAGTGCATTCCCCATCAATTTCGGGATTGCCGAAATTAGCCGGACTGCATGACCGTGGGGTCACAGAAATCGAAACAACAAAAACGAGAATAAGCTCAAGTGATATCCCCAACAGCATGGGGTGCTATTTTTAGTGCTCGCACCACCCCGCAGCCTCGCAGAGCCTCGTGGAACCTTCCTGGAACCTATCTGGGCTGAGACCCCATCGCTTTCAGCTGTTGGGGAAAGCCAACAAAAGCGAGAAAAAAAACACCTAACCCTGTCACGCGGGCCGAAACCAACAGAAAAAGAAGGCGACCCGCCGTCGACCCGAGAAGCGACAGGACGTCCCAGCCTCACGGCGCTCTCGCGCGCTAAGGCCTCCAGGAGCTTGGCGGATGCCATGGCTACAGCGCGAGCATCGGAGAGGTTTGCTCACGAGGGACCGTGGCTTGGAGGAAAACAATTCTCGCCAGACTTGTTGTGGTCGGACGGCGACAAAGAGTTCAGTTCCGGGTGGCACCCGGGAAAATTGCCATTACTCTATGGCATGGCCTGTTTTGGCGAAAATCTAAAGCGACATGTTCCATTCCCTGGCCTTGGGGTTGGTAGGGTGAGGGTTTCTCGTGCTAAAGACCTTATTCAGCCCCTTCAAAAGCGGGGCTGTCCGTCTCTTAGGTCAATCAACGGTGTTCTATCGTGTTGAACAGTCTGTTCAAGCGTCCATGGTGGGTGCACAGTCCGCGGTGCAAAATCATGCATGCCAAGTAGTGTATGTTGCACATGGGTGTAACGTTCGGCGCCCTCTAGGTGGTGTGTCGTCGTACGGCTCCTTTCCCTTTTGAGGCAGAGCCGCGTACCATTCCAAGTTTCAATCCTAGGCTTATCTGTAGGCTTGGGCCACCTGCTTGTTTAAACGTGCTGAAGATTTCACACCAGTTTGGTTTGCACAACCTCCTTTTGGTTGCCCTTGAAAGGGGACCAAGATCTGGTTGTTTGAGCCTTTTTTGGCCCGACCTGCCCCTCTGTGCCGAACGGGCACTGCATCACAGGTGTCATGCATGAGGATCAAGTTGGATGCTGGCTGGCAATGCGATCCTAGCATTCCTGGGCGTGTTTGTTCGCAACAAGAGAAACCAACAGTCTGCAAAAAATGAAAAAGTTGAACGACGTTGAGGTCAAACCACACAGAAAAAGAGTATCCCCTATCAGGTGTCATCTCAGTGCGAGGGTGAGAAACTGGTCGTCCTCTTGACCTCTCACGTGGTTCGGCGCCCCAACCCCATCTTACGCTCCGAATGCAACATGCCGATTTAAGATTGTGGTCCGCGTCTGAGTGTGCCTCAGGCTTCCCCGTGGTTTCAAACTATCCTCAAACACCACACGCAACACACAGACACACCTTTTAGAGAACCTTACAATTCATGGGTACGAATATTGATGGTGGCCCTGGTGAACGTCGCTTCTATGGAAATCTATATATGTCCACCAACAATTTTCAACCATTGAACACCACGGCCAAGTATGTCAGTCTCTGAACGCATTCTAAAAGAGTACCCTCAAGAAAAAGACACGCCCGTTTAGTGTCGATTGAAAGGTCCCATTAGGGCAGCCATCATGCACAGTTTCATGTCAGTCTCCTCGTTGCCAACCGATGTCATTTCCGATTTCTATTTTTCTTAACACCTCATCTCCAAAAAGGAAACAGGCTGGTAAAAAAACTTGGTACTTTTAGTGCTTTTTGCTTTTCGGCTATGATATGTCGAGTTGCAGTTGTGAGTGGGGGATGGGGGTGGGATGGGGGTGGGTGAGGGGGTGGGTGGGGGGGTGGGTGGGGGGGTGGGTGCGGGGGTGGGGGGGAGGATGTTACCGTCGTTACGAAAGGCTTGCGCGCACACGAACACACATGCCAGTGCACACAGGTTGATGCATGGCCAATGTTGGTTGCAGATGCTGGCAAAAAGCGTCTGGAGAGCCACCAATGTCCAACCCAGCAAACATGAGCTTGCTAGAAGAGTCTCTGTGACGAGAGCACGCAAACGACCCATTTGCAGCATAGTGGGGGCTCAATGTATGGACAGAGGGTGGCAATCATTGCAAGTCTATACAACAACCCAGCTTCACTCTAATGTGTTTCGCCATACGCACAGCTTGTTTGGAGCATCGGCTTCCGATTGGGAAGGATTTCAGCCGTGACCGTCGGCTGCAGCTTGTTGGTTCAGATTTTAGAGCAATTGAACTGCAACTACGCAAAAAACATTGGGTTTTTGACCATTTATGCATGAAAACAATGCTGTCCTAATTCTCCCGTTCACTGCCAAGCATGAGCCAGAGATGACAAATTGCAGAAAAGCCAGGGGAAAACACGTGTGACCCAGCTTTCGCCCCCAGGTTTTTTAACAGCCTGTGACCTCCAAAAAGGAGTTGATGAGCGTCCCCTGCCCCCCCTCGAGGTCATTTGACCTGCCTTTCTTCTTGAGGCATCCAATTCTCGGCATGATTGACATTTCCTGGGAACTGAGCTGTCCTCAGATCCCTGCTAAAAGTGACTAACTTTTAGTGGGCTAAATGGAAAACCAACCACTGAAAAGCAAAGAAGACAAAGATATCTAGAAAGCTAAGGAACCGGATGGCTGGGAGCCACCAAGGGAACAAGGTCTTTTCAAAGAGTTTGCCCTACACGTCCAGTCCCGGGGCTATGGCTGGGACAGCTGGGGCGGGGGTTCCGATGCGACCATGGTGCCATCACCTTCCGTACTTGCTGTGGGTTGAAGATCCAAGCATACCGGAGCATACCGGAGCATAGCATGGGGCTATGGAAGCAAACCATTTTGAGGGGCCCATGAGATGCGCAGCTCACGCCTTTTTGGGGGCGGGGGGTAGCTGAAGACCTCGGCTGGCCGCCTGGCTGCGGCCCTGGCTGCGGCCCTGGCTGCGGCCCTGGGTGAGGTCCAAACCCCGCAGGTTGCTTGGTGGTTCGTTGCTTGGCTGGTTGGATGATTCATTGATTGGTTGATTGATTGATTGATTGATTGATTGATTGATTGATTGATTGCTTGGTTGCTTGGTTAGCTTCTTGGTTGATTGGTGGGTTAGTTGATTGGTTGATTGATTGATTGATTGATTGATTGATTGATTGATTGATTGCTTGGTTGCTTGGTTAGCTTCTTGGTTGATTGGTGGGTTAGTTGCTTGGTTGATTGATTGATTGATTGATTGATTGATTGCTTGGTTGCTTGGTTAGCTTCTTGGTTGATTGGTGGGTTAGTTGATTGGTTGATTGATTGATTGATTGGTTGGTTGGTTGGTTGGTTGCTTGGTTAGCTTCTTGGTTGATTGGTGGGTTAGTTGATTGGTTGATTGATTGATTGATTGATTGATTGATTGATTGGTTGGTTGGTTGGTTGGTTAGCTTCTTGGTTGATTGGTGGGTTAGTTGATTGGTTGATTGATTGATTGATTGATTGATTGATTGATTGATTGATTGATTGATTGATTGGTTGGCTTCTTGGTTGATTGGTGGGTTAGTTGATTGGTTGATTGGTTGGTCGGTTGGTTGGATGCTTGGTTGGTTGGTTGGTTGGTTGCTTGATTGGTCCATTGGTTGGTTAGTTGATTGGGGGATTGGTTGGTAATTAAGTTGATTGGTTCATTGGTTGGTCGAGTGATTGGTGGGTTGGTTGACGGATCGATTGATCGATCGCTCGATCGATCGATTGACAAATGCAAAGAGTGGCACCAAAGGAAAGAACGCTGCACACAAATTCAGGATCCAGCTGTGCATGTTGTCGCCGGAGTCTCCCAAACAGCCCCGAAACCTCTTTGGAACCTGCCGGATTGGCCAAGCCACCCTGACTTTTGCTGTTGGGAAAAGCACATTCTGCTGGTGAAGGGGGCAGTTCTGGAAACACAAGCCCTGCACGGGCAACAGAACACAGATGTCGTGGAGTAGAGAAAAGAGGAGGCTCTCAAGATAGCGGTCCCCTACAACGAGTTTCCTTTTGGTTCCCTTTAAACCCACCCGTGGGAGTGTGGCAAGGACGGGTAAGCACTGGTACCACAGGGTTCCGAGAAGGATGCGTTATCCAAACACCATGTTTTCAAGGATGCGGATCCTCAGCTGGTAAAGTCTAAGGGTTTTTGTATTACACCCTGGGAATACACCCACTTAACCCAATTTAGGCACATTTCCGGATAAACCGTGTTATTTAGAACCATTCTGGGTTAGTTCCCAAGGGTGTAATCCCAGAGTGTACTACAAAAACCCTCAGACAAAGGTGTTCCTGCTCCAAGGTCGCCTCAGGCCGGTGAGCGCCTATGGCCGTGGCTATGGCGGAACATGTTGGGGGGGTCAAACATTAAATGTTGACCCGAAGCTGAAGCTGTGATGGCATCTGGTCCATGTTGTGCCCGGACTTGCCCAACTGTGGATCGAAAACAGGCGACTCTTGCTTGATTGCTCTTGTTTGGCCAGGAACCATTCATGGCAGCGCCGAAAACCTATGTCGAAGGAAAGGTAAAGCTTACATCATGGCAACGGCAAACACAGGGAAGCCAGGTTTACCACTGGGCATCTGAGCCTTTTCCAGTGAGCAACCAAACCAATCGCCAATCACCGCCTGCACCAAAGGCACCCATCCAACCCAGTTGGTCAGCGAAATGATTGTTTGACACAGGGCCTGGAATGGATGTGTCAAACCAAGGGACCTCAAATGGTGGGTCTCACGTAGCTTCCTTTTCCACCACTAACCTGGGCAAATGCTGTCAATACACCATCCCGCGTGAAGGGAACTCTGATCACGCAGCAAATCGGATACACATAGGGGGGAATGAGCCCCAAGCCACCATCTCTAGTTTCCTCATGTAAACGTGGTCCGTTTCCGGTTCATGCCTGACCCTCTTCAGACCCAGAAAAAGGCGGCCGCGCCAACACGGAGCCCCTCGATCCCGGAAAAATGGACCTAAGCTCTGGGACCGCTGGCATTTCGCGCAGCCTGGCGTCGCGTCAGTCAGGGAAGCTCCCACACCCTTTAAAAGGCCTTCTAGGAACTTCCATGGATGGGGAGGGTAAACGGAAGAAGGTGTTCCTTGAAAGGAACAGGACAAAGAGCTGAACACCTACGCACGTGTCGTTCGCCCCCGAGCTGGCTGCAACAAGGTTCCAACTCTCACCCTTGAAACTGGGAATTGAGGGTCCCTGGTTTGCACACATGCCCTTCCGACCTTTGCTCCGCGCACCGCTGCCTCCACTGCCGGCGAGTGCCTCTGAGTGACGTCGTAGTGCTCTAAACATCCTCCAGTTTTGGCAATTAGTAAGTTTGTCTTTTTACAAGGGGTTTATTGCCGGAGGCACAGTCAGAACCGCTATTAAAGGAATCTACCAAACCCCAAAGAATCGAAAGTACTTCTGGCCGCACCTGAGCGAGACCGCCAAAAAAAAATCGGTTGAACGAGCCACTGAAGATGTGGGTGAGTGGTGGGTGAGTGGGGACTGCTCTAGGCCCTTGCGGCTCGGTTCGGTCCAACTGCCTTGCGGCGGGATCTGCGCGCCGCAAGCCGCCGGCGCACGCAGCGGCGGCACACCTTGAGCGGGCTCTGAATGGCACTCTTGGGTAATGCTAAGACCTTTTTCCCCGCCCCTCTGGTCTGACATTTCCTGTGAGCACACAGACAATCAAACGAAGGAGAACAAGTTGAGCCTGTCCGACTTTGCTCGTGGTGAGAAAGCATGATGCCTTGAAGGACATCTTGGAGAGTTGCCGAAAGAGCTGGAGCGAACGAGGCATTAACAAATGCTGGATGCTCGCGTTCACCGTGCCCTGCAGCTACAGGGCAACTGGCTGGATTCGGCATCAAGGCTAATGAGTTGGTTGTCGGTTGAGCATCAGTTTGGGTATCGGCGCGGGCGCTGCAAATTGCTGACTAGCTCCTCAAATCTTGGTTTGCGACAACAACTTGGGGCTAATGTGTCTTCATTGCTTCCACGGGTATCGTTGATTTTCCCGCAGCGTCGAAATACATTGTTCTGGCCAGCAAAGAAAGTCAAGGGACAAGCCCTTCCACAACGAAAGGACGCTGGGGGTGCTCGTTCGACCTATCCCGGGTTTGAAAAAAAAAAGAGCGAACGTGCCAGCCGGCCGGACCACCCAATGCCCATGTTCAAGTTTTGTGGGAACATCCTGCCTGGGAAATGGAGTGTGGTCCGGCAGTTCAACCAGTTGGCGGGCAATCCGGGGATTTGAACCGCTGGTTCTTATAGAGGGTAAGTGGGAAACCACCCCTTTGACCACTAAATCCCAAACTAGGGGGAAGCAGTTTAAACAAGAAAGCCAACGGGTGCGGGGAAACAAGAACGCCCCCGATGAGGTTTCGGTCGCAAGGATCTTACTCTCCGGCCTTCGAGGGGAACCAGCACCCAGCCACGCGCGGTTGGAGCTGGCTCCGAGTGGACAAGAAGGTCATGCGACTCTGTCTGATTTGCCAAGAATTCGCCCATCAAAAATCAAAAACCACCTGCCATACAGGGAGATCCTCTAAGCTGGTAGGAGTGATTTGTTGAACTGTCCCAAACGCAGCCATTGCTCAGTCCAACCAAGCGCCACGGGTTCTCAAGAATCTTTGAGTCTGGAAGCTGAGTGCTCTGCCAGCATCTCCCACCACCCTGGCAGCCGGCTCTCTGCGCGAATGCTATCATCTGCAAATTCTAGAACATGACTCCAAAGCCTGAAACAAAGGGTTTGAAGTAAAGGACCTACATCAAGGTGAGTTTTTTGGACTCTCGATCAAGAAGCTCACCGTAAGGCGGTGAGCATGGAACCACGAGAAGCCGCCTGATACAACAAATTCCTCCAAAGAGGTGCGCGTTTGGGTTGATACTAGTGACATTCCCCCCGACTGCCAAAAACCGATGACTCAATTAGCTCTGGCCCGTGCTTCAGCATTGACAAGCGTTTTGGAAATGATGTAGCCAAATCTGTCCATAACACATGTCTGCACAGCACGGATATGGTGACAAGGTGCTTATCGCCACTAATGCCTCAAATCACCACTGTATAGGACCTGCCGGGCGATGACTTTAAGGAAAGGCAACACGAAGCCACATGTTGGGATTGGAGGGGTCCCAAGTCGTACACTCATCGTGGTCGATGGTGGAGGATGGAGGAAAACGATTCCGAAACCGCAGACTCTTGGGGAACCAGAGTTCAGCGTCCGGTCCAAGTACCTGAAAATGTACTTCAGGGGGTGAGGGGTCAATCGAAACGGTTTCGCGCATGACTCCTGCCAGCGTCAACTGCCCGGTTGAGTTGCCACCACTCACGACTCATCGCAGAGTAGTAGCTAGCCATCTAGACTATCACCGTGATCCAACAGGATTTAACTTTTCTTAGGCTACTTGTAATGCTGAGCCCGGATCAAGGAATCTGACGGATTCAACAAGGGGTGTCTCCCCCAAAAGTGATCTGGATTCCCTCTGCAAGGGCATACCCCAAATTGCTCAGCCAGGGGAGTACTGGAGTCCTGGGACAAAAATGTGAAGGGCTAAATTGTTGGCCCATGACTAGGATAAACCACCTACCAACTGGTGCAGGTGTTGTCCATCCGCAGTACTCTGCGGTTCATGACCTTGCCAGCAAAGGCCAAATCGGGCAAACCCAAGCGACTTCAAGTTCACCTGTCCGACAAGGGTGGCGGTGCAAGGATTGCACTGGAGATTTGTGCGGGACACATTGTGCCGGTATCCCAAAAGCTGTTTCAGCAATGGCCGAACAGGCGGTTCAAATTTATTCAGTTCAGGCTCCAAACTACCATAGGGAAGGTGAGTGCAATCTCATGAGGTGCTATCTGGGCATTTGTCTAATTTCCCTGTACTCCCAGGGCGTAGTGGCCCCCTCTTTCGAAATTTGAAGGGGGAACGTAGCTTTAAGAAAAAGAAGAGAAATCACGAGCACCACTCTCTGGTCTGGGTGAATCCCGAAGTCAAGTGAAAAGTGCAGATCGCCTCACCACGGTGTCACGGCGCACCCGGGGGTCCCTCAGAACTCAGACAGCTCGGGAGTCAGAGGTGCATTCAGTGATCCCTTTTTGGTAAGCCCATTTTCAGTGGGGAGGGGCACCTTTTTTTTTCCGGGGTCGAGCTGTGAAGCCAAACAAGGGAAAACAGATTTGGTGCTTCACTGACGAACTGGGTGATGCCCATAGCGTCATCCCCTTGCCAAGGGAGTTGTGAAACCCACAGACCCCACGAATGGAACATGGTCTTCCCCGAAGGTTCCAAAGGAACAGGTTCAAATCACCAAGCCAAACAAGAGAGAAATCTGAACCAAGCTTGGAGAGAACACCAACAGGAAACCAAATAAAACAAACAACAAAAACACAAAAAGGACACGGATAAAAAGGCGAATGCCGATTTTGGTGGCCCGGCTAGGTTTCAGCGAAGCAGCGGGCTCACAAGCGGCCTTGTCAACACTTACTTGGGATCCCGCGGAATTGGGTTCAACATCGATCGGTGATTTCCCCATCCGGCAAGTCATCGGTTCCAAACCCCAAACCCCATCCCCCCCAGGAGTTCGAGTTGCTTCTGGCTAAACGTTGGCAACCTCCAGGGCCTGCGGAAATTTGGGAAGGTCTGTTCAGCCAGGTGGAAAATCCCAGGCAAATGGCAACCCGTCTAGCTTCTGACGGCTTTTATCGCTTTGGGCGGGGACCTAACACACAAATTGTACCATTCCCCATGCCTCTGGAAGGATGATTCCCCTGTAAATTTTAGAGCCTCCGGCTCAGTCCGCCGACATTGCGTTCAACGTGCCGCGCATTTCCCCCTTCATTTCCCCTTGCTCTCGTCATGTCCCCTTCATTTCCCAATCATGGCCCTTTCATTTTCCCTTCATCTCCTCTTCACTTCGCCCCCCCCCCCCCCCCCCCCGGGGGGTTCCGCGCAATCATCCCCACTGATCCACACCAGCGAAAAAAATGCAATGACCACCTTTCCTCGCCAAATAAAAACTTGCAGAAAGTTGAAAAGAACAATTCATAATAAAGTATTACTTCAAACCTTACCCATTCGGAAGGCCTACCCCCATAAATTGGTTGACATTGGAAGGGGACCACAAATTCAAATTTTAGCAGTTACGTGGGGATCTACCACCAAACCACAAAAAGCAAAATGTAAAATGTTTCCCAACAACAACCATGATAAGATCCCCAAATTTCATCATCAACCAGGCGAGGCCCTGAGGCCCTGGGCGCGGAAACCAGGGCCACGGGAGGCGCCGCGCCAGTAGAGGACCAGCGCACCGGCCTGCGCTGTGCTCCCGCGAGGTGGGTTGTTCTCGTCTTTTTGAGACCCCCTTGGGCTCCATGGGAAGGTACACAAAGTCTGGCTCAAAATGAATGAGCTAGGGTTTTACATTGGTTTTCAACTGGTGCATTTAAGAAGGTACATCGCGGTACAGTTGTTTGAGCCACAGCTAAGTGGGTATGTTGTTTTTTAAGGGCATCAAAGGGGGAGGTGCATCTGCGGGGAACACTCGTGATACCAAAGTCGGATTCCCATTCCGGTAACGCTCGTGATTGTGCGTTTGTCATTTTATCGGGGCTTCCCTCGGTGTCACAGCCCAAGTGCCAGCGCCTTGACCAGGCTTGTTCCGCTCGATATTGGTGGAACAGCCCCTTTGGCATTGGTTTCAAAAAGGGGACCAAGCATCTTGGGCGCGGTGATGAGTAAAAGGTTGCTAGGGTGTTGGGAATCGACTGCTTGCGATCCCCTTCAAGGAAACCATACAAAGGATGGTTCATATGGTGCTTCCCTCTCTGACAGCAGCAAGTTGAAAGCTTGACAGATCGGGACCCTTGCCAATCGGCTTGATTATCCTTCAACACTTGTCTGAAGACGACGACCCTGATACAAAGTGACGCTTCGATGTTCAACTCAGAAGTTATACGTTGTAGTCATGATTATTTCTAGGGTAACTCAGGGTTAGTTGCACGCCATGCCTGGGTGGCAGTGGCAAAACCAAGCCTTTGGCGGCACCCTCCTCGGCCTTCGCTTTTTGCTTGGTCAGTTGCGTAGACATGCGTCACCCTCAGAAGGCAAACCCTCTTGCAGTGGACAATTGCTTACACCACGGGCTCGATGCAGTTCAAGTCGTCAAGTAAAGCGCAACTTCGCAAGCCTTCAAGTAGGCAACCCTAAAGGGACAAGTACCTAAGACGCTTTAAGCCCTTTCAAGAAAACCAACACCACGCCCAAATGGCAAAAAATGACCCCTTCGGTAGTCTTTTTTTTGGACCGCAAGAGGGACTAGCACCTGCAATTGAGACTTAGTCTGTCAATGTTGCGCAATCCCAGAGTTGCCTCACTGGGCTACCTGTATATCCCCAAAACTCGTCTTCACACCAAGAAGACACTCACCTACAATTGATCCAAAAAATGAGATGCTCAAATTGGCTTAGGGACACACAGGGACCCCAGGAGCCTCAATCATTGCACTAGAATCCTCACATGTTCGCGCACCTGAAAACACAGTTACCCGACAAAAACTGGGGGATCTCGACGCACGTCCTAAAAAACAATGTCTTAAGCTTGCTCTCGTGGTGCGACAGAACAAATACAATGTAGTTGAAATCCATAAATTGGCAAACAACACACATGAAAGACTACGGGAAGTCATGCCTACACCAAAAGAATCCCCCCCGCCAAAAAAAGACACGACTGCTAACACAGCATGCGAATGTGTTCCGGTCGGGGTTGGTCCGGGTTCGTCCAAGATGACCAATCAGCCAGACCAGACTTCCGGTTTCTCGTACGTGTGCATGATCGCTTCACAATCACAACTTGAAGTAAAATCCTTCAGGCGTTGCGGTGTTTCTCCAAATCTCTGAAGCACCAAAGTACATCTTCACAAAGTACCAAACGAGTCTCTGGGTCTGGTTCCTTACCTCTCTGGATAGTCCTGCTCAAGATATGCCCAGTTTCCCCAGAGCTCACCATTGGACTCACCTTCCAGGATGGCATGGAAGAATGTGGATGGGCGAGATTCCTGCGCCCCCCCCCCCCCATTCCGCAAACTAACAATTCACTACGAGTGAACTCTGTGAGCTGCTAATATGTCATCGTTGACCCCCCTCGCTAGAGTCCGCCCAGTCGTATTTCCCAGGTCCTTTCTCAATTGGGGCCTCCCCCAAAACGAGATTCCACATCACCCCCCCCAAAGCCAAACAAAGTGAATGGAATGAGGAGAGGTAGGGATCATATCAAACTCTGAAACATATTCAAAACTGCTTGGGACCTGGACAACTGTTACTTTCCCAGAAACTATGCCGAACAATTTCATGAACGCATCTCTTGCACCCAGCAGCTCCAGCCTCATAGTGTCCGGACTCCCAAGCACCGGCGGATCCGGACCCTATGTTGACCAATTGGAAGAGAGTGACCCACCAAGCAAAGCTAACAAGGAGTGTCACTGAACCTGTAAATATCATGTTGAGGGCTCGGACAACTCTAGAAGCTTACTCGTTTGCGAGTTGGTGTGTGGCAAAACGGCCATCTGCGAAAGCCCGGTTGCTCGTTCGAAAGCCAACCATCTAAGTCGAGTGACCACAAAACAACATGGCTGATGTGGCATCATCTTTGGGCATTCGGGTGTTTGCGGGTGGGGGAGGGTTCCAGGATTGCATGACACATGCTTCTGCTCTTGCATAGCGTGCGTTTACAAACTCCTAGCACATATTGCCACGTTGCAATGAGTCGCATGATCATGTCCCAGATTCGTAAATTGCGCGCGATTGTGCTGATATATGGTACGGGTGAGTCTGGACTGTGGAATCCTCAAAGGGTATTTGGCCGTTTCTTCTCGTCTTCCGGCCAACAGGTTGTGTACTGCAGGTCTGTTGAGTACGTTTGCTCGGGCCAGCCTTGCTGTGTAGTGCACACAAAGTCGTGACTCTGCCTCAAAGCATTGCTGCTCTGCTTGTGATCATATACTCCTGAAAATGACCACGGCAGTGAGACAAAAGGGGCGCTCCCAAAGCATTTCACTAGGGTGCAGTTGGGTTCCTTCGTGGACATCACTCACACGGACAAGCAAAAAATGGCAAGCCAAGTCTGGCAGTGATATCGGGTTTTCAAGGGAGAAGGCCAGCGCACTTCAAAGCAGCTTGGGTCCAAAGATCGAGGTCAAAGGGGCCTATAGACTCCCGTTCACGGCAGGACACAGCCGAACATTGTCATAACGAACCCTCGTTGCATGTCTTTTATAGATAACTTTTCGCGCCTTCAGCAAAACGGAGACACGTACCAACCACAAAGCGCAACCTGTGGTAACGCAGGGCAAATAGGGCATGTATGAACATAGGGGACGCCAACATGGTGAACGCACACACACACACACGAACGCGCACGGTTATTAGAAAAAAATGTCTTTCTTGTTGGTTGTAGGGAACCTTCGCTTCCCGACTAGCGAAATGGTACAAGGGATTTGCACATTAAAGAGGCCAAAGAGGGACCTTTGGGGTTATTTGGGCCAAACAGTAGCTGTCCTTGGGCTTTTCAGACACTTGGCTTACTACTGTGGCAGAGAAAATGATGCCCCTTTTTGCTGGTTGCAGGTGGGAAGATGGGCGCTGGAAATGATCCCAAATGCAGGAATTATTAAGATGTAAACTTCTGGATGTCCCAAACACTAAAAATATGTTGATAGAATATCGGATCTCCTGCAAATAGTGGAGCGCAGAAAGGTGTATTACCATGAAGATCACCCAACCTTAAAAGAAACGAATCAAGTATGAGAAGTAATGTCAACAGCTTTAGAATTGCTGTCCAAAAGCTATGATATGTAAGACATGAAAATATACCAGAGATTAAAACATGCACTATAAGCTTTCCTGCACTTCAAGGTGATCAAGTCATAAAAAGAAGTGGACAACGGCAAATGTAATGTCCATCCCGTACCACCTCCAAAATCTGAGACTCAAGACAGGATTAGGAAAGATATCAAAGCAACATGATTATGATACAAACACATGGTCTCTAGGATCTCCAAACGGAAAGGCCCACTCCAAATAGGATTCCCAAAGCTGTTTTCAAAGGGAAACCCATGGTCAAAAGGAAAACAAAGAGAAGCCCACTGGTGGCAACTGGGTGACTTCATTTTCTGTTGGCAGATGCCACTCACAATCCAGAGGAATCCCCTGGTTACGACTCTTCCACGTCAGAACGGTGGAAACACCAGTGGTTGCGACTGGGTAATTCAACCTGTGTTCGTCTGCAATTGTGCACTCGTTCAACAGAGCCTTCCAGTTGGTTGTGTTCGCTGGTTTTGTGCAAGGTGGCCCTTACTGCATTTTTGCCCGTCCCTGAAAGCCACCCCAGACCAGAAAACAAAGACGTTGACAGGAAACATGGGCATAAACCAGTTTAGCCCCTATTGACAGGCGAGCACTAAAACGGCAAACAATCGACTTTCAGGTGGGCAACAAATGGAGCCGCACAGGTCGAATTGGTTTATGTCAACATCGGAAAACCCACAAAGTTGTTTTCCTTCTGGATGCCCCTGAAGCGAAAGTGAAATGGCTGTGCTCACAGCCAAACCGCAGACTTTCTAGCTCATTGCTTTGGACTGGCCCTGTCTCGTCTGGACACAAGCCACGGGGCGGCAATCCCCCGACACACGGGCTCATTAAGCAGCGAGGACGACTGGTGAAGAGTGAAAAGAGAGAGAGAGAGAGAGAGAGAGAGAGAGAGAGACATTTCCGGTCGTCCTATTTACATCCAAAGCTCACTGCCATGACTAACTCTTCACCTAAAGGGGGGGAATAAAATCTATGGTATCACATGGTCTCACTGTTCAGAACAGTCTCACTTATAGGCACATCTGAGCCTATCCCGACAAGCTTGCAAATAGCAAGGAATAAGAAGGTGAAAAGAAGGAATAAGAAGGAATCAGAAGACAACTAAAAGCGAACAAGAAGTAATAAGAAGGCCACAGAAAGGAATACGAAGGAATTAGAGGGACAACCGAAACAAACAACTTTCTATACTCCTGCTTATTCCCTTCTTGAAGCCTTATCATTCCTTTTTATTTAGCCTTCTGCTTCCTTTCCATAAGCCTTCTTAGTCCTTTCTATAAGCCTTCTTAGTCCTTTCTATGAGTCTTATTCTTCCTTCTATAAGCCTTCTTATTCCTTTCTATAAGCCTTCGTATTCCTTTTAATGAGCCTTCTTATTATGCTCTATAAGCCTTCTTAGTCCTTTCTGTAAGCCTTTGTGTTCCTTTTTTCAAGCCTTCTTAGTCCTTTCTATAACCCGTCTTATTCCTTTCTATTAGCCTTCTAATTCCTTTCTATTAAGCCTTCTTCCTTTCTATTAGCCTTCTTAGTCCTTTCTATAAGCCTTCTTACTCCTTCTATAAGCCTTTTTATTTGCCCCTTGTCAGGATAGTCTTCACCAACATTTGTCGGTGAAACGATGCACTTTGTCGTGGTAACGTATTCTTTGTCTCACAGGCAACGAAGTGAAGCACCGAAAGCCGACTCCAAATTCTGACTAGCAAGTGGCTTACAGCTTCGGCCAGCTCTGGCACACGCAACAAGGCTCAGACCGTGCAAAAAGAAGCCCGCAAAGCAACGCGTAATCACCGAAGACATATCTCCGGACGACGAGAGCTTAGCCTCTCTCTCAGGTGATGTTTATGCGCATCCTTTAAGGGACCCTGTCTTGTTCACCGACAAAGCTTTAAGATGCAACCGAGCGCCTAAAGCCCTGTGGGGAAATCGCATCGCTACCCACCTGCGCTTGATGGCTGGTCTTGCACCAAACAATTCGGTTGCTTGATTGTCCGCTTGGCGGCAGGTTTGGCATACAGTGGACTGGTTCCCGTGTCCAAGACCAGCCAAAACTTAAGATAATTATTCGATGTCGCTCCGCATAGCTTGGGAAGCAGACTCGGGCGGATACACTCGGGGGTCTCATATGTGGCATGGTCAAAGCCTACGTTGCGAGCCGTCTTGGCTTCCCCAACGGAAATCCCAGTGAAGACCATCCTTACCAACTAGGTCCTCCAGTAGGGAGGTTAGAATAAGGGTACCCTGTTTCTGTAGTCTATTTCAGTAGGGGAACCCTCCCCCAAAAAAGGGTAAAAGGGCACTGGGGGACCTAGCCAACCTCAAGGCACATATCCAGACTCTGCGTATCAGACTCAAATGCGATTGGCTGACAGTGCTGCACGTGTGAAGAACACATGGCCATGCAGTGAACATCCCAATCCCCACTAAAAAAGGCTAAAATGGGTGGTGCACCTACCCCAAAATGGTACCATTGGTTTTGACCCACAGCTACATCATCTCCCGCACATCGTTACATCTTGCTGATTGATCTGCAATTGTTGCTTTGCCACGTGAGGGAGTTTCCAAAGTAGAGACTGGACCCTACAAATGGCAACGGTCGCCATTGGGAAATCTGCAAGACATCGAAGAGGTCGCTCAAACAAAAAAACACTCCGACAGACCCGCAAGCATTCGTATCTTGATGCTAAGGTGGGCTAGTACCCCGCTCAAATTGACAAGACACCCCAAGCCCCCACTCTCTTGTGCCAACAGCTCCATGTACCTATTTTCCTCAGCTAGGGATTGCCGTTTGAGCAGCAAACCTCTCTCTTGGGGGACCCTGTTGTGGGAACCCAGGATTATTAAACCTTTGGTTGATTCTACCGATTGACCTACGGGTCGTAGATCCAGGGTTGCCATTGCTTCCTTCAAAAGGAGCTCGCATGGTTTCAACTGGCCCCCCACAATTTGATCGGCTTTGCAAAAGTCACAAGGTGGCGTCCTTTCTCTTCACCATGTTTGGGGGTATTTGGATGACGACACAAGTCCCTAGCCCGAAAGGCGAGTGTCAATCCTGACCATTCAAGGACTCTGCGGCAAACCTGCAGAGGATCAAAGGAACTTAGGTCCTCCAGTAGGGAGGTTAGAATAAGGGTACCCTTTTTTTTCCGTAATCTGTTTTAGTAGGGACCTAGTCATCCACCCGTTCGGCTTGAGTGCTCGGATCAACCCATGAGTGTTTCGAGCCATCTGCCAGCTATGCGGGGCGCGGCGCTTGAGCAGCCGGTGCTTGCGGAAGGGAACTGGCATCACTGAACCATGGAGGTCACCTCAAACTGAAAAACACCACTTTTTGCGGATGGTGTTCAACATAGGGGAACCCAGAAACGTTTTTTTGTTTTCTCCCATGTGGTTTCTCGTTTAAACCACCAACAAGAAGGGTCCACCATTTTGAGCAACCCCCCTTTTTGTTGGGTAGTGTCCAACTGACAAAACGGCATTGCTAATTGACACCTGTTGATTCCAACCTCCGGCACTGCCGCACCCAAGCAGCCAAATGAGCGGCCCGCTCGAGCTACTAACGGAAGCCCCCTGCCGGAGCTCGCTCGACAATGGATATCTGTGTGGCCAGAGGTAAACGGTTCGAAGGAACAAGGGGTAAAGTTGCCAGGTTGGCCCACAAAAGGCTGGCTCCTCGTGGTTTTCCTCCACATGGTATCGTCGGAATTCCCATTCACCGGAGCAAGGGCAGCCATGAAAAGTCGGCCCTGAATCTTGGTTGACGTTGGGTTTGGGGAGCAACAATCTAGATTTTAGCAGTTAAGTGGTGGAATTTCAGCCACTAAACCACAATAAACAAAAATTGTGTCCAATGTTTCCCAAGAACAAGCATGCTTAAAAGGCGCTCTGCGAGTCAAAGAGGGGCGTCAAGTTGGCTCTGGGCTTGTTCGCCGAAGGGTGGCTCGGCTCGGGACCCGTCAGCTTCAGGGATGCCCAGGATGCGCTGGGGTGCTGGCCCCGCGGTGGGGGGGGCCTAGCGAACCTGGGAACGGGAACATGTAGACCATATTTCTCGGTTGCTTTCTGCTCCCCTGCTAAAAGTTTAACTGTTAGTGGTTTAATGGAAAACCCATTAGTTGGCAAAAGTTAAAGTCCCAAGATCCAGGCAAAATGCACCACAGATTATAATTATGCATATTACGCCCAGCCGAAGACCCATCATGCACTTCGAAGATAAAAAAAATGCTCCACAAACATGAAGGTTGCTCATCAACCCATATCCCATCAGCAAACTCGTGTATACGGAGATTCCCATCCACTGTGTGGACTAAAAAGCCACCCTCTCAAAAAACAAACAGGGCAAGTCTCTGCCAAAAGGTTCGCTTCTTCCTGTCCGAACGGCATTGGGCTTCTCGCTGCGAAGCATGCAAGGCTTCCGACTCAATTTCCATGCTGGGCGCAGGACACTCTGTTGCAGTAAATCTTTTTCAGGGACCCTACTGCTCACATTTGATTCATATGAACGAGAAAATGAACTTGATAGGGGCTGTCCGAGTTTGCCGGGAATTCGCCCTGTTCCTCCGCCAGGTTGGTTTGTCCGGGGTTGACATAACCCCCACGCGTATTTATAGACATGGGGAGAGCCTTTAAGTGGATCAGAGGGAACACTGCGAACCTCTTCTCCTGAAAATTCCGTCTTGAAAAGTTATGGAAGCTCTCATTTCCATGGTCAGAAATTCAACCAGGCCTGTCATTTTCCTCTCAGAAGCTTGGGAAGAAAAGCAATCCCCTCCTTCACCTGGACCAACACCTCCCCTCAAAGGCACATCAGCCATAGGGACAAATGTGGCCAAACAAGGCCAACAAGGTTGGGTAAGGTCTCTGTGGGCCCCAATCCTTTGTAGAGAGTCTAGGTTCTCCGCAAAGCCTGCTGTAAAAACTGTGCATTTGCTGTTTGACACAGCTTAAATTTGGTGCTACCCCGGGTTGATGTGGGGAATCAAGCAGTGACGGTATATAGCCTTCCCATGTCGCATACCAAAACAACAAACTATAGCCTGCAAATAACAATGTACACTCGGCGGCGAAAGTCAGCGCACGACAGCTTACACAAGCAAACCTGCATGAGACGCAAGCGCATTCACGAAGTCAGAGAAGTCAGCGCAAGACTTGGCAAATTCCACTGTGACGCAGTATGTCAAGATTTTCGGTTTAAAGCGCTAATTTGGACGTACGATGTGTAGAGAGTTGGGTGTAACGCCGCGCTCAAAACCGGCACTCTCCAAAAACACTGCCTCCAGTCCGCTTGCAAAGTTCGCTCAAATCCCAATGGTATGACAACAAGATGTCTGCTCACACAAAATATTGCCGCATGGAATTCAACTTCAACGGCAACCATATATATATATATATATATATACATATATATATATACATATATATATATATATATACGTAAACCCCCACCAGGACGCAAGCCACACCGACTTCCTGAATCAGTACCCTGCATGGCACACGAAGTTGGACGCAAACGCACCGACTTTCACCGGAGAGTGTACATTCTTCATAGCGTTCCTAGTAATTGCCCGCGTTCAGAGTGCATCCGCCGAAAAGGATACCGACTTCTTGTTTATCACTGAAGATCACTGATATGATCTTCCTCAAAACTGCCAAGTCCATCTACAGCAGGTTGAAGGTGCATTGCACGAGCCATCTGTACGGAAGTAAGCTTTTCTCTTATTTCGGGCCGGCAGGCCGTGGGCCGCTATCGCCCAGCACGACACTAGTGCCTCCGATTGTTTTCAACAAAGCGCAGGCACTTGGAACATGCGGCATTTTGTTCGGCACCAAGCCAGGGAGCCAAACAGGAGCGATCCGGACCGGACATGAACTTCCTAGAAATAGTTGTCATTTTAGGGGTGCTGGGCACCGGGTCCGAAACCAGCCCAAGCCATAATCAACGCCTGGGTTTTGAAGATGTCTACCCTAGGGCTAGGGTTTCTTGCCACACCTTCTGGTCGAGACAGTCGACGAAGCATCAGACTGACTATACACAACAAACTCAGGCAAATTGGGGGGGGGGGTGGAAAAACCTAAATGCCATACAACGCATCCAACATCCACCACACATCCCAACATGGGACGACTCGCGCAGTGGGGTTCTGATTTCAAGACACATTTGAGGGGAAGCCGGCCTAGAAACGACCAAACCCGGCAGTCAACGCCGCCCTATTCTCGAGTTCATGTCGGGTTTTGGGATCCTGCAATCAAAAGTCGATCAATTCTTTCTTGTCCAAGTCTAAAGTTGATCTGGGCGTATCATTTTTTTCGGGGACATCCCAAAATGGTGGCTTTCCTCACAAACAAAAAGGTAGCTTCAAACAAAGCTGCTTCAGTGCTTCCCTTCGCTCCAAAGCCTGATTTGATCATGGGACTCTTCGGCCCGCAACATCCGGCTTCCTGTCCGAACGGGCGTCCCACTCTTCCGGCTTGGCATGAAAATGGAAGAACTTTGCGAACTCTTTGGCTTACCCCTTAAAACTCCAAGCCCTGGGGAAGTTCTCATCTTTTACAGACATATAGCCCATGTTACCCAAAAAGTTGAAAAGTTGTGTTTTTAAGAGGTAAGTTAGACACCAGCTACCTGACATCTTGACTTGCATTGGGTGGGTGTTTATTGGACTGTGTTTGGAGGATTGCCTGCAAACACTTCTGTAGCTGAACAACAAATGGGTGGGCTCCAATTTCAGCTTTCCCCGGGTCAATCAACCTGGACATGGCTCACATTTGGGAGTATCCCGGGCTCGGATCCGATCCGGTCGCTCCAAACAGGCTCCACTGACCGGAAAAGCTGCGGACTCTCTTGCGCGAGGTGCTGGATCTGGGGGTTGCCAAGTGACTCAACCGGTGAGCTGAGGAAAACGAAAGCCCCCAGGAAAGGTTCTTAGAATCTCAGGTTCCTAGAAGGGATCTGAGAAGGCTTCGAAGCTTGACATACCAACCTTGGGGCCCCTCAATCTTGTGGTCTTGACCCAAAATCCTGGCCCCAGAGTGGCTTAATTACTTCTCAAGTCCCGAGCTTTCTGTGCAGTGTGTGCAGTGGGACCAAAGGAAACCAATGGACCCATTGGAGTCAGCTGGGTTTGCTTGCCACCGAAGCGACTTCCCCTTGCCTTCCTTGAGGCACATTTACCCCAGCCTTTCGAGTTGCCAAATGCTACACCCTTGACTCATCGACCAAAGGTGACCAAATTGGAGAAACCGAAGTGGGCAAAAGTGAACCATCAGCTCCAGTCGATTCGCGGTGAGCTGGCTGTGAACCCTCCCAGTCCCATCACATCTTGCCCCGCGACACCCCAAGGGCTATCCCTCAGCCGCAGGCACATCGTCAGCGCTCTGCAGGTTCAACAGCAGCCGATCCATTCCTCAGCTTTCCGATCGGGCCGCAGTGGACTGGCGAAATCACTAGGTCGATTAAGGTGACATCCTCGATATTGCCATCTTCATGGTTGAAACAAACAACGCTCTCAAACATAATCTCGGGGGCTTCATCCAGTGGACAAGATCCATCTGGAGAGAACGCCGCCCGAGCTGGTTGTTTCACAAAGTAGTCGAGTAATCCATCCTAATCCTTAGGAAACCTCCCTTTCGCTCATTTGGCTATTTTGGGGTAGGTGTATTTAGTCTATTTTAGTGGGGATTGGGATGTTCACTGGCAGTACGGGATTTTGACCCATGGCCATTTCCTCGTTTCAAATGACAATCCCCTGCTTTGCCTGATGACTTCAGCAAACCGGGCCGGACCCTGGGAGCTCTTTTGGCTCCCCAATCACCCAATACCCGACGGGACACAACTCCTCCCTGTGAATGATGTCTGCCAAAGAATCCCCGATTCAGATTCCTTTCGCTATGTTGGCCCACATCCGGGATGTTCCAAAACTAACATATTCAGATTCAGGTCAATCCTAAATAAACGTGTTTTGGAGGAAAACCTGATTAGTTATGGGTGTGGTCCCTGTATTGAGGCTACACTCTTTCGGTCCTTTCTCAAGGGAGACTACGTGTGACACAGGGCTCCCTACTTTTCCTCTTCAAACATCACCCCACCAAAAGAAACTCGCGAATAGACCCCAAAAGATGATGTTAGCACTCAATGTAAGCCCGTCGCTGATCTGATCTCGGGCCCACTCATTGAACTTTGCATCGTCGAATGGATTCGAATGATGCAATTACCCGGCTGGATGCAGGCAAAAGCAGACTTATCCGCAGCATTCAATGTATCTTCTCACAGACCGAAGAATGTACTGTTGCTGATCGGACTCTCTCCCAAAGCCGATCAAGTTGAGATACGTGATCATCCAGAAAGCGACATGGGTTTCGTTGTGTTTTACGGTACCCTTCTCAGGTTTCAAAAACCAGAAGGCCCCTCCCGCCAACTCCCTAATTGACACATCACATATCAGGGTTGATCAAAAGGTCCTTTGCGTTGGATGATCATTTGGGGAACACCACTAAAGATCTGCTATGTCAACATGGAAAAGGTGCCCCTTGGCCATTTGGGGGCCCAATGAGTCATAACGAAAACCCCGTATTAAAATGGTCGTAATCCCAAAACCATGTAAAGAATGAAGCAGGCGGCCGCAGCACTTTCTTATGGTTGGGATTGTCCCTTACTAATTCTCATCTTCCCGGGTTTTGAGGACGTGGCTCAAAAGTGGTCAACCTGGGGGCCCTAAACTTGGTTGATGTTGGAAGGGGAGCAAAAGTTGAAAAATATATAGCAGTTAAGTGGTTGGATTTCAACCACTAAACCACAATAAGCAAAAGTGCTTCCAATTCAATGCTTCCCAACAACAACCACGAGAGGATGGTAGTGTACCAAAACCCTCCCGTACACTTCCAAGCTTGTTAGACAGAGTCCAGAGGGAAGCTGGAAGTGCGTGTGTGCGAACAAAGAGCTTCGAGGTGTGCTTTGGACCCATGTTCTCAACCCCCATGTCAGAAGCCCAGGCTTGGGCTCCCACGATGCCTCTGACTGGCCAGCCAGCTCAAGGGCGAGGAGGGCGACGCGTCGCCTCGGATTGGGGCTTTTTCGGAGCATAGGTGTCCTTTTTGGTTGAACATAGATTGGGTTTGCCTGGTAGATAAACCACCAGTTCAACCAGTTTGCCTATTTCTTGAAGCAAAACCACCAAAAAGGACACCAATGCTTCGGAGCCGATTTCGAGAGAACCGAGCCCAAGACCTGAAGGAGATCTTCACGGGAAAAGCAAATGGGGATAGCGATCATTCGCGTGCAGTCACAGTCAAGGCATCGTTCCCGAGGCCTGTCTCTTTGTCTCTCGCGCCACCCCGATCCGATTTAGGTAGGTTTTTCTCAGGTATGTAGACAAAATAGGGAGATCTGCGGACAAAAAACATTTTCTTTTCTGACAAGAGGGAACCTAACTTCCGCCACGTTGAGACACCAAGCAGGTGAAGTGAGGCTCAAAACCAGTCATTTTCGTTGGGTTCTATCAAAAACTGGAGGCTTGGGCTTTCTTTCTCAACCCTCCCCGCGCCAAACACGGACACTATCCCGAAAAGGGCCCCTATCTGTTCACCTTTCAACCACCACTTGGGAGCCTCACGCACTGTTGAGTGAACCGTTTTGTTGGGCTCCATGTTGCAGAGTGGCTGGTTCTTTAGAGGTTTACCTTCTTCAGCCGGTTCCATTGCAGAGTTGGTCCCTTAGATCACGGCCTTTCTCCGCGACGGCCACGATCCGGTCCGGCGCAAGGGACCTTAGGACATTTCGATCGGATGGTTGATGTACCTGGAGTCTCCATGACCCTTACAAACATGGGGTCAGTACCCAAAATAATGGGGTCATGGACCCATTTTAAAGGGTCATGGAGAGTCTAGGTATCAGGAATAGCCTACTGAAGGGGCTCGTGTTGTCTTTCCTTCAAGACGTGCAGGGCTTTGCAAGCGTAGAACAAACAGTTCCTGAACAGAAAAGCGACAAAGCGCGTTCCGAAATCCTACTGTTGGTCTTTGAGAAGCTGAAGACCCCGGAATATGTTGAAAAGGACAACTGTTGGTGCGGACGACCCAAAATGCTCCGCCAGTCCTGACAAAGAAAGCTTGGAGGGTCCCAGGGTTGGATCGCAGGAACCTTTTGAAAAGGACTTTGTTTGCCAACCCATTGATCAGTTTCAATCCAACTGGAAGACGCAAGCATCATCCTTGCTTGCTCGGTGGCCATGCACGGAATTAAGAGCACTTTTTCTCGAGCATACAGGAAACTCACCCAACACATACACACACACACACAATCGTCCAAAAAATAAGCAAGCGTGGCTGAAAACAGAAGGAGGCCGCTGCATAACTCTGGTTGCACAGTAGAAGATTGTATGAACTGGAGCTGAGGAATCCCCGAGAAAAGCACCTTCATCACTTGTGAGCTCGTTTTACCCCCAGATATTGTTGTTACAATCTGCCCGGGTCTTAGCAGCATTGAGTCCGAGCCACGCCGGCCGTGGCGCACGTTGACTGGGCGGCCTGCGCACGTCTCACATGCGAGCGAAGGTTGGACTACTTCAGAAGCATCCCTAGCATCCTACGAGGGGTCCCCTGTGAGACAGAACAACATGAGCCTTGAGCCAACAGTCCTCTCGAAGCTGAAGGCGAGGGTAAACCTCTCGCCCAAAATCTCCAAGAATGAATCTGTTGTCAAAAGCCTGGTCGCGGGTTCACAGCCACAGCACATGATCACGCATTCAGTACAAGGCACGTACGGCACAGTTCGTTATATGCGTAGTAGCTGACAGTAACTATGGTTCGACGCAATCAACCGGTCGAATAAATGTAACCCGACACAAACACAAAGTCAAAGGTGAATTTGCCGTGGACTGAGGATTGATTAGGCTGTCTAAATTCCCGAAAGATGAACCGCCCCTCAGCCCAAGCAATCTGATGGCTGGGTTTTGTCTCTGCGGGTCTGCTTTGGGCTCCGTATATTCTGAGACAACCCATGCGGCACCTTGGGCCCGAGAGGCCCAAGAACTTCTCCAGGTTCCTGCAAGTTCCTCATTCTCCGCCCAAAGACCCGGTTGCATAACAGGCTACCCTTTTCAGCCTAGACTAAACATGAGCAAAAACTCGGTTGCTTTCTGCTCCCCTGCTAAAAGTTTCACTTTTAGCAGTTTAATGGAAAACCAATGAGTTGGCAAAAATCTAAAGTCCTAACATCCAGGCAAAATGCACCAAAGAGAAGGTCAGGTCCGGATTCGTTTTGAGCATAGGGTCCAGAAACCGATCAAAGAGGCGCGGGGGCGGCTTTGTGGCAGTGAACCGCTGGAAAACTTCCCACCTGGGCTCATGAAAACTCACCCCGAGAAGGGAACCTTGATCAAGTCGCCCCACTTTGTGACAGTCGCGTCGCGCAGAAACATGTGTTGGGTGCAGAGCCACCTGGCTTGCGGAACGGGAGCCTCTGAAATGTCACTATGTTCGGTTGTTTGAGTCCCGGTGAGCTCAATTGGCTTCACTTACTTGAGGTGAGGTCCGCAGCACACGAAGGCTCAGCAAGGCACAATGATGTTTCTGTGGCTTAGCACAATGAGGTTTCTCGTCAAAGGGGAATTGCCTTGGCGGCATTTCCCATATCAAACTTAGGTGCATCAAACGGGGGAATCCTCCCGTATCCCTGGTTCCCTTGTATCCCTGCTAGTCGGTGTTCCTGACATAAGGCTTATTCAGTCTCGGCCAGGCCAAACCACTCAAACCGCTTTGTTTGGTGCGGCGCCCTAGAGAGGCTTGGGTCGCCTCGTCGGCGGTGTCGGCTTGATGGCCTCCTGACGGAGCTGGACATGTCGGGGTTGTGGGAGTGGGGAATCCACGGTGATGCAACAAAAAGGGGCCTAAGCCCAAAGATGATCCCCCCATATAAAGGGGGAGATTCCCCAAACATATCACAGAAGTGGCTGGATAAACCCGAGTGATGCCAATTGTGCCACATGTCACACCAGCTGCTTAAACAACCTCCGTTGTCCAGCGAAGAGCTGGGGGTTTCAAGTTTTACACGATTTTGGCTTGTTTCCCCGGGACCAAATGAGAAAAGGGTCTCAACCCCTGGCTGTGGGAAATTCGGACCCGCCCACCCTTTCGCCCTCCACAAAGTATCAGTGCAACAAAACTATGTTTGTCACTGGGACATGTACAAAGCCCATTGAGATTTCAAAGAGACAACAAATCGCGCTGGAAGGAGCGTGCCTGATATGTATTTATGTATATCTAGATTTATAACCTCACATGTCTGTGTATACGTATAGATATATATGCTACCCCCCCCGAGGTACCCAGCTTTGGGCTTGGTGCAGATGTGCTTTGACCGCGGAAGCACTCAGATTTGCACACTGGGAGACCAGAGGAAGGAGGTTTGCCTCATTGACGAAAGACGCCTTGGACGTGACCCATGCCCTTTTTCAATGGCTCTTCCACACAAAATTCAATTCACATATCTTCCCACACAAACCATGCCTTCTTTCAAAAGCTCTTCCACAGATAACTCACATATCTTCCCACACAAATCATGCCTTGTTTCAAAGACTCTTCCACAGAAAATTCACACATCCTCTCACCCAACACATGTCTTTTTACATGTCTTCTTTCAATGAAACAAAGGCAGCATATGTGAAAGAGTTGCCAAGGAAAGTGAACCCTGTGTAGAATAAAGCCAGGCTATGGCTGGGACAGTTTGTGTTACATAAATGGTGGTTTTACATGATATGTCCTGTCTTTTGCTGTAATTTTATGAATCACTGTAACCCTGACTCTTCCACAAAGACTCACATATCATCTCTCACACAAAACATGTCTTTTCAATAACTCTTTTCTACAGAAAATTCACATATCCTCTCACCCAGAACATGTCTTCTTTCACAAAGGTTCACATATCCTCTCTCCAAAACATGCCTTTTTTCAAAGGCTCTTCCACAGAAAACTCACATATCTTCCCACACAAATCATGCCTTCTTTCAAAGACTCTTCCACAGACTATTCACATATAATCTCACACAAAGCATGTCTTCTCAATAACTCTTCTCTACAGACAATTCTTTCATCCTCTCACCCAAAACATGTCTTTTTGCATGCCTTCTTTCACAAGGAATCACATATCCTCTCACCAAACCCATGCCCTTTTTCAATGGCTCTTCCACACAAAATTCAGTTCACATATCTTCCCACACAAACCATGCCTTGTTTCAAAGACTCTTCCACAGATAACTCACATATCTTCCCACACAAATCATGCCTTGTTTCAAAGACTCTTCCACAGACAATTCACACATCCTCTCACCCAACACATGTATTTTTACATTTCTTCTTTCAATGAAACAAAGGCAGCATATGTGAAAGAGTTGCCAAGGAAAGTGAACCCTGTGTAGAATAAAGCCAGGCAATGGCTGGGACAGTTTGTGTTACATAAATGGTGGTTTTGCATGATAGTTCCTGTCTTTTGCTGTAATTTTATGAATCACTGTAACCCTGACTCTTCCACAAAGACTCACATATCATCTCTCACACAAAACATGTCTTTTCAATAAGTCTTTTCTACAGCAAATTCACATATCCTCTCACCCAGAACATGTCTTCTTTCACAAAGGTTCACATATCCTCTCACCAAAACATGCCTTCTTTCAAAAGCTCTTCCACAGATAACTCACATATCTTCCCACACAAATCATGCCTTCTTTCAAAGACTCTTCCACAGACAATTCACACATCCTCTCACCCAACACATGTCTTTTTACATGTCTTCTTTCAATGAAACAAAGGCAGCATATGTGAAAGAGTTGCCAAGGAAAGTGAACCCTGTGTAGAATAAAGCCAGGCTATGGCTGGGACAGTTTGTGTTACATAAATGGTGATATGTCCTGTCTTTTGCTGTAATTTTATGAATCACTGTAACCCTGACTCTTCCACAAAGACTCACATATCATCTCACACACAAAACATGTCTTTTCAATAACTCTTTCTACAGAAAATTCACATATCCTCTCACCCAGAACATGTCTTCTTTCACAAAGGTTCACATATCCTCTCTCCAAAACATGCCTTTTTTCAAAGGCTCTTCCACAGAAAACTCACATATCTTCCCACACAAATCATGCCTTCTTTCAACGACTCTTCCACAGACTATTCACATATAATCTCACACAAAGCATGTCTTCTCAATAACTCTTCTCTACAGACAATTCTTTCATCCTCTCACCCAAAACATGTCTTGTTGCATGCCTTCTTTCACAAGGAATCACATATCCTCTCACCAAACCCATGCCCTTTTTCAATGGCTCTTCCACACAAAATTCAATTCACATATCTTCCCACACAAACCATGCCTTGTTTCAAAGACTCTTCCACAGATAACTCACATATCTTCCCACACAAATCATGCCTTGTTTCAAAGGCTCTTCCACAGAAAATTCACACATCCTCTCACCCAACACATGTCTTTTTACATGTCTTCTTTCAATGAAACAAAGGCAGCATATGTGAAAGAGTTGCCAAGGAAAGTGAACCCTGTGTAGAATAAAGCCAGGCTATGGCTGGGACAGTTTGTGTTACATAAATGGTGATATTTCCTGTCTTTTGCTGTAATTTTATGAATCACTGTAACCCTGACTCTTCCACAAAGACTCACATATCATCTCACACACAAAAAATGCCTTCTTTCACAAACGTTCACATATCCTCTCATGCTCCGCAAATGTTGCGCAACATTTGGAATTTGTTGCGCAACATTTTCCTGGACCAAGAAAAGCAAAAAAACAACAAAAAAAACAAAACAAAGAATCCCAGCCATGATGGGGGCTAGGATTGATTTGTTTTTTCGTTTTTTTTTTTTTGGTCTTTGGTTTTTTGGGTCCACAAAATGGCCTTGCAGAAAATGCATGAGTTCAATCAAAATACACTGTAAATACCAATGGTTTTGATACATGATGTAACAACACCTGGGTACTGGGGGGGGTACCATATATATGCATAAATTCACAATACATGTATATAATATGTAGGCACGGTCAAAATTACTTACTTGCTGCCGTTTCGCTACTTAGTTTGAGTCCCATCGTTTTCCAGCGTTTCCACCGTTTTCCAAGGGTATTGCTTTTTTTGAGAGTCCCCTATCATTTGCCATGGTTTGTGCATTTTCACAATATCAATGACACACCGAATACTAAACTCAACAGAATAATATATAGCCTTATACACCCCATTTCTAGGACCCTTTTTAAATCAGGAAGCAGTCGGGACACGGACAATCCCTTCAAAGCCCGCACCCTCTGCCAATTGAGTTGCAGGCGGTTCCTTGAGTGAGAAAATTAGATCTTGAATATGCATGATTCACCATACATGCATCATAAACAAGAACTATGCTTCAACCTTGGTTTAAACATGTCATACAGGATCCTCAAAGGGATCCTGCAACGAAATCCTCAGGCTTGCAGTCTTGGGGGATTCCTTGTGGAGGGGCTTGCCGCATCTTGCCTTACCCGAATGCCCAAGCTGGTCCTTGTTCGAATCCTTTCTGGGGACAAGGTTAGCATGTCTCCGGAGTCTCCTTCTGACCCGAAATAAACATGGTTGGTCATTGCCCGTGGGGGTCATGGACCCATTTCTATTTCGGATCATGGAGACTCTAGGTATTACCTTTCAGGAAACCCTCGTACACCTCCAATTGGGCGAAGGGCACACTAGAGCTTAATATGCGCGGTCCATGTTTGTCTCGGCACCTGAGACCGGTATGAACATGATTTTTCGCAGTTGGTTGGCCCGACGCTGCGTCTGATTCCCAGAATCGGCATCCTCTCACACAGACCTCAGCTCCGGCCCCTCCCCCGCTGGGGTTGTCGGCATGAAGCATCATTCCAGGAAGGGGAGCGGAATAATCGATCGCCCACCTTGAAGTTAAATCACCATGATACTGCGAGGCACCCAGCAAATTGGCATGCAAGCTAACTTGGCCACTTTCACCCCGGGTGAAAACTAAGTCGGGGCGGTGAATTTTAAGTCTCACGGCCAAATTGTTTCACCGATTTTGTAGCGCACTCCAACATCGCAACCGATCCCGTCGCAGCTCATCTTGCCCACTCCGGCGTTGACGAAAAGCCACGGCGAAATTGGAGAGAAAACACATGGCAGGACCTCGGTTCTTTGAAGAGCCAAAAGGGCACCATGTTCCAAAGCCAAAAGGGCTCCATTCTAAGCATTTAAGCTCCTTTAGGTACACAAATCAAGCGTCAAACATAACCCAATAAAAACCACTCGAGATCCAATCCTTCCAAAGCTTGAAATAAGAAGTGGATGCCCAGACATAAGACTTACATCACGGCTAGTCGCTTGCTTGTTTTAGCCGCGCATCGATGATCTCGCTTTACCTGTAAAAAAAAGGGGGACATTTTTTTGCTGGGTACCTCCGGACATCAATCAAATTTTCATTTGGGTTTCTTCCATTCGCTTGAGCCCCCTGGAAGAAACAAACAAAAACACAATTCCAGAAGTGATAGATTCCCTTTAAACCAACCTGGAGGCTTTCGATTGATTTAGGGTCCTCAAACAGCCAGGCTTTGAGACCCCCAAACACCCCCGGAGTATCCAATGGAGGGTCTGGGTGATTTCTTGAAAGGGCCAGGAGCCTCTGGGTTAAGCAAATGGAGGGTTTGCTCAGATGCGCAGCAACCTTGGGACAAGAGGGCATCCTTCTTTTGATTGATTTAACTTTAAAGGAATCGGAACCCAGAACCGCAGAACCCCCAAAAAAAAGAAGACAAAAGGGCACCGCTGGGCAACTGGGTTCTTAGGGGACCGGTTTCCCTCGAAGGTTCCTCGATCATTTTTCGGGCGACGCGCGCCTCCTTCAACTCCTCCTTGGACTCCTTAGGCCTGCGCTGAGCCCCCGACTCGGCAGAGGAATTCGGACAGCCGAAAACTGGATTTGACGGTGGGTCGAAAATGGGTACCCAACATGGAACCCTGGTAAATGGAACGGACGAAGAACCTGCGGTCCCCTGGTGGTTGAATTTGGACACCCATTTGTTGCCTGGTCTGTGGAGAACAAAGGGGACCCCAAAAAAGCAAACATCCGAAAAGGGGAGCTAAATTCTGGGGAAGCAAACAGGAGACGGGTTGAATCCACTTGAAAAACTTCAACGCCCGTTCTCTGACTGGAAAAACTTATAGGACCTGGTTGCCTCCTGGTGATCACCCTTTGGGACCTTGACAAAACGTGGGCAAAACATGGGAAACCCCAAAGATCCAAAAACAACCCACTTGGGAAGTAGGTTGTAACTATATAGCTGGGGTAACTGGGGGCCCTCCTGTCAGTAACTCACGTTGCAAACATCTGCTAAGAATTCTTGCTTGATCGCCGGGTAGTTGGAGGCATGGACAGCCTTGAAGGGAAACGAAGGGAAACCCGACAGGAGGGCATGTTTGAACAGCCGGGCAGCGGTTGTGCCCTGTTCCGAACGCAGCGCCCGAAACCCCAGGCGTACAATCCAAACCTGGGACCAAGTCCTCCGTGCAGCAGTCCCTTTTTGCTTTATCAAAGGATTCAGTGTCATGGTTGTTTCATTCGGACCCAACTTGCCCAGACCATATCCATCTTTTGATCTGTGGGTTTTCCCTCGTCCAACCTACAGGAAGGGTCTCTTGTAAAGTGGATTGCACCTCCAACACATGCGCGAAGGGTTTATCAGGTGAAAACAACTTTGGCAACCAAAAATAGGCTTTTTTAGGCTCCCCAGACCTGTATTCCCTTGCGTAAGCCTCTTGTTCCGAACCTAACCAGGGTATTCAAGAGCCTGGAGAGAGCTACACAACAGGCACACAAGCACGTTGTGTCTACGTGCGGGGGGGGGAGGGTGGGGTGCCTGAGCATCTTCCTCACGAATCTTGTACACAGTTGAGTCTACTTCTGGGCTTGACATCATGGTTCCCCTCGAATTCTCAGAACCAACAAGCAGTCCAAAAAGGGAATTCATCCACCTTGCTTTTCCCCAATCGTAGCTGGAAGCAAGGGGCCAAGTTTCACGCACAGAGGGCTTGAGCACAGTCGCGGCTGCCTGGATTTAGTTTCACCTAGGGTAAGGAAGCACCCGCTCTGTGCACAGCATTCACACACACACAAAATCGCCTGCTTCCCCTCAAAACCGGTGTTCCTAGGTCCTCCAGTAGGGAGGTTAGACTAAGGGTACCCCTTTTTCTGCAGTCTATTTTAGTAGGGGTTTCCCCTCCCAACCAAAAAAGGGGTGAGAAAGGGGGGGGACCGGTGTTCGGTTCCTCTACAAAGCCCGTGTTCGAGGGGGTGGAGGGCTGTTCAACCACGAAGAACAAATGCGCCCCCGAAGAAAGGGCATGATTCCTGTCGTTGGATGCTTCTGAGGCTTCTGAGGATAGTAGACCAAAAGGGTCTTCAATGTTTCTTGGTTGACGTTGGAAGAGCAACAAAAAAAAAACAGCAGTTCAGTGGGGGTTTCCCACTAAACCACAATAAGCAAAAATGTAACAAAAGTGTCCCAACAATAACCATGGTTTACTGACTGGAACCTGTGAGCTACGCCCAGGTTCTTACCAAATCATAATTCCTTCTGTGGCCCTTTGACTCTCACACCAAGGAAGCTTTATCGAGATGGACCAAACAGGAGATGTGTTGAATCACCAAAGTGGGACTTATAGTGCCCTTGTCGGGGTTGGCTTAGAGGAAAATTGAAGGCAAACCACCTGTCGTAAGAGCTTCCCAATTTTGAGACGAACCCGTATCAGGGCGATCTGAACAACCCACCCCTGCCACCCTTCGCACAATATCCAAAGCAACGGGCAAGTGCAATTCTCGTTCCACATTTCTGCCAACCCCAGCCCCAAATCGGGTTTGTCTCAACAATAGGGGAGCCCCGAAAATCCCCATACACCACTACCCTCACAAGAAGAGTGACATGCCCAAATTGCCCCAAAAAGAAAAGCCAACACCACCTTATTCCGATTTGGGATTTGGGGCGACGTGGCGTGGGAATTCAAGATCCCAACCCTAATAGGTTGGCAAATAGCCTCAACTATGAAGGTTGCACAATTCTGACTGGGGACGTGACCAAACCTCCAGTGCAAGAAAAACAAGCGAATAAGGGCACCCTCTTTTCGGGACTCTCTAAAAAGAACATAGGCACCGGAGGTCTGGGTGGACCAGGACTAAAGCTGCTTCCGGCAGAGGTAAAACCACGCGTTTCCCCACAAGAGGGCATGGGACATTTAGAGCTCCTCTAGTGTTTTGCGGGAACTTTGGCGTGTCCCTCACTTCTCGCAAGTTTATCATAGACTCCCAAACGCCCAGCAGCCACGGGGAAAAAGAATGGGCGCCGTTTTTCGGTAGTCGATTTTGAAGAGACCCCTCAAAAAGAAGAACAACGGGCGCAGGGCGCAACCTCGGCTGAAATGAGCCGCGCCTGATGGTGACAGGCTTCGATGCCTGAGCCAAGATCTTCAACAGCTCCTGGGGCTCAGCAGAATCCAGACTCCGGCATGTGTTCCGTACTTTGGGGTGGGCTACTGTGGATGAACAAAATCCTGCACCGCCTAAGAAACCATGAAAAGCCACTGTTCGTTGGCATCTACATGGGGAATCATCACTCCAGGGTTTCTTAAGTGGTGCAGGATTTCGTCCATCCACAGTATGTCGCTGGTGCTCAGCAGGGCCAGCGGGGAATGAGGGAATGAACCCAGGAATTGGTCCCCTTAAAGGAACCACAAGGGATGGTTCATGAGGGTCATTCCCTCATTCCCTTTTCCCTCGCGTTCAACAAATGTGAGACAGGAGAAAGACAAAGGATGGTTAGCCCCTCGTATTACTTGCCTACTTCCCGCAGGGAACGAACAACACTATTCGCGCCCCTTGCCCCTTTGGGCATTTTGTTGTTCAAAACGGAAAGCACCGACCTAAGCCAAAAACGGGGTGCCACTGAATGAAGAGGTTCCATTTAAGTCTTGAACAAGCCCGGAACAGTTGCAGGGCGTGTCTGTGTCGTTGCAGGGCGTGTCTGTGTGTGTGTGTGCCGTCGTTTGTCGGGGGCCAGTGTGAGCGACGGAAGGAAAATGGAAGGCCGGGACAAGAATCCGCCCGCATCCTTTGGGCAGCGATATGAGGACAATAATTATTATTTTTCTGGCTAAAGGCAGAGCCCCGACAAGAAGAAGTTCAAGGTCAATTAATCAATCTATTTAGTCCTAGGCGTCTATTCGCAATGTAGAGTGAGACTCGAATCAGCCCATCTACAGCAACAGGATTTGCAGGCTGCATGTTTCTTTTCGAGTAGTTGTCTGTGAAGCCGTGGTTCACTCTTTCAGACTGTTGGATTGATCTTGGTTGGGATGCGATTCACACCGTGACTCGTCTCAAAGTTCAGGCCCTCATCACTCAAGGCTCCACTGTTCGGGTCGACCCACACCCTGTTGGCGTCCCTTCTCACGTGCTGAGTGCGGACCCTTTTCAAGCTGGATTCAACAAGCTCGCACATGACGAAGGTCCTTTGCTGGGGCTTTCCCTTTTATATTTTGAGAATTATGGTAGTTCAATTGCCCATATCTGATTTGAGCAACAACCCTGTCATGGAATCTATCCTTAGTTTAGGGAGCTCATGCGCCTTTTCCCCTCTACAACGGCGGGATCGGCGTCAATGTCCCTGGTTCATTTAACTTATGCAGATCCCTAGGGCGCGCACTTGTGCAACTCAAGGCTTCAAAGATAACTACTCGAAAAGAAACATGCAGCCTACAAATCCTGTTGCTCTACATGGGCTGATCTGAGTCTCACTCTACAATGCGAATAGAATACTTTGCTAGCTAATTGGCTCTGCCATGGTCTAAACTCCTTATGTGGGCCATAATAATGGTTAGTGGAATCCATCTCATGGTTGTCAACATTCGACAGGCTGCATACGGATCCATGACCATCCTTGCCAACCTCACATACACGTACAAGGGTGGATTGACAGACACCGTGGTCAGTATACCATCTCACTTACTTGAGCGGATGGGCCAGACAAAACTCCGAGCTGTTTGTTTACAACAAAGCAAATGAGTCGCAATCAAAACCCGGTACTAACATGGCCTACCCGCAACCATGTAAAGAATTCAGAAGGCGGATATCCGCACCCATTTATGGCTGGGAGTGCCCAGAAACTAACCTTCAATTGCCCGGAATCGTTTTGAGCACGTGACTCAAATGGTCATTCCAGGGAAGAAATTCTCAATGGACCGCAGGGAGTAAGCCATTCTCCAACTTGAGCTGCGCAAAAAAAAAACAAGCTGCGCCATGGCTTTTTTTCCAGCGGCCGATCGAATCGGCCATCCCATCGGATGTGATCGATTCTAACTTGGATCTGCGGTTTGGAGGGTATCGGTTGGTTTTAATCAGCTTCCCCCTGATTGGTGGTTTGGATTGGTGATTTGATGGCTAAGGAGGGTTTCGCATCTATTTTCAAATCCCCAAACCACCAGTCGAAGCCACCAACTAATGGTCACCTGATTTAATGGAAGGCAAAAGAAAACACACCTTTTGCGCGGTCCTAGTTTTGATACATCCCCGTATTCAAACGACATGCACACACATCAGACTTGTATTGAACAGAAGCCGGAAGGGAAAAATACTGGCTTAGATAAGTCAATGCAAAACACGCAAAGTGACACTCACGCACACACACACACACCAACGGTTTTTGCAACCAGGACATAATCAATGAGTTGAACGATCTTGCAACTTCGGAAACGTGACTTGCAGGTAATCGATCGTAGCCTAGAGCTCGGAGCTTTGCGCCGGACTTGCTCCTTAGCAAAGAAGGGTCATGGTAGGACGTGTCCGTGAAGGAACAAGTCGGGAGCGCGCATTCCATATGTACAACTCAATTGCCCAGAAGACCTGATCCAAAAGGGAACAAGCCAACTTGAAGTGGTGCCCTGTTTTGACCAGCACCCATTTCAGGTCAACTTTGGGCAAGGCAATGCGTCTCAAGAGTCTCAGCACATGTCCGCATCGCCACACAAAAGAAACCTTGTCTTAGTGGGTTCTTGGTGGCTGTGTAGTTTTGAGGCTACTCTCTGGTTGGAATCAAGGCAAACCAAGTGAACAACAACAACTTGTGCGGTCTCCCTACTTTGACACATACCCTCGTGGTTCGGTGATATTTCTTGAAAATTAGACTTTTAGTAGGCGGCTACGTTCTCCAGACACAAACAAATCTAAGCTTATGATAGGGAACCGCCGAGGCGAATCATAACCCAAAAACCCAATCTTCTTGGTAAGAGCAACCTGTAATGCGCAGTTGTCTTGCTGAAATGAAAAATGGCTCCTTCGGTTGTGCTTGGCCCTCAGCCGCTTCCCTGAAATTAGCCATTCTAAAACCAATCTATGCCATTGCACATCCTTCCCTTCAGTACGTATACCCTTTACGCGCCGAAGATCAGGTCGGTTTGCATTGCTTTTCCCTTGGACCTGTAGAGTCCACCAAAGGCCCGGGGCCACACCAATCAACAATCACCCTTTAGGAGTAATTTATGTCCCCCCATTTTACTGTAAGTGCCCCAATATATTGCCAATTGCATATATGTATGTATCCTCCCAATTTTCCCATTGATACCCCCCGAGCCTTAAAGAAAATGCATCGTGGCTTGATGATGCCGCAAACCTCAAACATTCCCCAACTCAAAGTCATTCATTTTTTTTAAATACATGATCGACCCTACAATATGAAGCATATTGGAAGACCCCATAACATCTACCCTACAATGTGAAGCAACTTTGAAGAAGACCCCAGAAAATCTGCAAGTCTAGGATTGGCTGCAAACTGCCCCGTTGAAGTGCCTGCGCTGAAATTGTCTACAGCCTTCGGGGATGCGGACGCCTTCAAACGAAGTAAGCCAGGCTGGCAGGGTACGTTTGGCCATATGTGCCATGGTCAAAACTCCTGTGGGTCATTCGGTTTCTGAAAGGATACATCCAGGGAAACCTCTAAATCAGCTAGTTGACCCAAATCTGTCAAGGGATGCTGCTAGTACCTGGATGATGAGTTGACCCAAATCTGCCAAGGGATCCTCATGCCCTACTTTCGGCCAACTGGCCCTTCTGCCTCACCACAAATCGGCACCTGGCTGGGCGGATTCGCGCCGGGGATGCCCAAGGTTCACGTGGAGTCCGAGAACATCGGGGGACCCGTCCTAGACAAAAAATGGAAGCCTCTTAAAACGTGCTTGGGGTTTCCCACCCAAGCAAAGGGCTGAAAGGGTACTACTGAACAGCTCCGCAACCCTGTCTACTTTCAAAGAACCATCCACAAACGTGGGTCCCTCATCTCAAAACCTCCCACCCCTGAGTTTGGCACACCCCTCACACACAGTTCCAATGATTGCCCTGTTGAATCATCACACTTTGAGAGAATTGATCTAACATAGTCTAGGGGTACCTTCCCTATTCTTTCCAGGGATCCTTTTCTTCAGAGAACCATCAAAAACCTAGAACCCAAAACAGCCGGTACTTGAAAACAACGCTGGCTGAAAAGAATTGGGAATCAACCCCTAGACATATGCCATACAACCAAACGGGGAAAATCGCAAAGTGCGCGGTCACAAAGTGCAACAGCTGTCTTCGGCCGGCTGCTTCGCTGCACCTGAAACCAAAAACAGGAGCCCCAAAGCCACGGGTCCCAAAGAGGAAACGGACCTCTCAAGAAGTGCCATTTGGGTGGTTTTTTCAAAGAAAACGTATCCAGGATATTGTCCAGGAAGTTAAATTGGGAAGGTTTTGGGAGTCTGGCCTAAGCCGTTTTAAGGGGGATTCAAGCATGTTTAAGGGGCATTTAAGCCTTTTTTAGGCTAAAATAAGCCCAATTCAACTTCCTGGAGATTTGCCCCCTGGTACAGAAAGATCCCCCGTTCCTGGACAAGGCCTTGGATAAGCCTTGGATACGCCCTGGATAAGCCCAGTTTAAACAAATCCAATTTCCTGTAGAAGTTCCTGTGGAACTATTCTGTGAAAATTTTTGCCGTTAAAGCAAGCCGCAAAAGGTATCCTCGGAACAAAGCACACCCACATTGACGAAGCACAGCCTAAGCAGCATTGGGCCCTGTCTTGGCAAGGCATGGGTAGTTTTTGTTCTCAAGACATGGCCTTGTGGAGGAAGAACTACGTTTCCCGCATATGCGTGTCTTCCATCACTAAGGATCGCTTTCATGCAAACGGCACCTCTTGGCAAACCGACACATAAACCGGGGATTAACAAAATTACTTCGCTTCGAGCAATTCCCACCCTCCACACTCACGAGCTTACGACTGTGAACACGGTTGTGTGAACTCAAGCATGGTTTTCGAGTGACTTGGGGCCTATGACTGATAACAAGCTTTGCATTGAGAGCCTTATCCAACTGTCTGTGTGTCAAACTCCAATTGTCTGCGAGCCCATCTCGAGAACTCAAACATCGGTTCCGTTAACAAAAGCCAAGCCCCTCCCAAAAAGAAACCCGACGGGGGATTAAACAAAGTTGCCTATTCACAACCCAAAGCAACACAAGAGCATCACCCTTTCAGCTCCAGGGTACACTCAAAGCATGAAGGTTTAAACATGAAATGTAAACCCAACTGTGCGCCGGGCGGGACATGAAGCAAAACCAGACTGGCGAGCTACTCTGCCAGTGGATCCCGCCGAGTATCCCGCTAGAGCGGCTCGCCAGCGGATCCCGCCGAGTATCCCGCCAGAGCGGCTCGCCAGTGGATCCCGCCGAGTATCCCGCCAGAGCGGCTCGCCAGTGGATCCCGCCGAGTATCCCGCCAGAGCGGCTCGGATCCCGCCGAGAAACCCAACGTCGTTTTGGGACGCTTTAAGCGGGAGCTCTGGCTATGCTAACCACGCGGGCCAACTATTTCAGAACATGCTTTTCGAGAGACGTTTTTGGGACGCTTCAAGCGGGAGCTCTGGTGAGCTGCTCTGGCGGGATACTGGGTGGGGGGCGTGGTGTAGAAGCATCGCAAACGCGGGTTCCAACATAAAATCTAACAACCCCTTCCTGTCGGGTGGGAGAAAAAAACAAGGCAGCGCAGATGCATCTTGAAACCCTGCATTCCCCCAAAAACGGCCTAGGACTCCGACCCCCCCGCCCCAGTTCAGGACCCAAGGACCCAAGAAGGGTTCCTTTCGAACCATGGGGGGGGGGGGCTGGGAAGGAGCAATTCTGAATTTATCGCATTCTGAATTTCTGACTGGAATGGCGACAGCAAAATGAGTCCTCTGGTTCTATTCCGTTCTTGCCCAAAACTATCAAGTCCAGAAACTAGGGGGTTTAGTAGGCTACAACCGTGGATAATAAGGGATCCTAGGTCCTCCAGTAGAGAGGTTCGACTAAGGGTACCCTTTTTTTCTGAAGTCTATTTTAGCAGGGGAGCCCTCCCAACCAAAAAAGTTGGGTTCAAAAGGGCACCAAGCTGGGGGACCTAGGATCTACTCCAAGCAGTTATGACCACTGTGAGGAGTGACAGTCTCACCCACATCTCCCTCGAGCGCCCCACTGGTTTGTGACGAGGATCGGCACCTGCGCGCGCAGGCAACTCTTCAGATCTCGTGCAACCGCATGTGTTATAAAAAAAAAAAAAAAAACACCCTCGAAGGAACCTAAAATAATTTGTAGCCTTTCCACAGATATAAGGCTTCTCCCCCCCAAAAAAACCAACGCAGTCGTGGTTTGGACCAACAAGCCCATGTGGCATACCCACCCGATTAACATGGAACCTGACGTTCGGACCAGGACCCGAACTTCAGGTTCCATGTTCATTGGTGGGAGGGTATATCTCAACAGTTTTTGTTGGCTCCAACTATCCCCTGCTTATCTGAGGGTCACAGTGGCTCGCAGTGGGTCAAGCGAAGATCATTTGTGCCAATTGGCGACAACCCGTTCCCTCGCTCAACTCAAACGATCGTTGCAGAGATCACGCTCTTGGATGACTAAACAGACTAAACATGACACACTAGTGGAAAACCAAAAGGTCAAACGCGTTCGGTTGTGGAGAGGTGAGTTGTAGTAAGGGGAAGCCATCCATGGTAAAACCTCTAGGCAAACATACCGAACGGTTACCTACCACAGTGGCACTATAACTCCAAGAACTGGAGGGATAAAGCTCAAGTCAATGTGGCCAATCCTGATGGTCCGTTTTCTGTAGGTGACTGGCATGAAAGGGAACTGGGCGAAACCAGCTGCTTCCAACAGAATCTACCCAAGCGTGGCAAAGATACTGCTTTGGTGACCACTTGTGAGATCAAACAGTGCCTTCAGGCACATGGCTGACGATTCTCGCTATCTTAGCCTAGCTCTGTGACTCAATGCAACGAGCACTTAGTTGTAATGCAATTCATCCTATTGACAAACTAAATTTACGCGAACAACACCAACATAGGCAACCACATGCTCACCGGATCCAAGTGCATAAAGCGAGGGCTCTATTTGAGGAGTACAAAAGCTCTGGCCGCACTACACCACGCTGATCTCTGCCCTGCCTTCCTCGGCTGCTGTCTGCACCTACAAAACTCAACATGAACCGCTGCTGAAACAAAGTGAAAGTGTTTTTAAACAACAAACACTGGACATGTTGCTTGCGTGGCAGCTGAAACATTCTGCATTCTCAGGCCACACTTGCCCACAGCCGTTCATTGGCCCCCAGCCTGTTGGCTTGGCTCTGAGTCGACTCTGTCAGCACCTCGTCACCGTGCATTCTCTCCATTCTCTCAATCCACAGAGCTCGGACCCCTAAACCCGACACCAGATGTGCGCCTGCGCACACGCGTGTGAGGTACTGGATCGTGCGCAACTCCTGGGGTGAGTTCTGGGGTGGGATGGGCTACTTCCGCGTGGCCAAGGGCGCCTTGAAGTTGGAGGACAGGGTGCCAGCGTTGTAACAAGACCCTGGTATCAATTGATCGCCTCCCCCTACGGGCAAGCCTTTTCTTTGATTTCGAATTTCTAAGTTGATGTTTAGTCATTTTTTCAAGAGAAGTCACTTGGGGAAAAACGGACTCTATTCTGGTCCACTAAAACAATGGGTGGGAATCATCAGAAACAGATGTCCCTTAAAAGGAACACGCTGTATCGACTTAAGCTCGTTTCAACTTGTCGAACTGCTGACTTCGATTTCAGGAGCAGTGCTCCTGGGCGATGCGCGGCTCCTTCACCGCGCAGGAGAAGGACAACCAGGCGCCTTTTTCGTATGTCAAGCCCAGTGAAGTGAAGCGGATGTCTGTATATATATATATATACGTACACGCATATTTATATATGCACATATTTAACACTACATTAAACATTATGTACATAGATATTGGTCTAGTCTGATTAAGAGTTGACCGTACGCCAACCACCACTTCCAACCCTGCTGCAATGCAATTTAGAACGACTCCCATATATATATATATATATATGTGTGTTCGAACCCAGTCAAGCAAACCAACTCGAAATGTGTTTGATTTTCTACTCGAATTGGGTCGTTCGACTACCTTGGGATTTAACCATGTGTGTGGGCGTGTGCGTGAGAGTGTGCGTGAGAGTGTGCGTGTGTGATTGTTTTGAGGAAGCCAGGGGTTCCGGGATGTTAAAGGGGGGGGATTGGGATCCTATGATTTGTGTCTTTGGAGTTGGCTTCCGTCCAAATCCCGAGTTTGACACGTACCCAGTCAGGCAATAAGGGGATGCAAGGATGCGCAGATGAGGGGGTAAGGGGATAAGGGGATGAGGAGGATTGAGACTGTGCACTGACAACTCATCTCATTAAAACGATGCCGAGGCCACATTCCTAGCTGGCGATTCCTGTGATGCCAGCCTATGGTTGCGACTCAATGCAGCAAGGGTTGAAGTCCTAACGTGAATTATCCTCTGACCAACACAATTCATATTACGCGAACGACACCAACATGGCCCACATGCTCACCGGATCCAAGTGTATCAAGCGTGGAATCAATCTGAGTAGCAAAGATCTGGCCGCACTACACCACGCTGATCTCTGCCCTGCCTTCCTCGGCTGCTGTCTGCACCTACAAAACTCAAAATGAACCGCTGCTGAAAAAAATGAAAGTGTTTTTAAACAACAAACACTGGACATGTTGCTTGCGTGGCAGCTGAAACATTCTGCATTCTCAGGCCACACTTGCCCACAGCCGTTCATTGGCCCCCAGCCTGTTGGCTTGGCTCTGAGTCGACTCTGTCAGCACCTCGTCACCGTGCATTCTCTCCATTCTCTCAATCCACAGAGCTTGAGACTGTGCACTGACAACTCATCTCATTAAAACGATGCCGAGGCCACATTCCTAGCTGGCGATTCGTGTGATGCCAGCCTATGGTTGCGACTCAATGCAGCAAGGGTTGAAGTCCTAACGTGAATTCTCCTCTGACCAACACAATTCATATTACGCGAACGACACCAACATGGGCCACATGCTCACCGGATCCAGGTGTATCAAGCGTGGAATCAATTTGAGTAGCAAAGATCTGGCCGCACTACACCACGCTGATCTCTGCCCTGCCTTCCTCGGCTGCTGTCTGCACCTGCCAAAGAAGAACACCGGGGCCCCGGTGTTTGCGTGCCTTTCCCGAGAGAACGTCTGGGCAAAACAAACCTTCGCTTTGCCTTTCAAGTTTGAAGGGTGGTTTACTAAAGGGTGGTTTACCTAAGCCCTTCCTAGCTCATAGGCGAAAGGCCTTAGATCTAGGAATTCCTGCTTATAAAGTGGCCCAGGAATCCTTGCTTTTAAACCAAAGACAACAAAAAGAGGGCCAAACTGTCAGATCCACAAAATCTGACTGTTTTGGGGCCCTCTTTAATGGCAAAGCTTGTTTTGGGTGAGGGGTAAATTAGCCCCTGATCCTCTTGAATCTAACTCTTTTGAGGTCATCTGTACTGGCAAGTTTGTTTTGCGGACGGGGAGATTCCGCAATCAAAGCTTAGCCTTTACTTGGTTCAAAGGGTGGTTCATGTAAGCCCTTCCCAGCTCAAAGGCTAAAGGCAATCCACAATATTCCACAATTAAAAAACTCTGGGATTCCGAGATTGCGGTGAATACTAAACTAAGAAATGCCAATACTAACTCTTAAAACATAGTTAAGTGTTGGCAATATAAGATTATGTACTAAGAATCTGAGATTAAGTCTTGGCAAGACTAAATTTAGCATTGGCAATACTCAACTAAGTCCTAGAATCTGAGATGTAGTCTTGGCAATACTAAATGTAGCAATACTAAGTCTGACACTTGTAAGCCAAAGTCCAACCCTCTGTGCAGGGCTCTGGCAATTAAAGTAGGTCCAACTTTAACAGAAAGGCTCGCACAGCGCAAGGAATCGCAAACAAGATCAGCTGCCCCCAGCCTGTTGGGTCGGCTCTGAGTCGACTCTGTCACCTCGTCACCGTGCATTCGTTCAAGGCACCGAGCTCAAAACTGCCTGCAACGACACCATCTTGAGAATCTTGGCGATGCAGCTGTTTTGCGGGGTTTATTGTCATGTGGTACTGACCACCAATTTCATGTCTCAACGTTGAGGCCGAATGAGCTAGCTTGGGATTCGTGGCGATCTGAGTTTGTCTTTGCAACTCAATGCAATAATGGCCGAGGCCTAGCAAATACCATTCAATTGATGACAACTACAATTTCAAACTATGTACCGGCACGGACAGCTACATGCTCCTGATATTAAATGATGGTAAGTATGGATTCGGCTTGAGAAGCAACAAACAACTCCATTCATACTGCGTCATGCTCATCTGCCCTGCCTTGCTCGGCTGTCTGCACCTGCAAACTCAACATGTACATTTCCAACAACCGCTGCCAAACGAAAACTGTGTTCAAAGAACAACGCAGGACTTGTTGCCTGTGTGCCAGTTTAAGAATCATATATGCATTCTGAGGCCACACCTGCCCACAGCCGAACAGCCAAACTTAGAGGGCGTTGGTCATACCAGCAAGGCTCAGCAAGGCAGCACTCAAAGGAAACAACAACAAAACACATCAGCCGCCTGCCTGTTGGCTCGGCTTAGAGTCGACTCTGTCAGCACCTCGTCACCGTGCATTCTCTCCATTCTCTCAATCCACAGAGCTTGAGACTGTGCACTGACAACTCATCTCATTAAAACGATGCCGAGGCCACATTCCTAGCTGGCGATTCGTGTGATGCCAGCCTATGGTTGCGACTCAATGCAGCAAGGGTTGAAGTCCTAACGTGAATTCTCCTCTGACCAACACAATTCATATTACGCGAACGACACCAACATGGGCCACATGCTCACCGGATCCAAGTGTATCAAGCGTGGAATCAATTTGAGTAGCAAAGATCTGGCCGCACTACACCACGCTGATCTCTGCCCTGCCTTCCTCGGCTGCTGTCTGCACCTGCCAAAGAACACCGGGGCCCCGGTGTTTGCGTGCCTTTCCCGAGAGAACGTCTGGGCAAAACAAACCTTCGCTTTGCCTTTCAAGTTTGAAGGGTGGTTTACTAAAGGGTGGTTTACCTAAGCCCTTCCTAGCTCATAGGCGAAAGGCCTTAGATCTAGGAATTCCTGCTTATAAAGTGGCCCAGGAATCCTTGCTTTTAAACCAAAGACAACAAAAAGAGGGCCAAACTGTCAGATCCACAAAATCTGACTGTTTTGGGGCCCTCTTTAATGGCAAAGCTTGTTTTGGGTGAGGGGTAAATTAGCCCCTGATCCTCTTGAATCTAACTCTTTTGAGGTCATCTGTACTGGCAAGTTTGTTTTGCGGACGGGGAGATTCCGCAATCAAAGCTTAGCCTTTACTTGGTTCAAAGGGTGGTTCATGTAAGCCCTTCCCAGCTCAAAGGCTAAAGGCAATCCACAATATTCCACAATTAAAAAACTCTGGGATTCCGAGATTGCGGTGAATACTAAACTAAGAAATGCCAATACTAACTCTTAAAACATAGTTAAGTGTTGGCAATATAAGATTATGTACTAAGAATCTGAGATTAAGTCTTGGCAAGACTAAATTTAGCATTGGCAATACTCAACTAAGTCCTGGAATCTGAGATGTAGTCTTGGCAATACTAAATGTAGCAATACTAAGTCTGACATTTGTAAGCCAAAGTCCAACCCTCTGTGCAGGGCTCTGGCAATTAAAGTAGGTCCAACTTTACCAGAAAAGCTCGCACAGCGCAAGGAATCGCAAACAAAATCAGCTGCCCCCAGCCTGTTGGGTCGGCTCTGAGTCGACTCTGTCACCTCGTCACCGTGCATTCGTTCAAGGCACCGAGCTCAAAACTGCCTGCAACGACACCATCTTGAGAATCTTGGCGATGCAGCTGTTTGGCAGGGTTTATTGTGTCATGTGGTACTGACCACCAATTTCATGTCTCAACGTCGAGGCCGAACGAGCTAGCATGGGATTCGTGGCGATCTGAGTTTGTCTTTGCAACTCAATGCAATAATGGCCGAGGCCTAGCAAATACCATTCAATTGAACAACTACAATTTCAAGCTATGTACCGGCACGGACAGCTACATGCTCCTGATATTAAATGATGGTAAGTATGGATTCGGTTTGAGAAGCAACAAACAACTCCATTCATACTGCGTCATGCTCATCTGCCCTGCCTTGCTCGGCAGCTGTCTGCACCTGCAAACTCAACATGTACATTTCCAACAACCGCTGCCAAACGAAAACTGTGTTCAAAGAACAACGCAGGACTTGTTGCCTGTGTGCCAGTTTAAGAATTATATATGCGTTTTGAGGCCACACCTGCCCACAGCCGAACAGCCAAACTTAGAGGGCGTTGGTCATACCAGCAAGGCTCAGCAAGGCAGCACTCAAAGGAAACAACAACAAAACACATCAGCCGCCTGCCTGTTGGCTCGGCTTAGAGTCGACTCTGTCAGCACCTCGGACAGGCATTTCTTCAATACAGCGAGGCTTGATTCTGAAATGCCCGTGATTGCAGGGTGTGTGGAAGCAGTGCGTTCAAGCAGAGCGCACTTTTCGTGTTAAACAAGACTGAAGCCAAACGTGCTCGCTGGCAAAGCTTGTTGATCTGATCTCAGCAACTCAATGATGGCTGAGTCCTGATGCAAAACATCGAAATGAGCAACTAAAGTGACATACCGAATGAAGTGGTGACAAGCATGGACTCAACATCAGGCACAGACAAACCTGGCCACACTTCATCGCTCATCTCTGCCCCTGCCTTCCTCGGCTACTGTCTGCGCCTGCCACATTCAACATGTGCATCTTC
>CAUJNA010001591.1:427500-555000 GCA_963377175.1 Effrenium voratum | reverse complement strand
GGGTTCCGGGGGAAGGGCCCAACTTGTGTCACGAGAACGACGAGGCATAGGTCGACGGTCGGTCTTAGCGGAAGTCAAACGTGGCCTTCACTGAACAACGCTGAACAATATTTTCCCACCTGCCACTGTGCCCTAAACCGATGGACACATTGTTGTCCCAGCGTGGGCAAATCTTGGCCAGCCTCGCCTCACCTGCACTCAGGAGTTGATCCAGTACTTTGTCCAACGCCAGCCGCTTCCTTCTGTTCTTGCCTGCTTGGGGAGCGAGTATCCGTGGAAAAGTATGCTCCTTTCATGTCAAGACGACCCCTGCACATTGCTCCCCGAAACCCAACCTAGGTCCTCCAGCAGAGAGGTTAGAATAAGGGTACCCTTTTTTTCTGTAGTCTATTTTAGTAGGGGTTCCCCTCCTCCCAAAAAAGGGGAGAGAAGGGCACCTAGCTGGGGGACCTAGCAACCAAAAGAGGCACCGGATAGGGCCCCCGCCACCACCTCCCGCGCGCGGGGCCGCCCGCGGGCCTGAATGCCATGCCGCCGAACTGGGGGTGGCGGTCAAAAGGCCCTACCTCAGCTTGCCTCCAACTGGTGATTTGAATCGGTTTGGTGGGGAGGGGTTCCCATTTAATGCCGTTCAAATCCCAAATCACCAATCTAAACCACCAAAGGGTCACCTGATTGCCTGTGGTGCTTTGTGGGCAAACTAAGCAAAAAGTGAAATTCCGCAACGTGAAAGGTCAAAGATCACAGCAGCAAATCGCGAGTTACCCCTAGACTCGCGTTCGGAAAAATCGACGCGTTTGAGTCTGCGGGGATTGCTCGAATGGAACCGCGGTACTCAGTTCCTGAGTGGGATTCCCAAAAAAACAATACAAACAGTTTTGTTTTGGTGTGGGGTGTCCCTCACATGGCCTTCCCAAGAAGTACCAAGTCCTGGAATGTAGGCAATGAGTAGATCATGGGATGTTGGAACCTTAGCCTGGCAATGCTTAAAGAGAAACCAAAGGCGTGTTGCCAAGAAACATGCTTTTGGCTGGACAGCGGTTAAGATGGCCATGGAAAGAAACGCTTGTGGCTTACAGTGGACTGGCAATGAAAACCAAAGACAGGTCAATGCCACCTTTGCACAAGGGAACTGGAAATCACATTGACACCCTTGCTCAGCTTCATTCCATTAGATTCCGTCTGTTAGAGCAACACCAACACACACACACACACAATCCCTCTCTGTTCTATATATATATATATATACACTGTGCATGTATATATATATATGTATATATATATATATATATATGTCCCTCAGCAGACCAAACACAAGATGATTTAAATGAAAAACAACGCCCCAAATGAACAAAGCAACAAAAAACAACAGCTAAATGGCTGTGGGTAAAACAATTAGGTACCCCAAATGGCACCCTGGTAAATGGAAACAATGACTAAAACCTGTGGTCCCCTGTTGGTTTAATTTTGACCCATACCCAAATCACAGTGAAGACCAAGCCTTGCACTGAAAAGGCTTCATGTCAAGACCGGAGCCTCGATGCCCTCTAGCAGGAAGGGGTCATCTGCACCTGGGGGTGAGCAGGAGACGCGCTGTGTTAGGCTTGGGTTTCGTTTGGGAGCCTTGGAAGAGTACCATTGGACTTGCCATTTGGTTCAGAGCCCTGGGCAAAATCAACATACTTTGATTCTTTAACACCAAAATGGAACGTTGAACTTTCAAGTGCTTGTGGCAAACAACGAGCCATTGGTCAACCAGGCACCAAACTTGCCCGGATCGGACTCCCCGCAAAAGGTGACAACTTGTTGCTGGTCAAAAAATGAACCGAAGGAATGTCAAGGGTAAAAGGGCAAGCAGGCTAGCTATGTCAATGTCTACCCATAGAACCCTTTGCAAAATTGAGGACTTGGTCGGATCATTAAAGAAGCAACACCATGACCCAATAATGGGTTCGAGGTCTGCTTTAACAGAAACAGGGCTGCTAACAAGGAAGCTAAAGTTTCTCCTTACTCCCCTGCAAATTCACATAGACAAAAAGGTCAGTCCTTCCCGCAAAAAGGAGCCTCCTTCAAAATGAGCCTTGGATTCCATGTCTGAGCCTCATACAAACTCTACTCGTTTCCACGAGAGCATGTGACTTGGCGCACGCCTGGGAAGTTTTTGGGCCTTCGAGTCCTCCCCCAGTACCAAAGGCCAGTCATTCTTCGCCGGTGGGCGCTGCCCATGCACCGTGCCAGCAACTTGCTCGGACATCGACGGGAGCTTGGGCCAGCGGAAAGGCGCCGACGGACCGGGTGGAAACAAAGACAAGGTACCAAAAGGTTAGCGGAATCCCCCCTTAGGTTGACGTTGGGCTTGGGGAGCAAACAAAAAATACATGTTGGCAGTTAAGTGGTTGGATTTCCACCACGAAACCACAATAAGCAGACATGTAACATGTTTCCCAACAACAACCAGGCTGGGAGACTCGAAATGAAGGCACGGCAAGTGAATGACTCTCTCAGAAATCGAAGTCTGGTACAGACATTCCCCGCGTTTCTTGATCTGTTGCATGTTTGACTTAAACGGAAACCGGCGGAAGCCCAAAAAAACGTGCGACAAGTTGACGCCCAAGAAGACAAGGATAACATCCCCAGCTTTTCTGGCTCTTCAGATCTACCCATAGTTTTGGGGTGCAGGTAGTTCTGTTTTGCGACCTGACCTTTTGTAGTACTGACACGTACTTCTTCTTCGAACATAGTGTTCAACCTCAAACCACAGGGCTTCCCGGCCAAACATACTGGGGCTCAGGTGGCAAGATATCTCCACGTCTGGGCTGACACGTCGATTACAACCGGGAGTAGAGCCCCCCCCCCCCCCCCTCCACGAAAGGGGGAAGAAACTAGAGTCACTCGAGCGGTTCAGGGCTGCCAATAGACAATCATCACTGGCGAGAGGACTTTCATACAATTCCAAAGCTTCCCCAAAGTTTTGCGACTCCAGGTCGGGCCCCGGTACACAGGTCTCTGCATATCTTCCCCGAGACACCCCGGCAGCCTTTAAGTGATGCGTTCAAATTCACAAGGGGGACATCTAGTTGGAAGCACCGTCTTTCAGGGTACGCTGCTCCTTCCGTCTATGTGGGTGCATGTGTTGGTTTTGCCGACCTGAAGCAAAAAGCTCTGCCTCACAAGAACCTGGGTGAGGATTCAAATATGTTCGATTCTCACGAGCTTGGCAAGGGCAAAGATGTCAGGTGTTGCCTACCTCAGCTTCCCCCCCGTGCCAAACATATAGAACTGAACCTGAAAATGTACTAAAAAAACAAGAGAGATTCTAGTTAGCTAGGTCCTTCAGCAGCGAGGTTAGAACGGTTAGAATAAGGATATTCGTTTTTCTGTAGTCTATTTTAGTAGGGGGAACCCTCCCAACCGAAAAAGTGGGTAAAGGGGCACCTAGCTGGGCGACCTAGCTAGGCAAAGCGAGGTTCCCGGCTGGTCTCCGCACCGGAGGGCGTGCCTATATGCGTCCAACGAAAGGTCCATCAAAATGGGGTCGGGTGGCCCTTTTTTTGGATACCTTACTATGGTGCCTGTAATCCCGCTTACCCAGTTCCACTTCCCGGTGTGGACAAATAGCCAAGGGAAAAACCACCCCTGAGACCACAAAGAAAATGCTTGGTGATCCACAGTGGATTGCCTGGGATCCAGGGGGAAATTGCACAAGGGTCCCTGACTTTGAGAGGCACACCCGTACTTCAAGGGGCGTAGTACAGCAAACTCAAGACGTGTAACACATTGCAATCAAGTAACTATCTGCGAACGCGCAGGGAGCATTTTGGTGGACCTCGTGTTGGTTGGATTTTTACAACCAAGCGTTCTTGAGCGTGGTCCAATTGATACGAGACAATATGCGGCATGCGTGTTGTTCAAAACTAGGGAGCCCCTCCTCTCCTTTTGGTCTCCCTTTAAAGCCATGCAAGAGAGCTCCCCTATTGTGAAAAGACCCATGTCTGGCAAATTGCCATTCAGAAGCTAGAAATCAGGAACCGCGGGAACCTTCATGGGTCATTTTGCCAGAGGTCGTGTACACCCCAAGGAACCCCTGAGCCTTCAACCAATGGCAGGGGCCTGTCTTAGGCTCCCGTTTTCCAGTTCGTTTCAAGGACAGTTGAAGGGGAACAACGTTAAGTGGTGTGTTCCCCTCTTCTTGGTTGGCGTTGGGTTTGGGGAGCAAAAAAAAAATGTTAGCAGTTAAGTGGGGATTTCAACCAGTAAACCACAATAAGCAAAAATGTATAATGTTTCCCCACAACAACCATGTCTTTGACAAACCCCAGTATGTATATGTATACGTACTCCGATTGCTTCAAGTTCCCGCCTCCGCGTGGGAAAAGGCCCTGGAAGAGGCTCTTGACACCTTGGTACCCAGATCCATGTCCCATAGTAACCAAGGAAACCACCCGTTTCAACAACATGAACAATGGCCCACCCCCCTGCCCCCCCGCCCCCGGCAAAAAGCTAACTTTGTGCTCCATGGCTACGGCTGCTAGAACTTTGTGCTTAGGCAAACACACACATTTGCCCCAAGTCAAAGGTTAAATGTGCAACCAAGCAGGCAAGTTCTCAGAAAGATCAAGCCAGTCCAAGAAGCCATGAACACGGTGCGTCGCCTGGTTCCCGGCGAAAATAGTTTCAAGCTCCCCCATGTCCCTCCCAGTTGAAGCACAAACGACCAGTACTTTTCACCGAACCTCATTTATTGCTCCAATCATCTCCAGCGTGGCTTCGTTTTTTTGGGGGGCACGCAACAAAACATAGAGTGCGCCTTTGAAACGTCCCCCAAGCCATAATGCCCTAGACGAGGGATGATCCAGCCGGAAAACGCGCATAGAACAAGCTTCGGTGTTAGACCAAGAATGCACATTGGGGGTCTGATACAGCTCATGTTTCTTTTCTGGAACCAAAGTCTCCATTTCTTCCCCCCATGCATCACATTCCTCAGTTTCTCCACACTAAGAAATGATTTCCCGGAGTCAGGCGATCAAAGCTTCAAAAAGGCCCCTATGGAACTACGTCTGCAGGTGTCCTTTTCCTGCCCGCGTTTGCTTTTTGTTGCTTTAAAGAGAAAGAAGAAGGGATGCCAAAGTATTTGGGGGTGTCCATGTTGCGAGACAAGCCATTTCCCTTGTAAACATCTATGGGACAGAGCGACCCTTTCTTGGAGATCACCCCTCTCCATAAGGGGCAACCTCCTTTAGAGACATCAAAGCCATACATCCTGGAATAAGGGCCTTGATCTGTGCCCTTTTTGGTCACTTGAATATCTCTAACACGCAAGGCATTCGACACATACCGGCCCGACCACGTGACCCTGAGCACTCCTGACAATTCCCCTGTAAACATGGCTATGCACCCTCTATGCAGCCATCACGTACGTGGTTTCTATGCTCGTCAATTGGAACACCCCCCTCTTGCCTTGGCTAGCGTTCAACCCTGCATAAAGAATTTGTCATTATCATGGAAGTCAAGGCGGACGATATCAGATACCAAACGCTGAGCCAACGCTGAGCCAGTTCATCCACCAGTTGCCGAAAAGAAGAACCTGAATCAGAATTAGACACCTTGCCATGGCGGACGACTTGGACAGCCGCCGGCATCCCAGCTAGGAGCGTCTCGTTCATCTGCCTCAGACCCAGATCTAGGTGCCACCAGTGCCCCGGTAAAAGCAAGAACCCTTTCTGGAGGCAATCATCTTGGGAATCGGGTTGTGTAGCAAACATTTTAATTTTAGCAGTTGAGTGGGGGTTTCAACCACTAAACCACAATGAGCAAATATGAAAAATGCTTCCCAACAACAACCATGTGCAGGGCTTGGGATGGGGATTCAAAGAAGGCCAAGTGGTCAGTGAATGACTTGGTCAGATTCGGTTGCAAAACGTATCCCCAGCTGCCTAGTGGAAATGGGAACCTTGTTTGGCGTCGGCCATTTTACAGAACTCACCACTGATGCCACTGAAGTAGGCACGTGATCGCTTGCGGAAGTCTGAATCAACATATAAGCTTACGTACCGTTTCGGGCCATGCGTGCAAGCAAGCCGAACTTTGGTAGCAACTAAGTTCAGATGTGTCCAGCAAAGAATCCCACACCGATCCAAACACATAGACACAGACACACAGACACACAGACACACAGACACACAGACACACAGACACACAGAGACACAGGGACACACACAGACACAGAGACACAGAGACACACAGACACACAGAGACACAGGGACACAGGGACACAGAGACACAGAGACACAGAGACACAGAGACACAAAGACACAGAGACACAGAGACACAGAGACACAGAGACACAGAGACGCAGACACGCAGACACGCAGACACGCAGACACGCAGACACGCAGACACGCAGACACGCAGACACGCAGACACGCAGACACGCAGACACGCAGACACGCAGACACGCAGACACGCAGACACGCAGACACGCAGACACACAGACACACACAGACACACAGACACACACAGACACACACAGACACACACAGACACACACAGACACACACAGACACACACAGACACACACAGACACACACAGGCACACACAGGCACACACAGACACACACAGACACACACAGACACACAGACACACGGACACACGGACACACAGACACACAGAGACACAGGGACACAGGGACACAGAGACAGAGAGACACAGAGACACAGAGACACAGAGACACAGAGACACAGAGACACAGAGACACAGGGACACAGAGACACAGAGACACAGAGACACAGAGACACAGACACACAGAACGCTCCGAGTTTGTTTCCGATTTAGTCATTTGCTACCGGGTGCTTGCAAACAAATAATCGACATATTGAACACATATCCTTGCCCTGAAGTGGGTTTGACAATTCAACATGTGCCATGGGTCAAACTCCTCATTGCCATAGCCATGGTTGCTGCAACTTTATTTACAATTACTCACCAACCGGGATTGAGAAAGTCCAGGGTATAGTTGACATTCTCCGTTCCTGGGTGTGTCTGTAAACAAAGATAAACTAAAACTCGCACAGCTGGATGGCTTCCCTTCTTTGAACTTGCTGTTTAAAACCACTCGAACAACCACCTCTACTACTCTGTTTGTTTCTGATCCACAAACAAATGAGCCTTGATACTGTTTCGAAACAAAGCCGTTTACACCCGAAAAAGAGCATCAACTCAGGGAAACAAACATGAGCGGACATCTAGCCATCTAGCCAGGGGCACGCTGAAACGTCTGCAACCACCTGCTCAAAAATCTGGCTAGCGCAGATTCAGCCAACTCCAAACAAATAAGTTGTTTGTCATAGTTAGTAGGGAAGAGGTATTGCCCCAACATTCAGTCCCCTTGAGGCATTGTAGGGGGATCCGCAGGTGGAAAGTCCCAATCACAAAATAGGTGTGGCAGCCCTGTTGAGCCTCTACACGATTTTGAGTAGACTCGTTCAAATTTAAAGAGCAACAATCAAAACCTGGGGTTGCACTGAAAAGTGACCAAAGGGCCACGCTGGTAAAGGTAAGGTTCGGGCTGCGAACAGGAAAGCCTCCGCCGGCGGCTCCTCCACTACCTCCAGGGAAGGGAAATGGCTCATGAGACCCCCACCCACCGTTTTCAGCCTGAAAAAGTAGGGAGCTCACCAAACGAAACGGGATATAGGGCGTGCCACATGTGGCACTGAAGAATTCGGACAAGGACAGAAATTGATGAGTTGCTCCATGCTTTTGGCCATTCAGGTTGCTAACTCTTGGGACTTCGGCCAATTTTAGAATCAAAAAGAGATGGGCACCTTGGTTACTTGACTGAAAACCCTGCAAAGGAAAAGTTGCACTGACTCCTCAGATTCCCTCTACCTGGTGATTTGGATTTATGGTTTGGTGGTTTAGCAGGGTTTCTTCACGAACCAAGGGTTCAAATCCCAAGCCGCCTATCCCAAGCACCACTTCAGCCAAAAATCGCCAGGCGCGACGCATTTGAGTCACAATCAAAACCCGGTACTATAATGGTCTACCCAGAAACATGTAAGGAATTATCAAGGCGGCCGCCGCTATTTCTGGCTGGGACTGCCCCTTACTAACCTTCATCTACCTGGGTTTTGAGCACCTGAAGAGGGCGGCGCCTCCCAGTTCTCCTTCTCAACATCCAAGTTGTCCAGGGCCTGCATTGCAGCCTCCGAACGGAGCGCCGGTCTCGATCCCCAGAAAACCACCCCGTTCGATACGCCCAGACGATTCCGAAGCTCCGGTTCCGTTTACCCTCCCCCAGACTAACATGGAAGCTCCCAGGACCCTTTTGAAAGACTTGGTTCCATTTACAGAAGCCTTTTGGGAGCTGCCATGCTAGTCTGAAGGAGTGTACAAAGGCCGTCTTGGAGCTTCCGGCTGTTCTTTTGACGGACTGTACATCTTGAAACATCTTCACCGAATCTTTGATGGTGCTCGCCAGCGAGTTTCGCAAAGAAACTCATATTTGGCCCTTTTGGGTTTCCGCGAAGCGCGGAATCCAGGAAATCTTGCAAGATACTAGCACCCAGGTAGGGCAACTGGGGTCACTGGGGTTGACCCTGGTCATGTTTAAAACAAGTGACCAAACACCATTGAAGATAGCCCTCGCGACTGGACCTTCGATCACCTTAAATCCGTCTTACATAAACACCCTGCGATTTTATCCCCGACCTATCTCTGGGGTAGACCAAACATAATACGTTCTGATTCACATATCGAGCAGCCTCAAAACTGGGCTGCCCTCAGATCCCCCGCTAAAAGTTTAACTTTTAGTGGGGTAAGTGGGAAACTACCACTCAGCACTACAAAACAAAAAACTAAGGGGATGGCTGGGAGCCACCAAGAAAATCTGGAAGCGTTTCCGAGGAGACCCCAGAGCACTCAAGACTACGCCTCCAGAGATGCCAACAGCTGCTGGCAGCCCTGCAGATGGCTCCTCCAGGCCGCCAAGCGAAAGGTCGGTCGGGTTGTTTTCGCAAGGGTCCAAGGGGCGGTGCGATCACATAAAACATCAGCTATGAGAAAAGGAATGGCTGTGTTTCGCTGATGCCGTATTGACCTCTTGGATTGATGCAATTGTTTCGTTGCCGTTGGGTTTGATCCCATAAACCAGTTCCTTGCGAACTGTGAGTCTCAATTCGGGACCATTCCTTATTTGGCGACCAACAAAAACAGTTTTGCGAGCCTTACTTCGGTCAGCAAACACACTGGTTGGATTTTCAAGAAACAAAAACCGCCTCCGGCAAAATCTAGAGCAAGGGCAAACACCAATTGACAACATAAATCTAAAGACATAATTAAGGAGGATTGCATGCCGTGGGGGTAGGACACATTTATCTATTTTTTGAGTGGACTTAATGCAACACTCAAAGCGAAATATCCCTGAAGCTCCCTCTTGGCACACATGTGTGTCTTTTGCTGATTCGTTCCGCAACGTTCGTTGTAAATAGCTGTTGTATACTCTTGGATTTGTCCTCCAAGATGATTACAGTAGTCATCCAAGGAGCGCGCTCCACATATCCGCAAAACAAGCGCACATCTCCGCAAACAGCAAACGAGCGCATCGCTTTTCTTTGTTGTTGCTGTTGGAACCGATGAAATAGAAGAAACAAACTTTAGCAATTGCTCGCCTTTCTTCGATATTGAAAAACAATCCGCCCTGTTTTTTTTCAGGACAGCTCGCTTTTCGAAACAACAACAGAAAAACATGGCTCGAATGCACAGTTTACGTAACACAATTTTGTGTCATAATCAAGGCTCCAGGTCGGACGAACATAGGGTCTGGAAATCAACGCAAACGTTTCCTCGGGAGAAAAACTGATCTAAAATGTTATTGTGAGCATCAACAACTTCAATCGACCCACACACGGCACGGTTTCTGTGACTTCACAAACTTCACGCTGCTCCAAAACATCCACTTGCCATGTTGAAACCACCCAAAGTTGTTGCTTGAAAAAACAAAGGTTGAAAGCAATGGGGACTTATCCCTGCTACGTCTGCTCGGGCAACTTAAGGACTTAAAAAGGACTTAAAAAGGTTATAAGTTTGATAAGTTAGTTGTAAACTAGGTATAGCAAGCCAACTTCAACACAACTGCGCAACTTGATCATAACTTGAACACTTTGGCCGAGGGAAGCTACGGTGAACTTAGTAACATATACCCAGTGCCAGAACTTCCTCGGCCATTAAATAAATGTCCTTAGGACAACGGACATTTTTTGCTCGAGAAGGGACATTTTTTGCATCCACTATGGGGACTCAATTTCTTCGAGTGCTCTGATCAGGCAAATTGACGATAGACAAACCATAGACATACCGTAGACATATCATAGACATACCACAGGCAAACCATTCGGGAAAACCATAGGCAAGCAAATAACCGCTACGAAAAGTACGGTGTAATTAAGTCAGGGATACTTGATTCCGCAGAAGGGAAACACATTACAAAATCAGCATATTCACATCAGGTCGAGTCGTAAACCCGAGATTTGTTGAGCTCGTTGCTCGTTACTGGTGACCGAAAGGGACCGTAGACAATCCGTAGACAACCCGTAGAAAGTACATTTTCTGCCGTAGAACGGCCATTTATTGCCGTAGAAAATACATTTTCTGCACATCCCGTTTTTGCACCATTTTGGTGTTAATTCGCGGCACGTGACTTCACAGGACTTTGTAGCTCTTTTCTGGCTTGACAATTGCCAATATGCATGCATGGATCGATGGATGTGTGCTAGACCAGTATATGCAGAAATCAAATAAACAGTTCCCGAGCCGTGCCCCGTGGCTGACGTTGGCAAGTTTCTGCAGAAGGCAGTGCGAAGCGCACGAAGCACTCTCAAGCTCGGCAAAATGGGACTGTGCAGCCCCCTCCAGCTATTAAGTGCGATTTTCGTGAAAATCATCAACCAAATTTAAGCAAAAAAAAGCCTTTTCCCAGAAAATGTACTTTGCCACCTCGGCTATTTATTTAATGTTCTTTGGAAGTCTAGGGTATAAGTTAGTTAGCCTTGTGCAGCTACAAGAATTTAGAAAACTTGTGCGCAACTTAGGAAGTTACGTTTTGCGCTACATTTGTTGTCTTGGTTGCTAAAGTGTAGTTCGGACATGCAATTTGTTCTGAAAACACGCCAAAATGTTCTTTGTCGAGTCGAGTGTTCCTTGGCCGCCTCTCAGCTCAACCACAGCGGTGATTTTGACGAGACACGCTGTTGAAATATGGTCGGTGCGTGCGCGCAAACTGTTCGTGCTCTTGGCTCGGTGGCGCGTGCTTGTGGATAAAGCTATGCTGCGTGGCGGTCCAATTGCGCTTGCGCCTTAAAGAGTCATTCGAGTCTCTTGCTTAGTAAGCCTGAACTTGTATGATAGGTCACTACACTTTCAAATTGAGATGTGCAACTTAACAAATCCTGCGCTTAGTTAGCGTTTGCTGCTTCAGCATTAGAATGAGTAGCACCAAACTACAGGTTCCCGGTCCTATGGCAAGGAAATTTGAGGAGGCAGATTTGCAAGTGAGCAGCGCTGCTTTGTACACCTTCAGGGATGGGTCTTCCAGCTCCTGCACAAACTGGTGGCATGCAATGGCTGATATGGCTGGAGGTAAGAGATCTCCTACTTGCACCTTCCATAGTTCATCAACACAATTATTGCTAAGTAGATCTCCTATGGTCAAAGCGGGTGTGCTTGCCATGGTCAGGCGTCCCGCAGTGCTATAACAAAGCAGTCGCGCGGGTGTGCGTACCATGGTCAGCCGGTTGTGCAGTGTCCAGGGATAAGCAGTCGAGCAGGCGTGCTATGCATGACCCAGCGGTCAAAACCTAGTGGACCTTGTTGAGGCAGCCGAACATGACACTGAGACTCCAAAACAGGCCCCGGTTTTGTCAACCACAGAGTCATGACCCCCCAAAAAAATGAAAACCTGAAAAACAACAACGACACAAAACGAAGGATCCCCTCTCAACGTTTATGAATCCTAGGCTGACATGACTTATAGCACTTGCCCAGTGGTTTTCGGTTGGCGACAAACAAGTCCCCCTGTAGTCTGGTGGTCAACGAGGCACCAAAGAGGTTGTTCAAAAGGGGGGGGGGCCTGTCCACATCCTTAGTCACTACGAGGGAACCACGTGGCATACGGATGAAGGATTGATTTTGACCAACCCGGCGAAACAAGCCCCTTACATTTATGTCTCCGTCGAAACATCCGGCCTGATCTCGCTAGCAAGCTGACCTGGCGACGACCCCAAACTGACAAAGCCCTGGGCAAGATGACTTGATTCCTCAAGACGGCCTAGACTGCCTGCCATGTTGTCAATCCCTCACATCAATCCAAGAGATTCCCGTACTGCCCCTCAAAAGACGTCTTTGAACCCCACTTCTTGAGTGGCTTGGCGTCCAGGAACTCAGGGATGGAAGTTTCCTTTTGGTGGCGTGATGTTGGTTGGCATCTAGTTCGACTTCTTTAATGTGGGATGGGGCAACGCTTACAGAGAAGCCGGGACCGGGTCGACATGGTCATCATACACGAGCTCCATGTGCTCCCAGCTCGTTCTGACTTGTGCAAGAGTGTCAACCGCTTGCCTGCTTCCCCCTCTTCGCCTTGCTCCTGCGGGGATAAGGCTTCAGCACTTCACACGCAGGCTCATAGAAACTTTTTTGGAGTTCAAACGAGACATGGGAAACCAGCCAGGGTTTGCCTTTTCCACTGCAATGAACAGCCTCTCTTGAAAAGGGCTTAGGGGGGGCTGCTTGAAAAATCCCACCACCAGTGGACAAGCAAACCATGAAGCCAGCGGCTTGGTCCCTCTGAACTACAACCATTCATTGCGTCACGCCATTTGACTAAGGCTGGACATGAAAGAACCTGGGGCCACTGAAAGCAGATCAAAATATGTTGCGAATGGCAAATGCACCAAGGCCAATCCACCCAATCCCCAGCAAGCTTGGTCCATGGCGGCTTGTGGGAACTCAATTATTCACCACTTTTTGCGGGTCAGCAGAACAATTACTGGATGGCGGTTGGTTTCCACTTCCCACAAACAGGAGCAACACGTCGAAGGACCTTACATACAATTTCCATGGAGTAGCCTTAATGGTAGAAAAACAGATTGAAGCCGTGGTTGGGGTTGCTTCATTTTAATGAGAAACTCACCACACAAAAAGGGGCTGGCTCTTAATTTAGGTGGAATCTACTGCGCCACTGGGTCTTTTTCAGCCTGGTTTGGTCAAATTTGGCATGCCCCAAGCAACGACTCGGTTTAGGGGCGACTCTCTCCAACTGGGAACAGGTTCCATTTTCCATGTTTTTTGCACCCATAGGAAAATAAAGCAACTTAGGCCCTGTTTTATTGCTTCGTTTTCTTGTTTTGGGGGGGAGGGGCAACAAAAATCCTTTGGAGACCGAAGGAGTAGCCACCGCAAACCTGCCTCTCTGGCTCGTCTTTGGGGGGTCCCCCAAAATGGCCCTTTGAAACAGCCAAAAAGGGGGTACCATGGATGCCCTCAAAGCATGACACACACACACACACACATAGTACTCTAGAGACCACCCAGAAACGCCCCAGATCCGTTTCGATCCGGAGTCCTCCAGCGCCGACAGCAGCTTCTCACTGCGGCACGCCCTCAACTCCTGACAACTCCGCCGCAGCACCTGGCGCCATTTCGCGGGACCGACTTGGTGTCTGTTTCGTGTTTCCAAAGCTAAGGGTGACCTCAAACTAAGGGGTATATGCCTCATTCCGTGTTTTTTTTTTTTTTTTTTCGTTGTTCTGGGGTGGGAAAGGACCATTGATGCCAAAGAACCAGCGCACAGGTTCAAATCCCCAAACCAATAACTAAGGGATACCTCAACCTGGGCGGTTCTTGTTTTTCCAAAAAAGATTCGGACCCCCCTGTTGGTCCGAAACCCAAAATTTGGGGTGAAACACAAACTAAGAGTTAGCTAAAATCTGGGTGTTTCTCAAAAGGGATGCTGAACACCCTTATGGGAAGCCACAAGGAACCATTTTAGGGAAACCCCTATTTTGGAGAAACCAACTTTCCAAGAAAAAACGCAACCTGTGAAACATGCTCACCCAGTCTTGATGGGTTCTAATAAACGGATTCATCACACATGTGTTTTACTTTTTCTGGATTATCAACGAATTGGTCGGGAATATGTTGTCAACTGGCTGCTTTACTCAATTCAGGGACTCGGTCGCATGCTAGAATGGGTCACCTAAACAATTCTCACAGTGGATTGGCTCCAGAAACACGAACTTCTGCTCCTAGGAAGTGGTGGATCTCCCACAAAATTGGGACGTGCCAAGGCTGTCCAGCACTGCAGAGTGCACAAGTGTGGCACACATCCAAAGGGAGTCAATTACACTTTTAGGGCGAACTTGTCCCAATCTCGAAAGGACAACCCCGACGGAAGGATAAATGTTTCCTCGCAATGAGGCCACGGAATCAGCTGCGCTTTTGGGAAGCCCTACCATTTTGTCCATAAGAAACAGAGCAGCCCCTCCCGGAAAGGTCTAGGTTCTTCCAGCCCAACAGCTTCCATTTGCATTGCCAGCATCAAATAACATAAAGCACACTTTCCAGGCATGCAAAACCTGTCCTTTTGACACGCACAAGGGAAAACAACATCTTAAACCAAACAAAAACAACAAGGGCGCATGTGCCGTGGTCAAAACCATGGCAAGTATGTTTGTCTAGATCTTTTCCAATGAGGTGTGTGACCTTTCCTACCAACCCAGAGTAGGGTGTTTCTACCACCCACATGGAACTCAGACTCTCAGAAGCCCAGTGGCCATGGGAAAGAAAGAAGCTTGCTCCCTGTTCGGCTGGTGGATGTTGAAGGGAATTTCATTAAAACAAAAAAACAGGCGCTGAGGGAACATGAGGCTGCCGAACGACCGAACGAGCACCGAGCCTGCCAAAGCTGTCGGGCCTCAGCCTGAAGGGATCCGAACCCGAAGTCAGCACAAGAAGCGCGGAGCCAAATGGGGTTGGTCACTACTCCGTTCGGCCCACGACCATGGCGAACTTTTCCCAGGTGAAGGTCAGCTTTCTTGAAGGTTTCTCGTGTAAAGGAGCTTTAAATCAACCCCAAGTAGGGCCAAGCGCTTCCATTTCTGAGTAATGTATAGTAACTAAGGGAATCACGCTTCAAGGACCAAAAAGAGACTGGTGGGTTACCTACTATTGCAACTGGGATCCATTGGATCATGCAAGGGGAAGCACTTCTTTTTGGAGATGAGTCCATTTTGGTGGGGAAGCCACCGATGAAAAGGAGAGCTCCCCAATTTGGGCGACCCCCATGTTTATGAATGTATGTGACATGTGTGCAATACGGTTTTGTCTTTGGGTGCGGATTTATTTTGGGATTTGTTCCGTTTTTTGTTTTTTGGTTTTTCTTTCTTTGTCCGGGCCAGCAAAATGTTGTATTTTACGCATTTTACACTAGCCCGTCAATTTCAACATCCCCGCATGTCCGACCAACATCCCTAGCATCACCAACAAATCGTGTAACAAAATCGGAAAAATAGGTGGCGGGTTGACGGGGTCAACCAAATGATGATTCAAATCGGAGGGCATTTCAGTCCCTGTAAAAAAATAAATAACAAGTAGCGGGGGGGTTGGGGGGGGCCGCAGAAGTGATGATTCGAATAGGGGTGCAATTCAATCTCTGCAAATAGCGGGGGGTTGGGGGGGGGGGCGGCGGGCGGCAATGATGCTCGAATTGATGATTCAACTAGGGGTGCAATTAAATCTCTGTAGAAAATCTAAAACGTAGCGGGGGGGTTGGGGGGGCGGCAGCCCCCCCCATGATGTCGGAAGAAGTGATGATTCAAGTAGGGGTGCAATGATTCAAGAAAGGGTGCGATAGAATTTAAAAGGCAGCGGGAGGGTTGGCGGGGGTGGCTTCCCCTATGATGTTCGAAGAAGTGCATACATACAGACATACATGGATTACACAGATTACCTAAAATGTCGTATTTTGCAGCATTTTCTCGCGAAATTGGACGCTCGAAAAATGATGATTCAAATAGGGGTGCAATTCAATCTCTGCAAGAAATCTAAAAAGTAGCGGGGGGGTTGGGGGGGGCGGCACCCCCCCCATGATGTTTGAAGAAGTGTTGATTCAAATAGGGGTGCAATTACTCTGCAAACAATCTAAAGAGTAGCGGGTGGTGGGTTGGGGGGGGGGCCTTCCCCCCCGATGATTCACATAGGGAGGAACTGGTGATGCTCATGATGCGGGAAGCCAAATCCAAAAACCAATGAAAGGGTGCAAAAGCCAGGATGCGAAAAGCCAAAGCCGCCAAAAGCTGCATAAACCAGCGAAAAGCCGCAAAAGCCAAAACGCCAGCTGCCGAAGAGGAACTGGGAATGCAGAGGATGCGAAAAGCCAAAGCCAAAAAGCCACCAAAACCTGCATAAACCAACAAAAAGCCGAAAAGCCCAGAAGCCGAGAAGCCAAAAAGCCAAGAAACCGAAAAGCCAAGAAGCCAAGAAGCCAAAAAGCCAAAAAGCCAAAAGCGAGAAAAAAAAATAAAATCCTAAAATAAATACCCCTCCTTTGTTTTTTTTTGGATGGGACACTGTGCTCAACGGGAAGCTACAGGGAAATCGGGCCCGATTTCGGTGGCATGGGGGCCGCGGCCAGGGTCAACAATATGCCCTCGTTTTGGACCCTAGTGCCGCCTTTTTGTTTCTCGTTTTTTTTTTTTTTCCCCCCCCCCCCGTTTTCGGGGGGTCACCCCCTGTCAACCTCAAAACCCCGTTTGCGGCCGAGCCCGGATTTGAATCTAAGATGGCAACAGGGCCCCCGTTACATCAAGGGCAATACCAATGGTTGAACCCAATCTGCATATGCATCATTCCGCTTCCCCATGTTTCCCATTGAAGCATTTCCCACCTCAAGGAAACTCACTTTGGCAACCAAAGGATGATGTTTCAAGCTTGACGGTGAAGCTTCCCAAAAGGCAACATATCCCGGCATCCCCCATTTCATTGTTCTAGTCTTCTGCATCAAAGGGACAATGAAGTTAGAAAAAGCCACTCCAGGCGTCACCCCGTCCCCGAACTCCATGTTTAAGGGGGGGCTGAAGATATAGATGAACACGAGAAACCCTTTTCCATGAGGTTCAATGGCAGCCCTACCCTCCAGCCTACATGCACCCTGATCCTAGGAAGCTTAGAGTGCTTCGGCTTGATCAACAGGAAGCTGATGTTCCACCCACCCCTTCGTGCCATTCCAGAAGTAACCGGGTCGCCACAACCGAGCGCAGGAGCAACCATGTCAAGATCCGGTTGCCCTTTCAAGGCAGCGCATTTGCTGATACTTGTCGCCCCGATAAAATCCCAATGTGCAACTTTCAACCTGGCACCAAGAGCGTTGTGCTTTGCGGCGTTACTAAACATGAACACAGATCAGAACCAGACAACACAGAATGCCAAGAACAGTGATGCATGAAGTAAAAGGCAAACATGCCACAGCTGGTGTAAAACCATTTGTATCGTATGTGTCCTGTTTGTCACCTTCACATTGGCATGCCACTATGGTTTGACACAACAAATGCTCGACAAATGGCGACACAATTTTTGTCATCCAAAACATGTTCTAGCCATAGCAAATGGCAGCGGCAAAAGGATGTGTCAACACCTGTACCGAGAACCTTTTTGACCAAGCTCCCTCCCGCGCCAAAAGCCCGGCCTGATCCACCTCTGCGTGCGCAAGCTTCTCCTGCAAAAAACCAGCCCCCGCCCACGGAAAACCCGACAGACTCACGCTCAACCGGAAAAAAAAAAACGACTTATTGCGAAACTCTGCGAGTTACATTGGCCTAATCGGCACTGATTGCTACTATTCACTAACCTGAAATCAAGGGCATGGATGAGCTCGTTCATCAGGTGAGCTAACGACAATGTGTGCAGACAATGGTTGTGCTTTAGGGCTTACAGGGTAGGTAGCCCAAAGATTGCACACAAGGGCAACATATTTGCATCGAATGATACGGCTGATTTGCGGACAGCACGGCTTTATCTCAAAACAGGGGGATCACACAATAGGTTTTTGCTGGATGCTTCAAACCTGCAGGCTACCCAAACGGCCAACCCGTTGGTTGAGCTGTTTGACTTGGGCCTGCTTTCGGTTTTGGATTTGAGGTGCGGACACCTCTCCTCCCCCAAGCTCCGCCTCCCTTGGACTTGCAGCTGGTTTTTCTGGGACTGGCAATTTTCACTTGAGGGAGCTGTGTTGTCTTGGGGTCCTGGGAACAAGAACGAGGTTGGGGGCCAACCCTCCGATTCTCAGTCAAAGGGGTGCAGTGTCTGGCTGTTTAACTCATTCTGCCCAACCCTGGTCAGTAATGAGTGCCAGAGTCGAAATGACTTGTTGCCCCAAAAGGACATGGGACATTTCGTGAGAGTCCCCTGGTGCGGAACTTGGTAAGTTCTCGCACGTCTCAAGAAGCAGAGACTCATGGAAATTACGCCAGAATGGTCTTCTTAAACAAGCAGCTGTATGGGGCCCTTCAACTGGAGCCCAGCTTTGGCCTTTGCTAAGCGCCAGAATATGTCACCTGAAATGTTTTTGAGAGGAATGAAGACAAAGGCAAGGTTGAGCAACACTCGGGTCAGCCACTTGTGGATGGAGCAATTCCTTCATTGGCATTCATGACACCCTATGAATGCCGAAAAGATTACCGACTGGTGCCGAAAGCGTGGATGTCCTGACTCTTGTTTGACATGCCCATCTCAAACACATTCCCCTTCGAGTCACCCCGAAAAAGAAAGGTGTAACCTAGGTGAGCCACGCAGCGTGCCGCTCACCCGGCGTAAGAAGCAACAAGTTCAGTTGGAGCGGAAATCGGTTCCTGCTCCCATGAGTTGAGCGGAGATAATCCAGCAGTTACAAGGCGGACTATCAAGCTACCCTTCGCATCACTTGTCTCAAGCTGAAACTGTGTCGTTCTCCTGCAGGATGAAACACATCCCTTGCAAGTATTTCAACGTGGTCTTCAAGGGAGCCATGACGTGGGCGTATCAACATTTGTTGTCGATGTTTCAATTACACCCCCTGACCACCCAACTCTTGAATGCACCCCTCTTTTCGTAGTGGCACTGCGTTTTGCCGGCGAAAACCCGAGTTCCACCGCCTGGAAAAACAAGGTCAAACATATCTGGACCAAAAGAAAACCAACGTCAACATACCAAAACTCGGTTGCTTTCCGCTGCCCTGCTAAAAGTTTAACTTTTAGTGGTTTAATGGAACACCCTTTAGTTGGCAAAAAGTTAAAGTCCTAACATCCACGCACAATGCACCAAAGAAAAGGCAAGACCCCCTTTTGGCTTCCTTTCTCATGTAGTCTGGGAATCCAAAAGCTGTTCAGTGGCGCCCTTGAAAGGAGTTGGCCCAACGGGGGCAGCCTATGGCCCTGCAGACCTCTCCATTTCACATGATTCACGAAACTTTTCGGCCTCAACAGGGATAGATCTCCAGATTTGAGAGGTTAGAATGAGGGTTCCCGATTTTTTTTTCAGGACGTCTATTTTAGTAGGGAACCCTACCAACAAAAGAAGGGGTGAGCAAGGGCACTACTGGGGGACCTAGAGAATAACACGATGAACCAAGTACGGAACCTACCCGCCTTAACATCGCACCCAAAGAACACACCTTTGCACACGGCAATCAGCAGATTGAATACATTTACCTCCCGCATGGCATGGAACCCAAAAACGGGGACACCCAAAAGGACACTCCCCTCACACATAAGTCTTTTTGGGTCCATCTATTGACCTGGAAAGTAATCCTCCACGCAGTTGTTCAGTGACCCTGGAAAAAAAGGGAACCCTTTTGAGCAACAAAAAAAGGGAAGAAGGGTGCCACTGAACAACTGGGGTGCATAAAAAGGGACAACTCATAGCATCTGCATGTGACCCGCCAAAGCCAGATCGCCTGAGCCAAGTTGGAGGCTTTCTTGCCCACCTGGCTTCGTGAAGCACTAGGGGGGCTGATTCCGTCCACCTGAGTCACTTGCTCAAAACCCGGCACTAAAATGGTCGTAATCTCAAGAATTGAGGAGGCGGATATCCGCAGCTATTTATGGTTGGGATTGTCCCTTACCAACCTTCATCTACCCGGGTTTTGAGCACGTGGCTCACCTGAAGATTGGCCCAAAAAGAAATATGTCCCTCTGGTCTGGAGGCAAAGGCAATGTGCCAAGTGGCCAAAGTAGTATCCTTGAAGCCCTGATCACGGGGTTATCGTTCATCTCAATGTAAAAGCCGGATCCCATTGAAAGATACGCCTTCAAAAGATGGTCCGGCCGCCAAAACCGCACGAGGCTTGGGTTGGGGCAGAGTCCCAAACTCGCACTTGGGTTGTCAAAAACCTTGACTTCTTGGGCACAGCGTCGCGGACTTTTGCAACCCAAGACAATAGTTGCCTCACGAATACTACTTTGCATTTCAGGAATTTAGACTGCTTCACATCCGCATAAAAGACGCAACCCATAGGCAATAGGACACCAACTTTTCAGGCTCCCGAAGTGAGCGCATAGGAACCCATTTGCACCAGAGTGGGCCCGTCCTTTCGGGTCTCGGCCCCGATTGCCAAACCGAACTCAGGTTGTGACCCCACTACCAACTAGTATGTTATATGTAGAAAACCCTAAACATGTGGAATGATTCCAGAAGATTTGTTTGTTGGCTTTGTAGTCGCTGATGCAGATCCATCCAACTTGTCTGGCAGTCACACCAGCCCAAAACGAAATCCGAGTGTTTCGGGCAGTCTTCCGTCGAGCTGCGTTTGTTCGCGGTCTGCTTCATTTCAAGACGGCAATCTGACCACCACCCCAGCACAACCTGGTGTAGTGGTATTCCACCCCCTTTGCATATTAGAGGCTGTAGGTTTAATTCTTGCTGGGCGTGCGTGCCTGCACGAGAAAAATCAAACTTCATCGCATACAAGGAGCAACACAAGGAGCAATACTGGCAGTGAATCGTACCGTTTCGCACCGGAAAAAAAGAAAGAAACAAAAACAATTCTATAGACAATATGAATTGATTCGAACCGAAAGAAAACGAATCGTATCGCTTCGAGCGCGTTACAACCATGATTGCAACTGCAAATCAGCAACAGCTGAAACCTGGGTCAGCGCTCCCTCACCCATGCGGATTCAGATGACTTCTTTTTTAAGCAAGAAACAAAGCCTCTGCCCGTGTGAACACCTTGTGCAAAAAAACACTGCTCTGCGAACATCGTCAGGTTAAAACGCCTCACAAATTTCGGGCGGAGAGAGAGAACAACAAAATTGGAACTCCAGTTCTGAAACGTCTGTGCGACAACTGATGATGCCCATGGCAAACAAAATCAGCCATCTGTTTGAGTGGGCCGGGCCGCCCGCCGCCCTCCAACATGGATCCCAGAAAAAAGCAAACCCACAGAGGAAAATGGTCTTTCAGAAATCCCTAGGCAGGTTCCATCGATGCAACTTGCCGCAAAGATCTACGTTGAGGTACGATGAGTCATTCCAAAACCTGAAGCAAGGGATCCAACAAAAGGAATCATGAGCTCGTTTTACCCCTTGAGCTCGATACAACTCTTGGCCCATGCGTTGCTGTTCCTTTTGCGCTTGCCGATCTTTAAATCCGTGGGTTCAAACATATTACACATGTCCGGCGTGTAAGTCAGCACAAACGCCAAACACATTTCTGGCGAGGTCCGGCATTCCCCCTCAAAAACCAACAAAGGCAACTCACCCTGCGAGGCTTTCTGCAAGTTTATGCTGCCAAGCCCGCTTGACAAGCTCATATGTTTTCCTTGTAAGCAACAAAAACACTCACCTGAAAAAAGAAACCACAGAAAGCCGAATCCATCCTATACCCTGGGCCTCCTCAGCTTTGCGCAGGCGCTTGACCTGACGAAACGGATCGAAGGCCGGGGCGTTCTCAGGTTGCCCAAAATACCTCGAAACTGTCAAGAGGGGCCGACCCGAAGGGAGGGCTGACCTAGTTGCCGCGTTTTTCTGGGTTGAAAGGCAATGTAAAGGCGAGTATTGCGAGGAAGGTGTGCGTCGTTCGCAAGGAGAGATTCAGTCATTCGCAATGCAAAGGGCTTTGGGAGTATGGGGCCCTGGTGGCAAAGGTTTAGGTCGTCATCATCCAACTGGACGAACCCTGCAAACGATCTTCAAGATCCTTCGATTGCATCGAAGATTTCGTTCCAGGGCACACACGCACACACAACGCGGCCCATATTTCTAGTTAGAAAAGGAGACGAGAAGGGTGAGCACTTGGCCATGCTTGGACATTTCTCGAAGATCTTGGATTTCACGGGGGGCCTAGAAGTGCCTTCTGCTGAGTTGAGTCACCATTCTTATCCTTTCTGGAGGAAAAGCCCGGCCTGCCAATTTTTGGAAGCCAAAGGAGACCAAGCCAAGACATTGTGAAGCTGGGCTGAGACCACATAGAACTCATAAGGGCTACCGGAGTAGGGCTCTCATGACGGATTGGGGCTCTGCTAGTTGGTCCTGTACTGTCAACCTCACATCCGAGGGACCATCACATGCCAAGATATTGGACCAATAAACCCTTGGTGCGAAAAAACTGGTTTGCCTGGTAGGTAGAATATCCAAGTACCTATCTCTGGTAGTGTACGTATTGTGGAAACCTTCTTAGACCCCTTCATGGCCACTTGAAGGGGCCAGAGGTATTTGGTACCTGGCCAGTAACCCGGCTTATAACACACTCAAGGGAGTCACAACCATGCTACGTGACCTGTAAACCTGGTGACCAACCAGTTGCCAAGTACCTTGTCCCTCTACCCATCTCTCCCTGGTATGTGTCAAAATAGGGGTACCCACAAAATCATGGTTTTCATCTTAATTTCCCTCTAAACTAACCTGACAAGGGGTACCTTCAACAACACACACACACAGACACACAACTGAGGGTGTTTAAGCGCGATTCAGCAATCCCGGTATGAACGTGAATTTTCGCAGTTGGCTGGCGCAACTCTGGGTCTGATTCCTAGAATCGGCAATCCTCTGACACAGCCCTCAGCTCCGGCCCATCTCCCGCTGGGTTTGTCTCAAAATAGGCATCGGACCCCCCCAAAACGAGCGGCTTCCCTTCGGTTTCCCCAACACCACCTACACCAAAAACACCAAAGCGGGTACCACCCCAAAATTCCCTGCCCAAAGCACCTTTCTCAACAAAAGCTAATCTTGAGCCATGAACTTACAAGTGCACCAACCTGGGGAAACCAAAAGGTCCAAATCATTGGTCGATTCGCGCGAACCGGCGAATCTCAGCTCAAAAACTCCCATCGTCGCCTCGTGGGTGGCCAGCTTCAGCGCTAAACTCTGTTCCGCCGCGCGGTTCCGCACCTCCACGCTCGACAGTTTCGCCTCGGCGAAAAACGCGCGACACGCGGGCGGCAAGGCGGACGGACTGCGAGGTCCATTTGGTGGTGTGGGTTGAGGGTAATTGCCCCTTTGAAGGGGATGATTTAAAGGGACACCAACAGGAGACACACCATTTTTGCAGAACAACGGAATTTGTTACCGCGTGTTTTGCGCGTTTTGAGGCTTCCAGTCTTCTCGTGGGTCAAGCCGGCCAACTGCCAAACTCCAACCAATGCAGGGGGAACATCTTGGCAAGTCCAAGCAAAACCAAAACAGACAAAAGAAAACAGAAAAAATAATAATAAAACAACACACACACAGCATCGAGAAAGACACAAACAAACAAAACAACTTGAGAACACCCCCCCCGCCCCGAAAGAAAAGAAACGAAAACACACAAACAAACAAACAAACAAACAAACAAACAAACAAACAAACAAACAAACAAACAAACAAACAAACAAACAAACAAACAAACAAACAAACAAACAAACACACAAACAAACAAACAAGCAAGCAAGCAAGCAAGCAAGCAAGCAAGCAAGCAAGCAAACAAACAAACAAACAAACAAACAAACAAACAACAAACAAACACGAGTCGGAAACTCTTAGGCAACCAGGTCGTGTTGAAAGAGATCTAGAAAGATGGTTAGCTCGCTTTGTTTGTATTTGTTTGGTTTTCTCAATTTTTTCTGGTTTCTCGAGGTTGCTTTCCTCTTCTTTCTTTTTTTCGGCTCTTGCATTGTCGGTCTTACCGCGTGCTTACAGTGTTTGACTGTTTTCTCGAGTATGTGTTGTTTCGAGTTTTCTTGAGTTGCTTTTGTCGTCTAGGTTTCTTTCTGATAAGGGGCAGGCACGAAGGATAAAACAACCTGCTCGTCTTGTTCATTAGATTCTATCTAAATTCTGACTAAATTCTACTTAACGTCCTACTTGAAAAGGAACGCCCGCTTAAAGCCTATTTCCAGATTAGAACTCTAACTATTTCCTAATTTTCCTATTGATCATACAGTTAAATGTAAGAACTATACGTCTAAAAAAAGCAGCAGGAACGACCAGCTTGTCACTCGAAACCAGACCAGTTTAAATTCTGCTTCAAGCCGAACTAGGATTCTAGATGAGAAGAAGTAACCAGCTTGTCCTTGCTCACTAGACGCTAGTTAAATCATAGTTAAGTTAACTTCTAACTGAGCGCGAATTAATTTCTAATGAAGATCCTACTTGGGGAGGAATTGTTCTTCAGAATTGGACGGAACTTGCGCTTAAGACCCAACTCACAACAAGAAGTCTAAAAAAAACATTTTGAATTTGGTCCGGAACAGCACGCTCAGCTTTACCCAGGTACAGGGCGATGGGGTGATGGGCATTGCGAAGCCGCAATCAGGCATGCCAAGCCTTGGCTCGAGAAGAAACTGCGCAGTGTGAGGCGGTCGTTGCAGTCGCCTTAGATCCCTTGCCTCGAGCCCCCTTCCACACGCCCTTCAGCTCTGCTTGCCAATGGCGCCTCAACGGCCGTCAAACGATTGCGGGGGCTTGAAAAAATCAGATTGACCGGCGGGCTTTGAGAAGTGGGCTGGCACATTTGAAGTCAAGTTCGGCCTTCTCCATGTCCTGGCAAGCTTTGCGAAGTCTGGGCCCAAACCTAGCCTCATTCAATAAATGAAGCCCGTGACGTGCAGTCTGGCAGGTCAGCTGCAGCATGGCAAAAGCCCCGTCTGAAGCACAAACCACAATTCTCTTGAACGTGCCATAGGGAAAAACATTTCATCACCATTGCCTGCCAAAGGCGCCTGAAGCCAATACACAACCGGCCGACCGGCTGACCAGCTTGGAGCATTTTGAGGCAGTACACGGCTTCCCGACGCGGCCACTAGGGCCATTACACGGAACATTCCAGGCTGCTGCGCCGTTGCGCAAGCCAAAAACAAGCGGCTTGGGCACGGACTTCTTAAAAGCCCAAGCACGTAACGCTTCGAGTCTTGGAGCAGAGCGAGGCACATATCCAAAGTTGGATGGGCTGTATCTGTCTGCAAACACTTCGAATTCCTCGGTGACATCCAGCACAGAGAATGGTCGAACCCCAACTTTAGCCTTGGCATGATGCTATCTCTCCTAGATCGTGGCTTGACCTCGACGGCTGAGTTGAGTGAGGACTTGCTCGACGGGTGGAGCCGTGCCATGCGGGTGATGCGCAGTTTCTGTGACAGCGTCCAGACTGGGCACTCTTCAGTACTTTTTCCACGCAGAAAGTTGAAAGTTTTTTCCAAGACGCAGTAGGTTGCTGACAGCTATTTCCTTTGTGTGACTTCTAAAGCATTGGCTCCTTGGTTGAGCTCTTGCCTGCGGAAGTTATGGGCGGCCCGGGCAAGCAGGTCATGGAGTGTCTCTTGAGCCCCCTCAAGTTCGACCGGGCGAGCGTCGACGAGAACCTTCAGTCATTGGACAAGTTCTCCCGGCTGTAAACCTTCTGCTTGCAGCCTACGAGATTGAGCAGGATGAAGATTTGAAGGAAATTGCTGCGGCAAACAACATCATGGATGCGCTATTGCGAACAGTGTCTTGGCTGTTCAGTCACTGGCGCTTTCCACATGCAATAGTGCTGGGTCTTTTAGAAAGGCAGCAAGCGCGTGCTGAAAGCAGCCCCAGGCTAAGGGCCCAACGCTCGCTTGACCCGGCCACTTCAGGACTGTGCCTTCTCCAAGGAGTACAAGAAGGCGATGCAGTGCTTTGACGGACGCACGTGCAAAGATTGGCCAGGCCAATCCAGTGCCCCGTGGCGCTTTGTTGGCAGGCGGGCTCCTCTGACTGGCCTGTCTAAAGATTGCGTGTTCCTCCCTACACAGGGTTGCACTCAGCTCTTGCGTTGCGCTGCTTAGCTGCCAAATGCGCCAAGGTATTTGCGTGAATTTGTCTTCATGCGCTTCAACAATCCCTTGAGCGCTCGCAGAGCAGTTGCGTTTTGGTAGCATGCGCGCGTTCGCTGCATGTAGCGGCTGTAGTTGGCAACGGAGGCTGTGAACACTGCGTGGCGTTTTGCCTTTTGCCGAAACACAAAAAAAACGTGAGACTAGCCCTCCTGCGGCAAAGCTGCCTGTGTGGCTTGGGCGGCTGCAGCGAAGTTGGGCAGAAGGTCGTAGCAGCAAAGCAAGCCAGGAGCATTGAAGACACTGCAAGCGCACTGTAGTTGGCAACGGAGGCTGTGACCACCACGTGATGTTTCGCCTTTTTTTCGGAAGCCTGGCGCACCGAACCACCAAATGTTTGATCCGCTTCTTTTGTCCGGGGCCAGATGCAGTCTATTGTTGAAAGTTTGCCCTCGCGAAGGTGCACCGCTGCCATTCGGCAAACGGACACATCCTCGTGACAAGGCCCTAAGGGTTGGGAGGGCGGGAAAGCTTGAGCATGAGGGCCGCGGCCCCTTTTAAAAATGCTCCTCAAGTCCCTGTGAACAGAATTATGATCCGCTTCTTTTGTCCTACAGTCTATTGTTGAAAGTTTGCCCTCGCGAAGGTGCACCGCTGCCATTCGGCAAACGGACACATCCAAACATAAATCGAGGACACCCAGATTGGTAACTGGCTACAGGCCGAAAAATGTCCGAAGGGCCTCCGCAGAAGATTGAAACACTGCATTGCATAAAATCTGTGCCAGCTGATTGCAGAGAGGGATTGGGTAGGGCTGTGCGAGAAGAGTACGGAAAACCCCGTTTTCGCTGTTTTTGAGTTGCACGTGCCTGCTTCCAGTGCGGCTGCAAAAACCTTTCTTTCCACTGCACTGCTTCAGCCTTGGTGCCAGGTCGACATTTGCAAACATAAATCGAGTCCGTTTTCGCCAAGCTGTATTGTATTGACAGAAGTCACAAAAGCCAGTGTAAACGTCTCGTCGCTGCAGCAGATGTTTCATAGCTGGCGCCAAGCACAGCCTTGAAGAATGAGGGTTCTCCAAAATAACCGCAATTTTTAAACGAAGACAAAGCCGGAAGACCTGCACTGAGAAGTGCATGAGGGAGTTACCTATATCAAGCTTCGCCCTGTCTTTCTCAGAAACATCCGGGTACCCCATGATGAAGTCCCCATCATCCCTGATTGGACCAGGTCCCCGTCCGTCCCATCGCCGTGCTCTGGACCAAGAGCTACAAGGGGTACCCAACCAAATGCATGCAGCATAGCCTTGACGGATAAGCTCACTCAAGGACCTCTTGTCGCACCTTCTTTTTGCACAAGTCAAATTGCGGGCCATGTGCAATGTCGATCTCAAACCAGGGAATGCGGCTCCCGGAGAAACGCCGGCACGCTTGCGACAACCAGCCACATCCTGAAAAAAATCTCAAGCCCAACACCGTGTTTGCAAAACTTCACATGGCGGGCTGTGCGAAAATCTTTGAAATCCGCTGCTCTGCTGCGGTGGCCTCTGCTTGCTGTTGCGGGCTGAGTGACTGATACACCTGTGCGATCCGGCCGCCGTTGGAGTACCTCCGCACTGACTGCATGGTCCGCCACCTGCCCCGCTTCTGCACCTGCTCGAGCGTGCGAGTGCCATCCAGCACATCCGTGGACGCCGACCCGTGCCTGATCTGATAGGCGCAGTTGATGCCCTTCGGCACGTACCCCAGCCTTCGCAACACCACCGAAAAGGCTCGAGTCCCTTCCTCCATCTCGAACTTGAAGAGCCGTTCTTCCACGGGCCTGCCCCTTGCGAGCTTCCCCAGATGCGGGCCCAACCACTGCAGGTACTCCTGACCACCACCACCGCCTCGTCCGTCTCCCCGGTCTTTGACGGCGTGGCCACCTTCATATCCTGACCCGGGTTGAGCACCACGATCCAGTGTCTGCTCATTCGATTGGGCGAGACCAGATGCCCCACCTACAGCCGATGAACTTCTCCCGGACGGCCGCAAACGGCCCACACCGTGAACAGCCACATCGCCACCTCCTTGCATCCCATGGACACCAACTCCTGGCCTGCCCGGCACAACATGCTCCACGGCAGCGGGACTCGTCCTTTCGGCGGATCCAGCCTCCGGAATCCCCAAATTGCGGCCGCCCTGGTCAGCTGGCTGACCTTCGCAACCTCCGCCCTCAGAGTCTGACACGCTGAGAGGTCCTCAGCCTCCCAAAACATGTAGTCCAGGTACTGGGCCAGAGCCGAATCCAGCTTTGCCAGGGTGGCGAGGCGCTCCCGACTGTGGGACACCGACCTCCGCTCCAGGAAAGTGACTGGCCCCGCGTTGTCCTCCGGCTCGCCATGCAGGCTCTTCCTCAGCTTCGCCCGCTTTGCCTTCATCGAGTCCTCGTTCTGGCACCCAGGCGAGTCCACCTCCTTCTCCGCCAATCCGCGCTTAAATTGGTGCGCACCGAAAGCCCCGTCTCTCCATGAGCGACCAGGACCCTTTTCACGGTGCGCTGCAGCATCGAGATCACGCACAATCTGCCTGGGGTCAAAAGGACCAAGGGGCTTGCCTCTAAAAGGCCCGTCCGCGGGGTTGAGCTCCGATGGCATCCATCGAACACTGATGTTCATGCCAGTTGCCAAGGTAACCGCCCCCAACTGCCGACAAACTCTGTTCATAGTTTTTGCCCTAGATCGCCCTTTCGCCCAGGATAGCGTTGCTGTCAAACTGTCACTAAGCACCAGATGCCGCGTCCCGTGAGCATGTTGAGACCGCGCTTTTTTGCTGAAAAAGCCAAACGAGGGTTCTGCCCTCAAGAATAGGTATTGCTTCGGACCTGTTCCACTTGGCCGACTCAACCCTCCTCCAAGGCCCCTCCAGCATTTCCAGCGGCACGTCAGGAACCTCACCCCCGACCATCCCGGCCACTGCTTGCTTTGCTTCTTCCGGCTTTCCTCTTTCATCCAAGGGCTTGTCGCCTGCCAGGACGGGGTGTCCAATAATTGAACCCTCCTCCTCGACAGAGAACCTCCACCGATCTGAATACTTTCCAATTGCTCGAACATCAGAAGCTGCCCTGTCCGTCACGACAACTCCTCGCCCCCAAAAAGACGCATCGGTTGCGAATACCGAAGTGGCCCACTCAGCAGACAGGTCCCCAAACACAAGGGGAAGCAGCGATGAAGCCCAGAATAGTTCTCGCTTTACCTCGGGCCACAAAACCACCTCCTTGTCATACCACCGCCTGATGAAAACGTAGACCGCTTCAAAACAACTTAGAACCTCCCGCCGTAGAAGAGCAGCAAAAGTGAAGTGCCCAATGAGTTTCTCGACCAACTTGCCGGACGCCCTTCCCTCCTTCAGCAGCTCTTGTGTTGCTAATCTCAATCTCCACAATCTCTTCGGGGTAATCTGCACAATTGGGAGCTTGTCGCCAAACTTCCACCCCAGGCTCTCCAGCCCCACGCCAGCCTCCACCTCGTGAGTAGGAAGTCCCCTCTCTGAAAGCTTCTTCCCAACCTTGGCAGCCAATGAACACACTAGTCCAGGACTCTGCGAAAGTGCCACAAAATTGTCAACGTACTCAGTGTGGATGAACGGGCTCATTTGGGAATGGGCGCACTGTCGACAAAACGCCCTGCGTGTCCAATGTCCTCCATCCCATCCACAATACGCTCGTGACATTGCTGACACACCCACAAAGCATGGGTCCACCCCATTGGCACAACTCTGAAGCAAGGGAAAACCATGCATTGTATCATCAGGACAGGGTCCCTCAACCGTCTCTGTCACTCCCGTATCACGACAAACCAGCGGCGATAATGCAAAGAGATCACGCAAAGGTGCAGGAAGCTCGATGTTGTAAAAGGCGTCAGAGATGTCGACACCTCCCACCTCCAGCGGGCTCCCATCATCAACTTGAATCTTCGCAAAAGCGCTACCAGTAGCAAGGTGAACTTTCTTGGGTTTCCCAAACCATTGGTTGGCCCGCCGGGAGTCAACCACCAAACGTTGTCTCCCGCCCTTCTTCCAAACAGTGAAGGCTCCGACTCGTTCCCTGCAAACACGCCGGAACTCAATCAGCCCAGCTTCAAACAATCTCCTCACAAAAGCCGCATAAACACGTTTATGGCCTTTACCTTTAAGAAGCGGATCATAGTATGGCGAATTTGCCGGGAGCTGCGGAGATGGCGCAATTGAGGCTGGACGCGGGTCATGCAGCAGCTGCCTTGATCCTCCCCCCAGGGGCACCGGCTGGGGCAGTTGCCCCTGTGGCTGCAGTGCAGGCGCCCGCACATGCCCCTCGTGACGGTGATGGACGCACCTGGGTACTGATTAAAACGGAGGGCGGTGGAACCCGTGGCGATGCAGTAGCCTTGGATGTGAGGTCATCCACGGAGAGATCGGTCTGAAGAATGTGCAGGGGGCTTGGCGAGCGATCAAGCGAGTCAAGGAGGAGGATTTGAGCAAATACAAGGGTCAGGAGGCGGCAAGGGACGCGCGAGCTCGGTCTGGGTTTTCAGGGAACAGCCGGGAGGAGAGGGTCTGGCGGGACGTCAGTCGGGAAATGTCGGAGGAGGCATTTCCTGACTGGGGTGTCCCAGGCCCTCGTACGGCCGCGTGGTGTGTGCGTTTTCTCAATCGCCGGAATGGAGGCCCGAACGATCATCACAGGTGGTGGGTTACAAGCAATTCCTTGAAGCCGGAATCGTGGGGAGTTGCAGAGCATGAGCAGTTGATGAAGATGCTTGATCGTTTGGGGCGATTTGACGGTTTGGACTTGGCCAACTTGGCCGGGATCGAACTGGCATTCCGGAGGCTGCAGCTGATCGAGTATTTCTATTCAGACCGGGGCCCGGGAGGTGGAAAGGCGACCGGCCGAGGTCAGGGCAAGGACAAGAAGGACGAGGAGGGGCTTTACAAAATGGAGGCCAACATCTTCGCTGGGTCGCATCGCGAGTTTGGCGATGTGATGGTCAGTCCTGACCTCATGGAGTATGTGTCCAAGAGATTGAGAAGGAGGCCGCGGTGATGAAACAGGTCAGAAAGGTCCGGGAGGAGCGGGCCGCGGCTTCGAAGTGACCCAGGAGCATCTCGGCAGGGCTCAATGGAGGCCTTGCCCTCGGAAGCTGATTTGCCTTTTTGCGGTGACTCTGATGCTGGTTTTTCTGGCAGGGGGGATGTGCAAGGAGGTGGACTGGCTGACAGTTTTGATTTACACGGCAATGGGAGTGATCGGCAGCGTGGAATTTTCCCTTTACCCCTGCCTCAGGAGATGGTTGGCCCGCAGAGAATTTCAGGTGCAGTGACGGGGGTTGGCAAACCGCCTCCGTGTTTTTCAGGTTCGGAAGCCTTGAATGAGCTTCGGGCCAAACCAGGCTATGGCGGCATAGCCTGGTTCCATTTCAGTTGGACCTAGTGTCGCTTCCCCCGAAGGGCAGCTGCCCTGCCTCGCTGGACAGAACCCTCAAAGGGGAAGCTGAGAATATTTCTGATGTCACCATTTTCCAAAGAGATCTGCTCAGGGTAAACGTCCATGTCAGGGGTCAGCACAATGTACCATCCTCGTCCGCAAGGACAGCTAGCCAGCACAATCCGTTCATGGTATAAATCATGCGGAGCCACGTCATACAGCAAGAAAACCCTAGCGTCCACCGGCAGCGACATCTAAAACCCTCAAGGCTTTTCGACTTCGAATCAGCCGCAGTTGCTCCTGTGCCTTGCTTTGCAAATCCTCCACCGCCAGGCTGTCACCACTGCCTTCTTCAGTGATCTCTGCTTTGCTCCACTTCACCCAAGCAGACTTGACCAATGACACTGACTTCTGAAATGCCCTGCGTCCAACACTGAAGAGAGAGCCAGCCAGAGCCCACAATGCCCCCTTTAACAGTTCTCAAAAGAAGCTGTTGCCCGGGCACACTATGGGTTCCAGCTGGCACGTGCAGTTGCAAACACAGCTGTGATCCCAGCGTGATTGCTCAGCTTGCCAGGCGGCCAACCATGTGAAGCAAAGGGCTAACCACCGGAGCATCTAAAAGCTTGAGCATGAGGGCCGCGGCCCCTTTCAAAAATGCTCCTCAAGTCCCTGTGAACAGAATTATGAGACTTTCCCCTTTTGCGGCAAAGCTGCCTGTGGGGCTTGACGTTAGGCAGAAGGTCGTATAGCAGGCAAGCGAGCCAGGAACACTGAACACGCTGCAAGCACGTAGCCTTCCTCAGAAGTAACCTAGGCGCAAACACACACGGAAGAAGACCTTATCAGCCGGTGTTTTCGATTGGCAGTCAGCAGCGCTTATCCAGCGCAAACGTGTGGATAGGCGCTGCCCATCTGTCCTGTTTGGAAGGAAAGGGAAACGTAGATGGGTAGTGGCGCTGTCTTGATTTTCATGAATCGGTCACGTGTCATGCTTTGCCCGTGCAGACTCCTCAGCTCAAGAAGACGGCGATTTGGAGGCGCGGGTGCAGAAGATGGAAGAAGCTCGAGGGACAGTTCTGGCCAAGGTGAAGGCCCTTTGGAGCTTCTGGTGCTAGACAGGAAGTCTAGCCAAATTGACCCGCAAGAGTCATCCAAGGTAAGACGTGCAAGATTGACATTGCCTCGTCTGATGGTGTGCCGAAAAACTTCCGGCCTTTGAGCTTCAATGGAGTGGCGAACAAGTCCCACCGCGTATGGGTGATCTCCGCGGAGCTTTCCAATGAAGCGCCAGCGTCGGCGCCTTGCCCATGGCAGCAGGCCCACTTGTCGCCTGAAGCAAAGGAAGTGTTCATGAAGAAGATCAAGTTTGCTGCGCAGAGTGGCAAGCAGCAGTGGGACTTGACCCTGGCTGGAGACGGCCGAAAGAGCTCCCTCCGCAGGGGCATTGAGGACAGTCTTGCGACAGATCCCGCCGATTTGATCAACCTTTACATGTTCTATGAAAAGTCTTCCAGACTTGAGGATGCAGCGGAGACCAAGCTGTTCGATGCTACTGGACAAGCCCCGCACACGTACTTCGTGAAACCCGGGATGGGTCGGAATCAATTCGTCTGCAAGGCAAGAGATGATAAATTTCAGTCTTCTGGCTATCGGCTAACCTATAATGGCGACGCGCTGCGAAGCAAGCGCGAATAGAAGCAGCAGCTTTGAAGCGCGAGCCATCAAAACAAGGCCGAAAGAGCATAAACAGAGCTTAAGTCAACCTAGAATGGCTGTGGGATCCAGCCTGGGGAGCTCCCTAACCCTTTCGACGGCGACTCACGTCTCAAGCTGGAGCTCCTCACTGCACAAACCAATTGACTGATTGACCGATTGACTGATTGGCTGATTGACTGATTGACTGATTGATTGATTGACTGATTGACTGATTGACTGATTGACTGATTGACTGATTGACTGATTGACTGATTGACTGATTGACTGATTGATTGATTGATTGATTGATTGATTGATTGATTGATTGATTGATTGATTGATTGATTGATTGATTGATTGATTGATTGATTGCTTAAATCACTAACTGATTGAACGAGTAACTGAAAAACTGCCCTGACTGGATGAATACATTAATGTATGTTTATTTGATTGGATTGCGTTCGATGGATGCATGAAAGACTTGCATTCAAAAACATGCATCAGTTTGTGCGGAAGCAAATTTATGAATCAATCAAGCAAGCAAGCAAGCAAGCAAGCAAGCAATCAGTCAATCAATCAATCAATCAATGAATGAATCAAATCAATCAAATCAATAAATCAATCAACCAACCAATCAATCCATGAATGAATGAATGAAAGAACAAATGAGTGAATGCATGCATGAATGAACGAATGAAGGAATGAAGGAATGAAGGAACGAAGGAACGAAGGAACGAAGGAACGAAGGAACAAATGAATGAATGAATGAATGAATGAATGAATGAATGAATGAATGAATGAATGAATGGGTGGATGGGTGGATGAATGCATGAACGAATGAATGAATGAATGAATGAATGAATGAATGAATGAATGAATGAATGAATGAATGAACAAACGAACGAACGAACAAACGAACGAATGAGATTAATGAATGAATGAAGAAAGGGAGTTAGTGAGTGAGTGAGTGAGTGAGTGAGTGAGTGAGCGAGCGTGCGAGTGAGTGAGTGGACGATTACATGGCATGCGATGAATGAGTGAACCAATGCATGGCATGCGATACACAAGCGAATTAATACAGGGCATTCGATGAATGAGTCGGTGAGTGGGTGAGTGGGTGAGTGGGTGAGTGGGTGAGTGGGTGAGTGGGTGAGTGGGTGAGTGGGTGAGTGAGTGAGTGAGTGAGTGAGTGAGTGAGTGCGTGAGTGAGTGAGTGAGTGAGTGAAAGAGTGACCGAGCGTGAGCGTGAGCGTGAGCGTGAGCGTGAGCGTGAGCGTGAGCGTGAGCGTGAGCGTGAGCGTGAGCGTGAGCGAGTGAGTGAGTGAGTGAGTGAGTGAGTGAGTGAGTGAGTGAAAGAATGCATAAATACAGGAATTTCTGGATAAGTCAAGATATTTATGGATTAATGGCATTCAATGAATGAGAGTACGCAAATGAGTGAACTAATTATTAAATGAGCATGTGATGAATGAGTGAATTGATAACTCAAAGTCCAATTGCAATCTTATTGACAAAAATGTTGTAAACCTATTGGAATGGAATGTTCATGGGAGTCCGCGGGCTTTTACTGGTTGTGCACTCCTTTTCAGGGGAAACAAAACACGATTGTCTTTCCTTATTAGACGCTACTTACTTAAAATTTAATTAAAATCCTACTTGAATCGGACCTACTATTTTCTTTATAATATAAGCTATGACTTGAAATTGATTGCCTACCAACATATGATTGAAGCTTAGCGCGAATTGTTAACTAGTACACCAATCAAACAAAACATACATTTTCCTTTTGAGTTTCTATTATTTGTTCACTCCGTTTAAGGGGCAGGCAAATTAAAGAACCGACCAGCTTGTCCTTCTATAAAGTACTTGAACTCTAGGTCAATTCGAATGCCAAACAAGAACAAACAGATGAGCAGCTAGCTGCATGCTTGCAACAATCCATGTAGAGGACCCCGTTGAGGGATTCAAAACTCGCAATTCCCAGTCCTCTTCAGCAAAGCAAGCGTACAGCCTGCTCAAGATATCAAACCTCAAATTCACACAACAAGCGCACTACCACAATCCCCCGGTCTCCATTTTGGGGGCTCCAAATCCTTATTTTGACAAACCGATTGATTAAGTATGGATTCTGCAGCTACAATAAGGACGGAAGCATTCCTCCCTCGGAGAACATGTCCCCCACTGACATGTGACGCGTGTTGGGGGGGGAGGAACTGAGTCCAGTGTGGCAAACTAGCTTTCAACCACGAGCAAGAATGACAGAGGATGTAGCCGATGGATGACGATCATCAAACAAAGGCATAAGATTTGCCCTCCCACTTAACAGGTGTTGCAAATCAAAATATCTAAACTCGCCAAGAAAACCGTATTTTGCAAATCAACATATCTAAACTCGCCAAGAAAGCCGTGATGCAAAGAGCCCAGGGACCACATTCTCCGTCTTTGCCTATTGACCAAAAGAGATACTCCCAGGCCGCCTCAGCCGTGCGGTCGCTCTCCGGTTCCTGACCGAAGCGAAATTCGGCCGAAATGGAACCAGGAGGTTGTCACTTCCTTAGATTTTGCAGTGTCACAGGTGGGCCTAAAAGAACGTATGTTTTTTTTTTCCCTTAAAATGGAGGAACCTTCAAACTGGGTGAGTGTCCTGTTGGGTTCCCTTTCAAACCACCCAAAAAAGGGTGCGCTCAAACAAATACACACCCATATTGGCCATAGATTGGCTCCAAGCCTGCTCCTGGCTTTGCTCCAAAGACCCGATTGGCACAAGTAGAGATGTGGCCACTTGAAGAGGGGGTTTTAAGAAAAAGGACCTCACTTCCCGAGTGGATTGGCCAGACAAAGTATGAACTTCTTGGTACAGCCAAATGATCTTCCCAAAAAGTGAGTAAAGTCCGTGAAGTCAGGGAGTGAGGGACACCAATGCCAATGTTCTTCCTTGCTTCAGTTCTCGCCATCTTTTTGACGCCAAGGTAAACCAACAAAAATCGGACACCACATCTCCCCTAAAAGGTCACAACCTGTCCAATGGCCGTGACTGACTGGCGGTCAATTTACAAAAGCGATACCGTCCCCCCATTCATATTGCCTAAACGCTCTGTTGATTATCATGTTTTCTAGACACCTTTCCCATCCAAAGGGGACCTCCCCTATTTTTCGGGATTTCTCATTTGTCTCGCTGGGGATTAAAAGGGGATCTGGCACAATGTTCATGTCCGTCCCCGTTTGGTTTGCAGCAATTGAGGCAATCAGCTCAATGTCAAACCAAGCACACCCAAGACAGCTAAGCCACTTTCCTAACCTTGCAGTTTGGTGGTCATCTTTTCAATGACCCACATGGCCATGGGGCAAGAGCCCGTACCCCCAGTGAACATCCCAATCCCCACTAAAATAAGTTCTATAATGGGTGGTGCACCCACCCCAAAATGGTACCATTGGATTTGACCCACAGCCACATCTCTACACAGAAATTCGGATGCTCAAATGGCTGTGGGTCAAAAATGGGTACTCAAAATGGCACCCCGGTAAGTGGAGCCAAAGACTAAAACCTGTGGTCCCCTAGTGGTTTAATTTTGACCCACACCCAAATCCCTGTTTCGTGTTTCGTCTACTTGTCGCAGACCCCAAGGGTCCTGCAACTGCTTGGCCACGTCCGCCACCGCAAAGGCCAAACGCTGCGTGGCCTCGGCAGGAACCCGGAACGGGCCCGGGGAGGTCCAAGTACCTCATAATTTGCGGATTTGAGGAACCTATGATTGACGAATCCCCTTGAACCAAACCCAAACCCGTAAATATGGGGTACTTAGGACCCGGGAGGCTGGGGACGAAAACCAAACCTCTCAAGGAAACCCTAAGCCCCAAGTAACCCTGATATATCTGATATCATCTAGATGGAGCCCCTATACATTGCAAGTAGGGCTGCAGGGGAACCGCTGCAACTTGTCGCAATTCACCGATCGGGTTGTGCGGTCGGACGAGTTTACGTGTGTTTACGTGTTTACGTGTTTACGCGTTTACGTCTGTACGTGTGTGTACGTGTGTGTACGTGTGTGTACGTGTGTGTACGTGTGTGTACGTGTGTGTACGTGTGTGTACGTGTGTGTGTGTGTGTGTGTGTACGTGTGTGTGTGTGTGTGTGTGTGTGTGTGTGTGTGTGTGTGTGTGTGTGTGTGTGTGTGTGTGTGTGTGTGTGTGTGTGTGTGTGTGTGTGTGTGTGTGTGTGTGTGTGTGTGTGTGTGTGCGTGTACGTGTGTGTACGTGTGTGTACGTGTGTGTACGTGTGTGTACGTGTGTGTACGTGTGTGTACGTGTGTGTACGTGTGTGTACGTGTGTGTACGTGTGTGTACGTGTGTGTACGTGTGTGTGTGTGTACGTGTGTGTACGTGTGTGTTCGTGTGTGCTCGTGTGTGTACGTGTGTGTACGTGTGTGTACGTGTGTGTACGTGTGTGTACGTGTGCGTACGTGTGTGTACGTGTGTGTACGTGTGTGTGTGTGTGTGTGTGTACGTGTGTGTACGTGTGTGTGTGTGTACGTGTGTGTACGTGTGTGTTCGTGTGTGCTCGTGTGTGTACGTGTGTGTACGTGTGTGTACGTGTGTGCGTGTGTGTGTGTGTGTACGTGTGTGTACGTGTGTGTACGTGTGTGTACGTGTGTGGACGTGTGTGTGTGTGTACGTGTGTGTACGTGTGCGTACGTGCGTACGTGCGTACGTGTCTACGTGTGTACGTGTGTACGTGTGTACGTGTGCACGTGTGCACGTGTGTACGTGTGCACGTGGGTACGTGTGTACGTGTGTACGTATGTGTGCGCGCTTGTGTGTGTGTGTGATTTGTTTAATTGCACCCCTTGGGGCATCCAATGTGCTTCAAGTAAACAAGTCACAAACCAAGTGACACATCACCAAGTTACACACGGAATGTGACTACAATGTAAGTGCGCTACAACCACAAGTTGTCGCAATTGTGGCGATCAACAAGGCAAGTTACAAGGTCTGGAACAGAACTACCAGAAGTGTTGCTGCATTCCCTGTGCGAGTTCGAGGAAAACATGCTATGCGGAAGCTAGCTGGTAGATGCTGTAACTCAACGTGGCCTCATTCAGGGCGCTGGAAACCCATCTGTCTGGAAAACAAACAAGTCGAGATACAGCCACACATCTGATGTTCAATTGAAGCGATGGTTGGGCCCTTGGGGATCTGTCTACCAAACATGGGATATATCCCTTTCCTGGATTGATCAAAACAAGTGTAAAACAGATGCTTTCCGCTAAACTGGTCTTCCCAAGAAGTGTAAAGTTCAGGAACTCAGTGAGTGAGTTTTAGCAACTTGACCTTACTCTGCCCAGTGGCCAAAGGGAACAAAGGAGACTCCCTTCCTGAGTGGATTGGTCAGAACCAGTCTGTTTGTATGCCTCGAACATGATCTTCTCAAAAAGGTTCAAGTCCGGAAACTGGAGAAGTGAGTGAGACCTTGTTTGCTGAACATCAATTGGCCACCTCAACCCCATCTACCACAACCATAATGTATTCCATTCAAGGTCAAGTCGTTCCATCCTCGTCCAAATAGCCAGTTTGATCTGGATACTATCTCGACACATCTCGCCAATGCGTCTTGAAGTGCCTCCTTAACCTCAAATGCCAACTTTCTCGGACGCTCACTTCCTGACCAACACAAGCCTCAACTTATTTGCTTGCCACGATGGTCTTCCCAAAATGTCTATCGTCTAAAGTCAGGGAGTGAGGACATACATGGGTCCGTCTTTTCTTGAGGGTACCTTTTTCTTTCTGGTTCCAAAGGGAAACCAAATGAAACCCCAGCATCCGTGGCTTGGACTCTTCTGGACAATGTGACATCTGGGTAAACTCCAGCTTCACATGGGAACCAGTTTCAGCCCAGCACCCCGCCTCAGACTGCTGCCTCGCCGTGTCCTGACAGCGAATGGGAAAGCAACTGCGGTTTTTGCTTCCATGGGGAAACGAGAACAATGGTTCTTTTGCTTTGAAGGGAAAGCCCTTCCAAAGTTGTTCAGCACTGGAGGCGCCTCTCCGATATCCAACCAGACAACCCCTGTGATGGCTTCACAGGGAAATTGAGGAAAATCGCCGCAACAAGCAGCTCGCGATGTTGGGAAAGGAGAAAGCAGAAAACATGAGATCAAAGGACTTCCTACAAAGGAATCAGGGTTGTCCTGGTATAAACCCGTGCGTGAGGCTTGGCCATGCTTCCAAGCGGAATCACTACACATGTTTAAGAAACATTGTGGTCGAACCAACCGCCCTTTTGTTCGGGAAATCTTACAAGGACAATCTGCATGGCGACAATCTTCAAACAGGCTATATACGCGTCCATTTTTTTGGGGGCGGGGGTTTTTGGCCCCCCCCCCCGACCCCCCCCCCTTTCGCAACGCAAGCAATGGCGGTTGTCCCAACAAGGGAGAAAAACCCTGTGGGGCGCCCTTGACGCACGCTGTCTCCTTGGAGAATTCCTCTTCAACTTTGGAAGCTGATCGGGCCTTTTCGCAAGCTTGGGAAGGCCTGTTCATAGCTTCCGCTGAAGAGGCTCAGGCCCCTCATCTAGGTCCTCCAGTAGAGAGACTAGAATAAGGGTACCAACTTTTTTCTGTAGTCTATTTTTAGTAGCGGAACACTCCGGCAAGAAAGGGTAAAAAGGCACTACCGGGGGGACCTAGTCATCGTTTTCCATGGTCGAAACAAGTTCAGAAGGACAAGGGACACGAAGCAGGGATCTTCCAGGAGTGCACAATCCCATGTGAACAATGTCCGCTAAAGGCTCCCTAACTCAAAAAAGTATGGCTTGATGGGTACCTCGTTGTTGCCCGGCACTGAGGAGTTCATAGTCATCTGACTCAGGCGGAACATGAAATCCAGCTACTGGCGGCCCAGGAAAAAAACAATGCAGGCCATCCACCAGCGTCGGCGTCAGGTGCAGGTGACAACCCTGCGGTTGTGACAGCCCGGATTGTCCAGCCCGGGTTCTCACTTTCAATCACGAGTCCAAACTTGTTGGCCCCTAAAATGGTGTTTCCACTTGAGCAAAGTCCAGGAACTCAGGGAGTGAGGTTTGGTGGGAACTTACTTGTGGGCTCATTTTGGGCAGAGTCATGGTCTTCGCTTCACAGGCCAACAGGGGAATGTATCTCCTTGCAACCAAATAGTTCTGACTCAGATGCCCTGGATTCATCGCGGAAGCCCCACTTCGGAGGGGGACGACTGAAAATCAAATCTTCTGCTCTGGCTTGCTTTCAGATGCTTTCAGATGCTTGCACATCCCACATTTACCCTCTTAGCTTTGCCCAAATCGTCGATGGGGGAACCACCCCTACTGTGGACGGACAAAATCCTGCACTACCTCAACCATAGGAAACCATTGTTTGTTGGTATTTCCAGGGGAAGCATCATAGGTTTCTTACGTGGTGCGAAATGGATTTCGTCTCTCCACAGTATTCCCACGGCTTGAGCGAGCGCCTCTTCCGCCAGCTGCGAGACCATCTTCTGCTCCGTGCCTCAGATGCCCAGTTGATTTCCATGGGACAAAAAAAGCATCCTTCTTTTTGGTTGTTGACTTGACATTGTGGAAAAACACAACAAGAAAAAGGGCACCACTGGGCAACTGGGGCGCAGTTCAGCGCTGCAGTGAGCCGCTCCTCCTCTTTGCCTCGAGGCGAGCGAATGAGTGAGCGAGCGACTCGTCTGAGGTGTGGAGACCAAAAGTGAGTAGCAATCAGATGGCAGTCTGGGTGTCTCTTTTTTGGGGGAACCCTTTCTTGGTTGCCTTTTTAAGGGCAAACCAAAAGGATAGCAGGTGCTAACTGAGTGTTACTCAAAAGAGGGCCCTTGGAAAAGGGGGGCCTGAACAAAACACCACTCCATGAGGTTCCATTTGAGTACCGTGTAACAACTACCCTTCCTCCCTCCCGCTAACATGGCATCTATGGGAGGGTACCTGGAAGATGAAATCTGTCTTCAATGGAATCCCTGTCAGGTGCCACGTTTGTGGGAGGAAGGTATTCCCTTGGCCAGGCTGATCCGACCCCTGCAAAATGTCAACCTTCTGCGGGTTAAAGCAGGAACATGCAGATGCCACACGTAAGTCTATGCGGGCTCACCCAAGTTTCCTAGCTATGACCATAGTTACAACCTACTTGCGACGCGGGGGAAAAACATCCCAGTAAGACTCACCTGGACCCAACCATTATGGCAGGCCACCAAGGTAACCATCCCTTGAACACCAAATGAAACATGTCTGATTGCTTATTGCTGGCTGAGACTACTGAGATGAGTTGACTTTGGGCCCCATACAAATACTCCCTCCGGACTCCGAACCACCGGAACATTTCAATCAATTGACCGGACCTGGAAAACATTGCAGTAATGGGGGGGAATCTGAAGGAGCCTCCATCATGACGGTCGCTCAAATAGTGCAGTTGACGCTGACTTCAGACACCCCCCATTTTCCTTTTTGGCGAGTTTGTCTTGAAGGAAGCGCTTGTTTAATCAAGGGTGAGCATTGGCCGATGGGTGCGGACGGAACGAAAACTCGAACTCAAAAAACACATGCCAGGAAGAAGGAATAGTTTTTTCCTTTTTTCTTTATTCTACATATATGTATATATCTAGTCAACAAATTGTATACATCCTGCTTGTCAAAGGACCAAGGAGTGCCAAAACTCAGTATCAAATGATATCAAATGTGACGGGCCCATAGGCCTGGCGGATTGGGCGGTGTCTGTTTCTCGGGTCCTGGGTCAACAGGAACCCAGCCATTCCTTAAACGTACCTGGCTCAGGGTTCCCAGGTCTCTCCCTGTAAAAACCACCCAGCACGGAATCTCCTCTAAGATTGAAATCCAAAACATGATGCTCCAATTGTACGGGGAGGTATGAGCTTGCCTCAATTCGAGGGCCAGAGTGGTAAGCTTCCTCCTGGAGTCCCTTCCAACCTCACACCTAGGCCTGAATGACTATCTAACTGCTAACTTTGTGGTTGGAAGCAACCATGCAGGAATTTTCTAAGAAAGGCAACAGGTCCAAATTCGGCGTGCCAAGGCCGCCATGAAAAGGCCAACTCCTTTCCGAGATGCGGCGCTCTTCGCGCGCCCTCCGCAAGCCGTCCAAGTGCTCCTCCGAAACGAATCCGCTGCATGGGGCTGGGCACTCGTCTACAGCGGGTGTGCGGGGGGGAGGGGGACGAAACTCACCTTGCAACGAGCTATTCGTGAATGGGATGTCATAAACCTCGAACTAGTATAAACAAAAACAAAAAAAAACGGCTATACATATCAATATACTCATCTAGTAGTGAATATGAATACTATGTATATGATGGCCATGTTGTTCTGTACCCCGACTAGCCTCTATAGCTGATCCTCGGGCGCGTGTGAGGAAGGGGGGGGGGGGCGGGTTTGAGCGCGGTTCGGCTCGTTGGTCTTCTTTCTTTGCGGGGGGGTGGTCGGGCTCGTGTTTGGGCTCGAGACCATCCAAAAGTTCTGTGCAAAGTCTCTGTCTTTGCGGCTGTCTGCGTCGTGTCTCTTTGCCTGTCTCGTCATCCTAGTCATGTTCTAACGGTGCTACAAAAACAAAAAGAACGGGTTGTTCTTTTCGTGTTGCTCAGGTGATGGTTCGGCGAGACCACTTTTCTTTCGCTCTTTGTCGTCTAACTTGTTTCCCGGCCAACGATGCCACGATGCTTCTTTCCTTCTTGCGTCGCTTCCTTTCGGGTTTGTTTTTGAGTTCCTGCTCAGCGCTCCCTTTCGGGTTTGTTTCTGAGTCTCTGTCATGCAGCTGCAGGACGACAAACCAAGAAACAGGAGAGCAAGAGCGAGTTCAGCTGGGCCTGCCTTTGCTGCGACCTCGCAACTAGGCTCAATCAGTGATTGCACGGCTTGTGCAAGATAATTGCGATCTCCAATTCGCACACGCGTCTCCGTGCAAACACAGCGAAGGAAAGAGATAGAGAGAGAGAGAGAGGGAGAAAGAGGGAGAGAGAGAGAGAGAGAGAGGGAGAGAGATAGGTACAGAGTGGCAAAATTCGTTTGACCCCTTACGTTGCAAGGATTGGTTGGGTATTGAAAAGTCATTTAGACTTTGTGCCGCTTCCCAAGCCAAAGCTTGGACGCCGCAGACTTGGCAAGCTAACATGAAACCGGGAAGAAGTTCATCTTTAGAAATGAACCCGTCTTTCACTGGGAAAGATTGTGGGCGGTGATGGCTTCATTGCCCTTCAGAAGGCGTTGATGAGCGTGCGCTGCGGCTGCTTCACAGAGAACCAGCAGGCACCGTTCGCACGTAAAGTGTGTGATTGTGATGCAGGGCATGTCTGGTAAGTGGACCCTTTCGTGTTTGTGGTTTTGTCTGCGCAGTGAAGGACTTCTTGCCCTACGGCTGATTGCGTGGAACTCCTCACCTGTCACTGCTTGCGCTTCTTTGTCAAAGCCTCAGCCTGGCAAATAGCGCGCAACAGCGCGTAACCGCGCGAAGCTGCAACTAGGGTCGGCAAGCGCTGCGCATGCCAGGAAACCTGCAACTGACCTTGCGAACGCGCTGCGCCTGCCACGAAGTCTGTTCTTGTCCGGCAATGTTTTCTTCTGAGTACTAAGGAAGCCAGCCATGTCTAGCAAACCATACTCATCCCCCAAACTGCCAATTTCCTTACATCTCCTTTATGTAAAAGTGCTCAGCCGCCAAATATCAAACGGCTACTAAACCAATACTAAACCAATTCTAAACAGAACTGGCAGAACTGGAGCAGTCAAAGGAATACTCAAACATTTCAAAACCAGTACTAGGCAGAGAGGACCGAAGAGGACCGAAGACAACCGAAACAATACTAAGCCAGTACTAAGGTAGCACCAAACCAATGCTCAACCAGTACTCAATTTAGGAAAGGCAGATCTGACCCGCAAAAAAAAGTCGATGCAATTTTCAGTCAAGAAAATCCGAAAACCCCAAAAAATATCTGCATTTCAGTCTCCTCAACAAAGTCCAACCCTGGTGGGTCCCTCCTTGTTCTGCTCCAGCTGCTTCAGCAGCTCGCGCTGCACCTCCTCCGCCGCAGCGATCTCCTGCGACAGCTGCGCCTCGTCCGGCAGCTGCGTCAGCAGCTCCTGAGACCAATGAGCCGAGGCATTCGTCGAAGCGCCCCAAATCCCTAGGAGTGCCTCGAGTTCACTGAGTTAGACTTTCTCGTAGACTGAGTTAGACTTGCAATTGGTACCTCTCTGAGTTAGACAAGTTACCTCGTACTTACCTCGGTTGCTTTCTGCTCCCCTGCTAAAAGTTTTTAACTTTCAGTGGTTCAATGGGGAAAACCCACTAGTTGGCAAAAGTTAAAGTCCTAACATCCAAGCAAAATTCACCAAAGAAACCTAGTGGGTGGTTTCTCTTGGTTTTGCACTTGGCTTTCTTTCCGAATACGATTTCTTGAAGGATACTTCCAGAAACCGCATGGTTAGGATTCGATTCCTCTAAATCAGCTGACAATTGTTTGACGGCCGCTGGTATCCTTGAAAAACCCACCCGCTTATGAGGGAAGTGGACCACGACAGGAAGGACCGGAACAGCCGCCTTGCAAGGCACCAGCTGAAGCAAAGACCATCCTTAAGCCTCAGAAACCCGTGGTGCTTTTGGCATGCGACCATACCAAACGAAGCAACCTCCACGGAATCCATGAAGTTCCACGTGCCACTTTGGAGTACATGTGGCCGTGGGTCAAAACCCTACCCCCAGTCAACATCCCAATCACCACTAAAATAGGTTCTAAAACGAGTGGCGAACCTACCCCAAAATGGGATCCCATTGGATTTGACCCACAGCCATGTGATCACCATCCGGAAGTGTGTTTTGCTTGGCCTCACGCAGACGTAATAGCTTGGCCAGACTGATCAGAGCTCTCAGAAGAGCAGGGCAAGGCTAGGCAAGGGTCTAAACCACTAATTTGGGGGGGGGGGGTTAGGGGAGCCACAAAATAGTGGATGTCCTTTTGGTTTTCTTTTAAAGCCGCCAAAAAACGGAACACTCAACAAAAGGCACACCCAATTCTGGTTAAGCTTGACGAGCTCACAACAGTCCACGGCCCTCCCCAGCGTGTGTGAGCGTCGCGTGGGCCTCATTTCGGCAATTTAAACAGGAAATGACTACTAGACATTTGGGAATTTGGCTTTTGAGAGTACCCTTTTCAGGTTGGCTTCAAGCAAAACCAAAACCAAAACTCTAGGGGTACCTTCCCCATTCTTTCCAGGGATCCTTCTTTTCAGGAAAGCATCAAAAACCAGGGGAAACAGCCGGGTTTTGAAAAGAACGATGGTTGAAAAGAATGGAAAAGGAATCACCCCCTAGAAAAACACCGGCTTCGCCCATCTACGTCTGACTCCACCCCGAATCCGCCCCTGGCCCTTCCGCCCGTCCTTCAGACCTTCCGCCCGACTGCTGAGCTGCGCCCGGCGCTCGCTGAGGCCATCGGCGTTGGCACTGCCTGACACGCGACACTCGCTGCTACGACCGGTGACCTTAGTTACAGGTGGGGAAACCTTGGTTAACGTTGGAAGGCGAGCAAAAGACTGAATTTTAGCCCCGAAACCACTAGAGAAAAAACGTAAAATGCTTCCCAACAACAACCATGAAAATGCGAGCAGTCGCCTACAATATTATCACCATGGTTCTAACTGGCTAAATTCTAGCAAGTGGGTTGAACATCCCAGTGGGGTAACTGAAATCTGGGTGAAAGTGGGATTCCGATCCCTGCATGGCGTCAAACCCAGTTTTTGCAACCAGAAGGGGTTTCATGGAGATTCTCTTAAAATACGAAAAGATACATCCCTCACCCTCGAAAAGGCAAACGTGAACGAACCCAATGCTTCCAGGCAAGCCATCGACAATCATGGGGAACTGTCGTCAGCAAAAGGTTTTCTAAAACCCCTGATGACCCAACAAACTTGTCTGCCCGTTCGCTTTGGATGCTCAGTTGTTTTGAAGCAATAGTTTCAGCACCGTAGTTTTGCAGCCATATCATATAGCTCCTTGCCTGCTGTTAGAGGAGCCGTGCAAATGGGGGCTCCTCAATGTGTGTCTCTTTTGTGGGCGATGTTTTTTTCCTGGATTTGCCAAAACAAGTCCAAACTTCTTGCGTGCCATGAACAGCACACGGGCTGCGCAAAAGGATATTGTCGACGAAGTAGTCTCAGAGGTTGTCCTCCCCAAATCAACAACGGGCGAATGAGACTTTGATGTCAGCACGGTTTGTATACATCTTGCTGTCATGAGCGGGTTGGTTCCAGTTGTTTTTTCAGCCAATCCAATGAGGAAGTGAGATCGAGGGCATCCTCTCTTCCACCAGCAACAGGTTCTGGGTGGGGGTGTGGCAAGCAGGATTGGTGCACATGCCTTTGTGATAGGAAAGTTACTGCCCTATTGGAAAGGCCTAACAGTGGTAGCACAGTAGTCATTTCCCACAGCACTGGTTCCGTTGGCCTGTTCATGGCAAGTATGAGACGGACACCTGAGACTCACAGTTCGATGGAATAATCATAGGTCCTCCTTGGAATTCAATCCTTGACCTTTTGGGGGGGTTGAGCTCGCCCATTTGTATATGCAAACAGCAGGGCGTGGTTGCCCCTGTCCCCCAGCACAATAAGGCTGTGGCTCAACAACATGTACCAAAAAATAACACTTTTTTTTCAAATGGAACCAATGACTAGAACCTGCCATAACCCTTTTTCTCTTTAATTTTGAGCCACACGCAATATAAGTCAAGGGAACTGGTGCCGACGCCTTCATATCCACAGCAGGAAACCTGTTCCTAGACCCCCCTTGATGTCCTGTTCGAGAAATGGAGGCCCCCAAGTCTAGCTTGGTCAAAGTGACCAGGCTAAATACACATAACACCTGTTGCTTCCATAAGAAAGGAAAGTTGTAGTCAAATCCAACAAGTTACAAAGCGATCTAGGTCAGACGCAAAAGCAACCATTGGCATGGTTCTAGAAAAACAGCTTTGAGTACCTTATAACTTTGAAGGGATTCCCTTGGTCTCACAGAAAGCGAATGAAGGTGGCCCGAGACCCCAACGTTCGACCATGACCATTTCTTCTGATTGGCCCGAATTCGAGTTGTCAGGGCTGGCGAAGTCTTGGAAAGGCACTTGGTGGATTAGGTCAGAGGAAGAATCAATGTGTCGTCCAAACATCCTATCGTTCAACAATTGTTTACCCTGTGTTCAAGACATGAAATACGGGGTTGGGATCCACAAAATTCGAGCGCCTTGTTCATAGTGAGCTCGTTTTACCAGGAGAGCTCACCACATGGGCAGAGCTGTGGCTGCAAAAGACTTGCATAAAAACCGATGTTTCAAAAGATACGGCCTAAACGAACCTGCAAAAAAAAACACGCGAGCAAAACGTCGCGAGTGTTTCTCAATTGGCCCTCTGTTTCAGGGGTCCTCAGGACAGCCCAGTCCTGAGTGCCCCTGAAAATGGTGGCCCTTCCGGCCTTCCCTGAACAAGAACTCAGATTTGAAGAAACCTTTCTGACGAAGTGTAGGCTCTGAGGGATCCTTCTGCTTGTTTGGGGCCACGGCCAAGGTTTGATGAATGAGACAAGAAAACACCAAGAGGGCTTTGCGCTGAGAGTCACCCCCATTCCTTGGAACCTTGCTCCCAGCAGGTTCGATTGTTTTCGTTAACTGCGCCGAGTCGCTTTGCCAACAAGTCCAACAAAAACCGGGTCATCACGGTCGACCCCGTCTTGTGTTTTCCACCAGCAAACCAAAACAACCACTGGTTCCCATCAAGCAAATAGTGATTACAAACTGAAGACCCCCCAAGCCCCTCGGGATGACGCCCTGGCCAAAACTGCTGGAGACTGGCCAAAACTATTCCCAGATTGGTTCATCAATTGGTTCCAGTACCCCTCAGAGAAGCACCATGTTTGAAGAAACACACTAGTTTGTTTGAAGACACCTGCTTACTTCAATGTTGTTCTTGGAAGAAAACCAGCTCTCAATTTGTTTTTTGGCTTCAGAAACCGCCAAAACCAATGAAACCAAAACACACAGACAAAAGAAAACAACAACAAATTGACTCCAACCCAACAAACAAAAAACAAAAAACAAAACAACAAACAACACACAACACACATCTTCACTCAGTTGATCTTCCGGCCGGTTCTTTTTTCTTCGGCCGAAACAGCGAGCGCCTGAGGTGACGGAGTTGGCCAAGCTCTTTGCGGCGGAGACCACGGAGGAGATGGTGCCGCGGTACTGCGTCGCCCTCTCCTCACCCGTTTTTCGACGCCGGAAGCGGCCTGAAGGCTTCGTAAGCGGCTTACCCAGACCGGCAAAAAATGGGGTGGTTTCTTTGGTTCTTCGAAGGGAACCCCGCAAAATGAGGGGTAAAGGAAAACCATGGTCAGGTGGCGTAGAAGGAAAGCCAAGATTCCTTGAGGTACTTTTCCCAGTGTCGCACCATCTGTTGTTGTCCCAGCATCCACCATTGACCTGTGCACAGGTGTTGCGGTTTGTAAGGGGCCCTGTTGTTTGGCGCAACGTCAACAAGCCGCCGGAAATGGTGGGGCGAGGTTGAGTTCACAATCGCCCCTTTCTCCAGTCTATTCACTAGAGGGTCCGGAAATCAAAGCCTCTTCCCTTGTTGCTGTTTTGGACGAAGTAGCATCAGCTGTGTCAAACTGGATGAATTGCCATCTCCGTGATATCACTTCAAATGCCTCCCTTGATAAAAAGCCGCAAACCAGAATTAATATGTCCAGAGCCACAACACGCTGTCAAATGTTCTGGCCCTTAAAGCAGCAGCATTTTGTCATTTGCCAAGCCTCCGTGTCCGCTTTGAACAGGGGCGCTCCAAACACCCGGGGAGGTTTCCCTTTATCCCTCAAAAGCAACCATTTCATTTCATTCATTCAACGCTGAGCGAGCGGACTCGGCTCCTTGGCGGGCATCTGGTGAAACACAACTCACGACCTTGAAAGCAACCAAGAAAGGGAGACTCAAAACAAGACACGCAAAAAACAACAAGACCCGTGAAGGCTCTCCTGCTCGGCGACCATGGCCTTCTTCAGATCTTCCTGAACGGAGTGTGGCCAGGTGCAAACGAGGACTCGAATGAGCCTGCCTTTTGTTCAGGGTAGCCTTCACTTGTCCGCCCTCAGATGCCCCGCTAAAAGTTTAACTTTGAGTGGGTTAAATGGAAACTACCACTAAACACTAAAAAGAACAACCTGTTTGGGTTTCTCCCTATTTTGGCCGTGCTGCGGTCTGCGACAGCGCTTGCCTTTGACCCTTAGCTGCCACCATCAACTTGAGGGCCCTTTTACTTTAACCCCGAACCTCTCGATTTATCCATAAATCAACCGGTGAAACGGAGGCCTCACAGCCGCCAAACCAGGGCCTTGATAGAACATACAAACCTCTTTCACTTCAAGTCATCCAACCAGAAACATCATGAGATCTAGAAGGCCCTCGGGAGCAAAGCAAAGAGACTTCGCATTCAAGGCGCCCCTGTCCCGAACACAATGGTTTTCCTCGCGATATGGTGAACAGTTGCTCAGAGGTGAACTTTTTTCACTGCAAAGGCTTGCCTTTGCAAAGGTCCGAAGTTTGGTCTCAAGGGGAACCAAGCGTCCGGAACGCCATTTCAAGAACCGAGGGACCAAGTAAAATGTTGCATTGGACCAAACACAACAAGACTTTCCCTTAACACTTGGTTGCTGTTGACCCCCCTGCAAAAAGTTTAACTTGTTGGGGGCTTAGTGGAAAACGCCTTGCTTTCCCCAAAAGTTAAAGTCTAAAAGTCGAACCCAATAGCAGTCAAGAACAGGTACATCTATGGGCATGGAGGCTTCCAGGTAGGTTCCGAGCAGGTTTTTGGAGCTGTTGGGGACATTCTTTGGGCTCTTGCAGCGATCACGATCTCCATCCAAGCGATGTTGAACAAATATAATGGATCTGTCAAAATGGGGAACCCACAAAAAAGATGGTGCCGCTCAGCTTTCCTTTTAAGCACAACCCCCGCAAAGCTTTCCCTTGCAAAAGCATCAACACGTATACCACAGGCATCACTGATACGCCCACCCAGCACCGAAATTTGAAATTTCACTTTGAGCCAGCGGCCAGCCGAAAACCAGACTTCGGATTTCTAAAGCCCCGAGCCGAAGGACCCATGAGAACTAGATCGCTTCGTAAAGAGGAACCACTTTTTAGTAACAGTCCGGAATCCCAAGTTATGAATGAGGGAAGGGCATCGAGTCGCAAGTCGGACCCAGAAAGTCGGAACCAGCCGATGGTCTGACTTTCTCAGTCCGAGTTTGGTCCATTGAGAGTCGCTCCAAAACCACGATGCCATATGGCTGTTCTGTTTTGAGGCTTGGTGTTCTTGTTTTAAAGGGAAACCAAAAGACAAAACACCACTCTTGGAGGTCCCCTAAACAAGACACAGACATATAGAAACTGACCAGAGCCTGCCAAAGCAAATCAGCTTTCGAGTGGCATTGCTTCAAGGGTGCTTTGCGGGTGTCCCATCCAAAAAAAGGTGTAGCTCCTTCAAGAGAGAATCCCCTTGATCACCTGGCGGGAAAGGCCAACAGAAAATCCCTCCAGGTTGTAGTTAAGTCCACGTTGGTAGGAATCTAGACCACGTTATGGGCCAACAAGCCCTCCGAAATCCGGGGTGGCCATGACCAGGTGTTCGAGCCTCAGGGTCCACATACATTCGGACGTTGTCGCACCACAAAAAAACGGCTCAGGGTTGCTCTCTGAAGTTCCTTCAAGGGACAGTTGGTACCTGAAAGGAAAGAGCAAGACACCAAATCATTTTTCACCCACGTGAGTGCGTCTTTTTGTAGGACCCCCCGCCCCCACGCCAAAAACACACACACACACACCACACACACACACACACAAATACATAGATGTGGTTGTGCATGTTGGTTTTCCTCTAAACCCACAAAAAAGGATACCCTTTAAAAACATGTTTTGACCATGTTTTGGGAACAGTTGAACGCCCTTTTCTTTCTTGCTTTCTTCAGCCTGCCCCGAGAATCTGCGCTTCGAGGCGCCGCTAAAACGCATCTCCTCTCCAGCAAGGTCTCCGCAGTTGCGGAGGCCTCGGAAAGGGCGACTGGCTTCGGGAGGGAAGAGTGTCTCGGTTGCTTTCTGCTCCCCTGCTAAAAGTTTAACTTGTAGTGGTTTAATGGAAAACCCATTAGTTGGCAAACAGTTAAAGTCCTAACATCCAAGCAAAATGCACCAAAGATCTGGTGAGGGTGTTTGATTCAGACCGCAAGTCGCTTTGTGCGCAAAGAAATCTTGTTGAACAACTTGCTGGTTCTCAGCAGGGAAGGGAATGACCCCTATGAACAAGCCCCCTATTGTTTCCTTTGAGGGAAACCCGGGTTCATTCCCAAAACCCTGTTCCATTCCCGGCTCTCGTTTGGTCGGCGAGGAAACTGCCCAGAGTCTAACCCCCCATAGTCGATTTGTGTTGGACCATAATCAAAACTACCATTACCTCCTTCACCCCCTCCGTAGGGCGGGATCAAAATAAAAGCAAGTCGCCTGCGAAGCACATGGCCTACGAGTGAATTCGGTACTGATTGATGCCAAACAGGTCTACTCAAAAGGATCGAAAGCACCATCTGACATCCTGTGGATCTTCTCTCAAAGAGCCACCAGGCTAAACGTGTGTGTGTGTGTGTGTGGGTGATTGTTTCAACTGCAAACGCCAGTATATAACTGATTCAACTCAACAAGGGGTGATTGGTTTTCATGTGGAGGGACAAGTCAATAACCTTCCTCACTTCTCGAGTAGATTCGCCCAAGCCCAACAAAGCTCGGATCTTGTTTGTAAACAAGGTCGCTTATGCCTTACGCGACCCAAGATGCCTAATTATTAATTAGGGGGGTCTGGAAAGGTGGGCAGGGTTCCTGCACTAGCATCATCCTCTCAACAAAGTTCAACTTCTAGGTCCTCCAGTAGAGGTTGGAGTAAGGGTACCCGTTTTCTTTTTTTCTGTAGTCTATTTCAGTAGGGGTCTCCCCTCCCAACCACAAAAAGTGGTGAGAAAGAGAGGGCACCAATTGCTGGGGGAATTTGGGGAAGTTGGGTGGCTCCGAACCCTTGAGGTTTGGCCAAGTGCCACCTACGCGAAGATCAGCGAAGGTGTGTCGCTTTCGTTGACGCCTTCAGGCTTAAAGGGATGCACCAAAGGGATGCCGGGAACCGGTCCAAGCCCCCGGCATAAGCATACCCAGATGACACATAGTGTGAACTGAGTATAGCATCCCCAGATTCCCAGCTTCAAGTTTGCCAAGGCGACCCTTGGGTTTCGTGGGGAACCCCAGCATTTCCCTCCGGCTTCCCATTTCAACCACCACCAAAAGGCTACCCTCAACAGGAAGACACATGACCATCCGCATTACCCTATTGCTTCAATCATGAAAATAAAGGGGCCTTCTCAAGCGGGGCATGTCAGATTCTCCTGCCCACTATGACTGTGGGAAAGAGCGTACTTGACTTAGGACCTTCTTCAAGAGCGAGCGTCGGAGCTGAGCTTGGACAGAGCTCGCAACTCCGAGGGCAAGTCGCCGGGATCTCCTGTACACTTGGTTAACGTTGGAAGGAACAACTTTAGGAGTTAAGTGGCTGGATTTCTACCACTAAACCACAATAAGCAAAATTGTAAAATGTTTCCCAACAACAAACATGAACAGATTCAATTTCATCAGGCTCTGAGATGCTGATTGGGTGTTGACCCAAGAGTTGCAAGAACGAGCCGCGGGGGCCACTCGCTTCTTCCAACCCGGCCTTTTGGTTGACCTCGATTTTATCTTGTGGTGATGCCGAAAAAAAGGGGGTGCGTCAAAAAGACAGCCCCTTTTGCAAGACCGTAGGCATGCCCAATGTTTGTAGGAGTCTCTTTCAGGGCAACCCCTCTTTTGGTGTCCTGCCCCATTTCACCGTTTCTTCACAGCTTGTCATCTGGAAAAACATCTCAGTGAACCCACCGGGCCATGCTCGTCCAAGGCGGTGTTCATTCTGACTTGGGCCTTGAAAGCTCAAGTTCAAGCCCACGCGCCATTGGCTTCTCAAATATATTACACCAACATGCCCAACCGTCTGTGTCCAATACCAAAACCTGACATGAAAAATGAGTAGGGTTTCACACTCGCCATTTCCAACAACCGGTCGCCGAGGACGGGAACTCAACACCATTGTCTTCCGATACAGTTACACCACAATAGAAGTTCCAACGCCAGCACCCAGGAGGTTCAGCCCAAGGTTGTCTTGCAACATGGGCGTTGCAAGACCAACGCAGGAAGTAGATGACCGGAAGTTAACACACAAATGGTGATTCGACACTACGTTGAATAGATGTTCCAAAATAGATGATGGAAGTTCAATGTGAATGTGTTTTTGTCAAACAACGCTTGACCGAAGCGAGTGTTACAACACTAAAGGCTGAAGTGGATGGCAAAAAGGTTTCACACCATTCGAACAAACATCTGCCAATATGGCTTGGTTGCTGATAAACCCTCTGCAGAAAGCTTAGTTTCCCAAAAACCTTATATAAAGTCTAAAGATCCAACCCAATAGCAATCAAGATGGCTCTAATTTCGCAAGCTTCCGTGGACGGTAGCCAAGACCAGTGGATGGCGGTAGCTAATCCAAAACGTGCTCCAACGATGCTCGAGCGGACGTGAGTTGAGCAACGATTGGTTTTGTGAGTTGGCGACAGATCTCCAGTGGCCTCGGACAAGAAGCAAGAAAATGGTTTGTCAATTCTCGGTTGCTTTCTGCTCCCCTGCTAAAAGTGAATAACTGATTGGTGGTTTAATGGAAAACCGCTTCGTTGGCAAAAAGTCGAAGTCCTAACATCCAAGCAACATGCACCAAAGAACTTGTTCTACCAAAATCCAAATACCCCCAGTGAACATCCCAATCCAACCACTAAACTCCCGACTAAAACGGGTGGTGAATTCACCTACCAACCAAAATGGGATCCCAAAACGGTTTTGACGGGTCCACGGCCATATGAATGTCTCCAGACTGTTGTTTTTTGTTTTTCTCCGCGGGGTTCTCAGCTGAGTGTGACGTCCTTCATCGATCTCCATGGCCTTCAGCGTGCTTTCTTCCATCGCCAGGAGGTCGGTCTCACGGTCCGCCACGTCTGAGGCCTGACGCCAGTCCAAAGTCCCGGAAAGGAAACCGTGTGGGCCATTCCCTTTTGGTGTCCTTCTGGGCCCTGGAAGACCATTTTCTTTTCAGAGTCTCTCAGAGGGACCCTTTGTTAGGCTCCATGTTACAATGTTAATTGGTGGGAGGCTAACAAATACGGCGATTTGGCAACCAAATAGAATTCGGAACTGGGCTCCACTTTGAATATCACCCGACAAAAATGAAGCTCAGAAAGGACAAACACAGGACATGGTTGTCCTTGGGTAGTCTGTCTGTTTGAATACGGAGCTATGTTATATATATATATATAAACATTCATCAGATCCTCCTTGCAACATATTCCGAGGGTCCTTGCCAGTCAGCTTTGGAGCTCGGGCAGCCTTGTGAGCGTGAAATGAACGCTATCTAAGGCAAATGAGCCAGGGCCCGTGTACTCAGACCTTAGATCTTTTAGATCTGGCAGTCCAATCGTGGAAAGGCCATAGCTCTGGGTAACCAGGGAGGAATGAGTAACCTTGACGTGTCAACTAGGAATGCACAGACGAAACACATGCAAACAGAACTGGTGACACCCAGCAATTGCAGCTGTTGGATAGAATGACAGCGTTACCCAAAACAGCAATCATTTAGCACACCAGTGTCCACATCCATGAACAATAAGTAGCAGACCCTCCAAGTTGGACGTCTTAACTTGGCATGGTCAAACCTATGTGAAGTGGTCATGGTCGCTCCTTTTAAACTCAGAACCCTCATGAACGAATCTGACATGTCTGAATGTGTTCTTTGGGTTAGGGAAGCCATCCGCATGTGAAGGTTCAGAAGGAGTTTATAGGGAGAACCTTCCGACCGATGTTGATTCCCTCACTACAGGAACGTCCCGGGAATAAACATACGGAAATGCCATGGAACCCTTAACGTCCCAGGCATAAACATACTACAATGGCATGGAGCTCTTACTTATACGTTGCAGGAACCTCGCTCCCTGGTTAGATTCCAGGCATTCCGTGCCCAGTGCCGATGCTCCCAAGTCGGAAAAGGACAAAAACAACACGGCACAATACAAAGCAAAGGCGTTTAAGCCGTGAAATCAGCTCGTGCAACCATTCAGGAAAACTCGAGAACGGAGCCGAAGGAACCTTCACTGCACTTGAGCCCCCTGGTTTACCCTAAGCACGATGCCACACCCAACCTGCATGCAAAAGCTGACCAAGGCGTGTTCCCCTCAGATTGGGGGTGATTTTTAGGGGACGCAAAATGGATTTCGGTTCTACTTGGTTCAATAAAACCAGTTGCCAGTTTGATGATTTCACTCAACCAACCCTGTTGCCTTATGCCTGGTGGTAAAGCCACTGTCTGGCATCAGGGTGATTTAGTGGCTTGGGTGTGAAAGACTGGATATTCTCATGGCTCTTCAGCCAGTTTTAACTGAGCGCTCACAAAATCTCGATTGCTTTCTGTCTGCTCCCCTGCTAAAAGTTGTTTCTCACCTTTAGTGGTTTAATGCAGAACACCCCTTCGTTGGCAAAAAGTTAAAGTCCTCACATCCAAGCAACATGCACCAAACGTCGAAAATTCCCGGCAAAAGCTTGGTACCAGTTGCGCGCTTCGGGGGCGCCGGACCCGCGCCTGCCAGCAGAGGCGCCGAGCGACGAGGAGCTGCACCAGCCAGGTATGGCAGCCCGCGGCCGCGAGGCCAACGGTGCCCTGATGCGACCCAACTCAATGGCCTACCTGTCTCAAGGGCGAAGGGGGGGGGAGGGGTTTGGGGGGGGGCGGGGAAGGAGGGGGGGGCAGGAGGAGGGGGGAAGTTTGGGGGGGGGGGGGAAGGAGGGGGGGGGAGCGGGGTGGGGGAGGGGAGGGGGGGAGGGGTGGGGGGGGTGTTGGCGGGGAGGGCCTTGGCCAACTCCTCCCCGAGATAAAAACGAAGAAATTCCCTAGCCCAAGGGGTCCAAGTACCTATTTGCGGATTTGAGGAATCAAGAATTGACGAATCCCCTTGAACCAAACTCAGAGACTCAAAACCGTAAATATGGGGTACTTAGGACCCTCTCAGATTGGCAAGGAACTAATCTTTGATGTCCACGATCCATGAATTGAATTGGATCCTTGATGACTCCTAAGATACGTTGCCCCTCAGTAATCAACCAGAGATCTAATACGGGGTTGTTTCAAAGGGGGTTTGAAGTCCTCGCAAAGTGAGACACAAGTCACTAGAGGGCCATCCCCCCCCCCTTATCCTGTGGACAGGCTGTACCCCAGCTAACCTGTAACCTCACTCAAAGAAGTACCTGACGCGCGGGGGTACCTGACGCGCGGAGGCTGGAGGCGGGGGGGGGGGAGGGGTAAGGCGGTTAGTTAGTTAGTTAGTTAGTTAGTTAGTTAGTTAGTTAGTTAGTTAGTTAGCTAATTGGTTAGTTAGTTAGTTAGTTAGTCAGTCAGTCAGTTAGTGACGTAGTTAGTGACGTAGTTAGTTAGCTAGCTTGTGTAACCTCACCGAAAGAGTACCTGACGCGCGGGGGTACCTGACGCGCGGAGGCTGGAGGCGGGGGGGGGGGAGGAGTAAGGCGGTTAGTTAGTTAGTTAGTTAGTTAGTTACTTAGGTACTCAGCTAGTTAGTTAAATTAGTTAGTTAGTTAGTCAGTTAGTGACGTAGCTAGTGACGTAGTTAGTTAGGTAGCTTGGTAGCGCACTTGGTTGGTTAGCTGCCGCACGGGCTCGGGAAAAATATGTCACGCGCATAATCGAGCTTCACGGTACCTGACGCACGGAAAGGGGGTACCTGACGCGCGGGAGGAGGGAGGTACCTAAAGGGTGGGATGTTGAGAGCAAGTGCCTGACGCGCGGGATCGCCGCGGACCTGTCAGCTCACTTAAAGAGTGCCTGACGCGCGGGGGTACCTGACGCGCGGAGGCTGGAGGCGGGGAATAAGAGGTAAGGCGGTTAGTTGGTTAGTTAGTTGGTTAGTTGCGTAGTTAGTTAGGTAGCTTGGTACCTTACTTGGTTGGTCAGCTACCGCACGTCTGGGGAAAAAGTACATCATGTGCGGGATCCAGTTTCGCGGCACCTGACGCGCGGAAAAAGGGTACCTGACGCGCGGGAGGAGGGAGGTGCCCAACGCGCGGGAGATTGAGAGCAGGCGCCTGACGCGCGGCATAGCCGCGGACCTGACGCGCAAAGGCTGGAGAGGAGGGGGGGGGGCTGGTGGTTAGTTAGTTAATTAGCTAGCTAGCTAGATAGCTAGCTAGTTTGTTAATGAGTCAGTTAGTAAGTAGTTCTATAGTTACTGGTTCGTACCTAACCTCTAACCTCACTCAAAGAGTACCGGACACGCGGAGGTACCCAACGTGCGGATGGTGGGGGGGGGGGGGCTAAGGCGGTTAGTTAGTTAGTTAGTTAGTTAGTTAGTTAGTTAGTTAGTTAACTAATTGGTTAGTTAGTTAGTTAGTTAGTTAATTAGTTTTACTTGTTTTTTGTTGCTCCATGGGCTGAGGAAAAAATACATCGCGTTTGGCGGTACCTGACGCGCGGAAAGGGTACCTGACGCGCGGCAGGAGGGAGGAACCTAACGCGCGGGATCGTGAGAGCAGGCGCCTGACGCGCCGGATCGCCGCGGACCTGACGCGCAAAGGCTGGAGTTAGTTAGCTAGCTAGCTAGCTAGTTAGCAAATTAATGAGTTAGCTGGATAGGAAATTCGAAAGTCAAAGGAAGTGAGTTTGTAACCTCGCTCACACTCAAGAGTACCTGACGCGCGGGGGTGCCTGACGCACGAAGAGGCGGAGGGGGGGGGAAGGCGGCTAGTTGGTTAGTTAGTTGGTTAGTTAGTTAGTTAGTTAGTCCGCGCGTCAGCTACTATTTTCCTTCCGCACGTCAGGCACCCCCAACCCCCATCCGCGCGTCAGCTACTATCTCCGCGCGTCAGGTACCCCCCATCCCCATCCGCGGTTTGCGTCAGGCGCTCCCCACTCCCGATCCGCGCGTTCACTGGTTCGTACCTAACCTCAAACCTCACTCAAAGAGTACCGGACACGCGGAGGTACCTAATGTGCGGATGCTGGGGGGGGGGAGGCTAAGGCGGTTAGTTAGTTAGATAGTCAGTTAGTTAGTTAGTTAGTTAGTTAGGTAATTGGTAAGTTAGCTAGCTAGTTAGTTAGTTAGTTAGTTAGTTAATTAGTTTTACTTGTTTTTAGTTGCCCCACGGGCCGGAGAAAAAAGTACGTCGCGTGCGGGATTGAGTTTGGCGGTACCTGACGCGCGGAAAGGGTACCTGACGCGCGGCAGGAGGGAGGTACCTAACGCGCGGGATCGTGAGAGCGCCTGACGCGCGGGATCGCCGCGGACCTGACGCGCAAAGGCGGAGAGGAGAGGGGGGTTGGTTAATGAGTTGGTTGATTAGCTAGCTAGCTAGTTAGTTAGCTAATTAATGAGTTACCTGGATAAGTAGTTCGAAAGTTACTAAGGTAGTGAGATAGTCAGTTAGTGAGTTAGTACCTAACCTGTAACCTCACTCAAACTCAAGAGTACCTGACGCGCGGGGGTACCTGACGCGCGAAGGCTAGAGGCGGAGGGGGGGGGGGGAGAAGGCGGCTAGTTAGTTAGTTAGTTAGTTAGTTAGTTAGTTAGTTAGCTAGCTAGCTAGCTAGTTAGTTAGTTAAGTAGTTAGTTAGGTAGTTAATTAGTTAGTTAGTTAGTTAGTTAGTTAGTTAGTTAGTTAGTTAGTTAGTTAGTTATTTGATGAGTTAGTGACGTAGTTGTTCCTTACTTGGTTGTTTAGTTGCCGCACGGGCTGGGGAAAAGTATCGCGGTACCTGACGCGCGGAAAGGGGGCACCTGACGCGCGGGAGGAGGGAGGTACCTAACGCGCGGGATCTCGAGAGCAGGTGCCTGACGCGTGGGATTGCTGCGGATTTGACGCGCAAAGGCTGCAAAAAAGAGTTGGTGGTTAGTTAATGACTTAGTTAGTTAGCTAGCTAGCTAGTTAGTTAGCTAATTAATGATCGAGTTAGTTAGTTAGGTAGATCGAAAGCTACTAAGTTAGTCATTTAGTGAGTTAGTACTTAACCTATAACCTCACTCGCACTCAAAGAGTACCTGACGCTCGGGGCTACTTGACGCGCGGAGGCTAGAGGCGGGGGGGGGGGGGAAGGCGGCTAGTGAGTGAGTGAGTGAGTGAGTGAGTGAGTGCGTGAGTGAGTGAGTGAGTGAGTGAGTGTGTGAGTTGGTTCGTTAGTTAGTTTCTGAGATAGTGACGTAGTCAGGAGGAGTTTTTCAGTCAGTCAGTCAGTCAGTCAGTCAGTCAGTCAGTCAGTCAGTCAGTCAGTCAGTCAGTCAGTCAGTCAGTCAATCAGTCCATCAAGCAGTCAGGTGGATAATTGCTTAGTTCGTTGTTGGTTGGTTTGTTAGCTGCGAAATGCGAGGATGGTACCTGACGCGCGGGGTTGGGTTGCGTAGTGCCTTGCACGCGAGATGGTACGTAGGCGCGGCTGGGGAAAAAAACAGGGAGGTTTAGTCGCCGCGCGGGCTGCCGGGGCAGCTCTCATGTGCGGGATCTGGTTAGGCGGTACCTGACGCTCGGAGCATCTTTTAGTTAATTAGTGCGTCAGCGAGTTCATTAGTTAGGTAGCTAGGTAGTTTGGTAGTTAGCTAGTTAGCTAGTTAGTTCATTCTTACTCTGGGGATAGTGCCTGATGCGCGTGGGATCGGGTAAGGCGTATGTAGTTCGCTAGTCCGTCAGGCAGTCAGTTTGTTGGTTAGTCCACCTGTCGCGCGGGGCTACTTGACGCGCGGCGGCTGAGAAAATGGGGAAGTTTAGTTGCCGTGCGGGCTCATGCGCGGGATCGGGCTAGGCACTACCTGACGTTCGGGAATGTCAGGCGCAGCATCGAGCGCAGGGTTGGAAGTGCCTGGCGGAGCACTTGACGGGCGGGATCGGGTGAGGCGGCGCCTGACGGGCGAAAGTGCGGAGGTGGCGGGGTAGTTAGTTAGTTAGTGAATTAGTTAGTTGGTTAGTTGGTTGGTTAGTTAGTCAGTTACTTAGTTAGTTAGTTAGTTAGTTAGTTAGTTAGTTAGTCAGTTCGTCAGGTGGTTAGGTGGGCAGTTAGTTAACTGAGTTAGTTGATTAGTTTGCCAGTTAGCTCGTTTGTCAACTAGATAGATAGTTAGTCAGGTAGTCAGTCAGGCGCACGTCCCTGACTGCCGGGGGTATAGGGGTGCGGAAGCGGGGATAGTGAGCTGACGCGCGGATCGGGATGAGGGGGCCCGGGATAGCAGCGACGCGCAGAACTTGCAGCTGACGCGCAGATCGCGATAAAGGGGGGAGAGTCGCGCGGATCGGGACAGGAGGGTCTCACACAGGGAAGGGCTGACGCACGGCAAGGGCCTGACGACTGACGAGGGAGAGGATCTGACGGACTGTGTGCGGAAAGGCTGACGCGGATCGAGATGGAAGCAGACAGGGGCACCTAACGAGCGAGAGGGAGGGTACCAGCTGACGCGCGACTTGGATGACGTGCGGATCGAAGGGTGACGCGCGAGAAGGTGGGATGGTAGCTGACGTGCGGAGTGGGGCAAGAGGGGATGGTAGCTGACGCGCGGATCGGGTCAGGGGCTACCTGACGCACGGCAAAGCGAACAGTAGCTGACGACGCGCACAAGGGCTGTGACGTGTGAAAAAGGTTTGACGCGTGAGAAGGGGCATAGGGGTACCTGACGCGCGGAAGCGGGGATAGTGTGGCTGACGTGCGGATCGGGATGCAAGGGACGGCGGGAGGGGGAAAGTAGCTGACGCACGGATCGGAAAGAGGATTGTCACGCGCGGAAAGGGGGGGCAGTAGCTGACGCGCGGATCGGGATAGGGTCTCACACACGTAAGAGGGAAAACAGCTGACACTAGATGCTGACGCGCAAGGGTCCCTGTCTCGGGAACGGGGATAGCTGACGTGCGGATCGGGGCACCTGACGCGCGGAAGGGGGGAGAGTAGCTGACGCGCGGATCGGGTCAGGGGGTACCTGACGCGCGGCAGGACAAATAGCAGCTAACGCCGCGCGGAAGGGCTGACGCGCGGATCGGGATTAGGGAGTACCTGACGCTCACGCTAGGGCGCACCTGACGCACGGATGCCTGACGCACGGAAGGGAGGATAGTAGCTCACGCGTGGGTGGGAGGGGGTACCTGACGCGCGCAAGGGATAGTAGCTGACGCGCGGATGGAGGGGGGTACTTGAGGGGATAGTAGATCGGGTCAGGCGGTACCTGACACGCGGAAGGGCGATGACGACGCACAGAAGGGCTGACGAAGGTGGGATAGCAGCTGACGTGCGAATCGCGTCAGGGGGGACGCGCGGCAGGGCGAATAGCAGCTGATGCCGCGCGGCAGGGCTGACGCGCGGATCGGGATTGGGGGGTGCCTGACGTTACGCTAGACGCGCGGAAGAGCTGACGCGCGGATGGGAGTAGGGGGGAACTGACGCGCGGAAGAGGGGAGGTCAGGGGGTACCTGACGCGGCAGGGCGAATAGCAGCTGCGAAAAAGGCTGACGCGCGGACCGGGAGTGGGGAGCGCCTGAGGGTGCCTGACGCCACGCTAGGGCGCACCCGCGGATTGGGATGGGGGGTATACCTGACGCGCGGAAGAGGGGATAGTAGATCAGGCGGTACCTGACACGCGGCAAGGCAAATAGAGAAGCTGACGACGTGCGGAAGGGCTGACGAAGGTGGGATAGTAGCTGACGTGCGGATCGGCACCTGACGCGCGGAAGGGGGGAGAGTAGCTGACACGCGGATCGGGTCCTGAGGCGCGGCAGGGCGAATAGCAGCTGACGCCGCGCGGAAGGGCTGACGCGCGGATCGGGAGTGAGGGGGGCCACGCTCACGCTGGGGCGCACCTGACGCGCGGATACCTGATGCGCGGAAGGGAGGATAGTAGCTGACGCGCGGATGGCAGTGGGGGCGGAAGGGGTATAGTAGCTGACGCGCGGATGAGGAAGGGGGTTACCTGATGCGTGGAAGGAAAACAGTAGTTGACGCGCGGATGGGTAGGGGGGGAACTGACTCGCGGAAGAGGGGAGGTCAGGGGGTACTTGACGCGCGGCAAGGCGAATAGCAGCAAAAATGCTAACGCGCGGACCGGGAGTGGGGAACGCCTGACGCATACCTGACGCGCGGAAGGGAGGATAGTAGCTGACGCGCGGATGGGGATGGGGATACCTGACGCGCGGAAACGGGATAGTAGCTGACGCGCGGATGGGGATGGGGGGGGGGTACCTGACGCGCGGAAGAGGGTATAGTAGATCGGGTCAGGCGGTACCTGACACGCGGAAGGGCGATGACGACGCACGGAAGGGCTGACGAAGGTGGGTATAGCAGCTGACGTGCGAATCGGGTCAGGGGGGACGCGCGGCAGGGCGAATAGCAGGCTAAGGCGGATAGTTAGTTAGTTAGTCAGTTAGTTCGTTAGGTAATTGGTAAGTTAGTTAGTTAGATAGTTAGTTAGTTAGTTAGAAAATTAGTTTTACTTGTTTTTAGTTGCCCCGGGCTGGGGAAAAAAGTACGTCGCGTGCGGGATTGAGTTTGGCGGTGCCTGACGCGCGGAAAGGGTACCTGACGCGCGGCAGGAGGGAAGTACCTAACGCACGGGATCGTGAGAGCAGGCGCCTGACGCGCGGGATCGCCGCGGACCTGACGCGCAAAGGCTGGAGAGGAGAGGGGGGTTGGTTAATGAGTTGGTTAGTTAGCTAGCTAGCTAGTTAGTTAGCTAATTAATGAGTTACCTGGATAAGTAGTTCGAAAGTTACTAAGGTAGTGAGATAGTCAGTTAGTGAGTTAGTACCTAACCTGTAACCTCACTCAAACTCAATGACGCGCGAAGGCTAGAGGCGGAGGGGGGGAGGGGGGAGAAGGCGGCTAGTTAGTTAGTTAGTTAGTTAGGTAGTTAGTTAGTTAGCTAGCTAGCTAGCTAGCTAGTTAATTAGTTAAATAGTTAGTTAGTTAGTTAGTTAGTTAGTTAGTTAGTTAGTTAGCTAGTTAGTTAGTTAGTTAGTTAGTTAGTTGGTTAGCTAGTTAGTTAATTAGTTATTTTCCTTACTTGGTTGGTTAGTTGCCGCACGGGCTGGGGAAAAGTATCGCGGTACCTGACGCGCGGAAAGGGGGCACCTGACGCGCGGGAGGAGGGAGGTACCCAACGCGCGGGATCTCGAGAGCAGGTGCCTGACGCGTGGGATCGCTGCGGATTTGACGCGCAAAGGCTGCAAAAAAGAGTTGGTGGTTCGTTAATGAGTTAGTTTGTTCTAGCTAGCTAGTTAGTTAGCTAATTAATGATCGAGTTAGTTAGTTAGGTAGATCGAAAGCTACTAAGTTAGTCATTTAGTGAGTTAGTACTTAACCTGTAACCTCACTCAAACTCAAAGAGTACCTGACGCTCGGGGCTACTTGACGCGCGGAGGCTAGAGGCGGGGGGGGGGGAAGGCGGCTACTTAGTGAGTGAGTGAGTGAGTGAGAGAGTTAGTTAGTTAGTGTCAAGAGACGGCAAGGTGACGTCCCGTGGGACGCTATGCACCGAACCCTCAAGCTGTAATACCAACCACGTAGAAAGGTGTATACGGACGATGCCGTTATAGCCGAACCCGTGTAAACGTTGTAAGGGAGAAGGAATGATAGTTACAACAGTGGTCCTGACAAATGCAGCGCAAGCAAAGTGTTTTCGCTCTCAATGCCGATCACGTATGTATGCAGTCACACATCAGATCTTGAACCTCAATTGTGTCTTGAGCCAAATGGCGATCAATGGAACTTGGGAAGCAACACCAACAAGGACCTCAGAACAGCTACCCAATTTCGGCACGGGGCCTAGAGGGTTTTAACATCCCCCATTTGGGTCGCATTGTTCATCATGCGGTCCAAACACCACAAAACGTTCCACTGGCCACGGCTTCAACTACGAAATCGTGTCGTGCATTCTTTTACTTGCTATCACTACACCGTTCATTCGCTGTGAAACATGCCGGGTTCGATTGTACGAAAAGTGAAACATTCATCCTCCAATCGAAGCACACATCCATATGCAGGTGTATATAATACACAATCGTCACGTCATTTGACCACCAACGAACAATCCAGCTGCCGCATTTGCGCATCGCGCAGCTGTCATCCATAAATGGGTTGGCCGCAAAAGTCCACCAGAGGCGCCTGCTTGTAATCGGTCTGCATATTTCCGGCAAAGAAACATCGGTGAGTAATCAATGCAAATCATAGCCATTCCAGATACCATGGACAATGCATAAATAATGAAAAGATATCATCTATAAGGTAATAGTTCCATCCATGAATATCCAGAGCGTCATAGTCATCGGAATATGTAACCATGTACACACCCAATCATCTTGGACACATGAATATAAATCATGACATAAGTCGTTCCACCGAAACAGTGTCGATGTGACGCAAGTAACAGATGGGGACTGACCCACATCGTACCGCAATCAGCATCTTCACGAAGCATACCTGTCCCCAATGGACAGCCTATGGGTACGTCGGCGGAACTCCTCGTCCAAGTTCTTCTGGGCTTCTCGTGCCCGGACACACTTCTTGTTGTAGTCCTCTGGCAACCAGTGCCCTTTCCGAAGGCACCAATCCAGCAGGGGTGTGTCGCATTTGTTCGGGTCGATGGCCGAGATGATGGCGCTCACGTTGACCGTGTAACCATTCTTGCCAAGGTTCAGGCCATCCCTCACGAATGATATATACTTACAGTTGAAAGCTAGTGCAAAACATCTGAAAATAATATCACCCACCGGGTGCACTCGGTCCTTGACCAGGAGCTTCATTTCTTCCTTGGTGACATCGAGGATTCTCGCTGCAATCCACAGCTTGTAGAATGTGTAAAGTCCCTCGCATTTGCACACCATCATACGAATATAATCTTCACGCTCCTCAACCGATCGGAAGGATCTCGACCGAACATTCTCCGACTGAGAAATTTTCTTCGCTGTTGATGGTAAGAGTATACCTTCCTGATCCTGATCGGTGATGTTGGGGTACCTCTTGAAGTCATTGTGATAAGGGCAGCCCGGCCTCCCTTCGAGTCCGGCATTCATCGTTCTCTCCTCACCACCTTCAAACATCCCCCACATCTTGGACAGCTGGAGTGCGATAAATCCTGCCATGTACTGAGCCTCACGCGGCTCGTCAAGGCAGATCGCCATCCGTTGGGAACTTATAATGTCCCGTGACGCCAGATCGGTGTCGCGGTAATGCCAACCGCTGTCTTCTTCTTCTGACGCATAGCCGGATGTATATCCTTGCGTGTCCATGTCGTCATCTTCTCCCGGAACTTCCTCCGCTTCGTCTTCATCCTCCTGTGCTGCCGCATCGTGGTTAGCTTCTTCCTGTGCACGCCTGGCATCTCCAGAGACGTTGGGGTTTTGGTTGTCCTCCTCGTCATCGGATTTGATGTGAATGTAGTATCTTCCGATGGAGATCAGTTGTGCCTCGCACTCCAGGCATAAGCAGAAGCAGGTGGGGATCGCGGTCGCACATGATGGACATATCCGGCACCTCAGTCCTTCCCATGTCTCGTCATTCAGGATGACGACTTTGCTGATTTCGTCCCGGACCTCGTTGACCTGTGCATTGAACTCTTCCATCTTGTTGATTCGATAGAGTTCGCAGGCACGATTAACCATGTCAACGATGTAGTGCAGATTATCGGCACCTGTCTCAGTCTCCGGCATCCTCTCGCTGATCTTTGTGACGTTCTGGAGGAACATCGCTGCCGACTCTTGGGATGAGTTGACAAAGCCAGGGCAGATCTCGTTCTCCACACACTTCGAGTACGCCCTCTTGATGTCAGCGTACTCCAGGCGCTTCCCTCCGTTGCTTTTGCCAATCCAAATGGACTTGACCTCATAGAACGGGATCACGTCAAAGACCATGAAAGTCCCATTAGCCGCGACTCCAGCTCCATACCGCGCGAGGGTTGCACTGGGAATGTAGATGATCGCAATCGGATCCCCTCTCCTCACGTTCCGCAGCGTCGTCTTCGTCGCCACGTTCATCTCATCCCATGGAGCAAACGCCCCGAAGTGCAGTGCTAGCCTGTTGCCGCCATCGATTCCGCCGGGGACTAACCCACAGCGTACGATGCTTGGCAGGTTTTCCACATACGTCACATGGAATGCTCCTCCGAGAGAATCACCCATTCTTGCGGAATACCTATTCGCCAGTGCGGATGAGCTCATGAATCCAAAATCACTGTGACCAGTTGTGACTCGGATGCACCAAGGTCTGTACCATCCATCGCATCTGTTGAACATCCTGTCGATGTCGTCCCGATCCATGCCAGCTTTGGTCATTTCCTCCCTGGCCGCCCTCGTGTCGTTCGGGTTCATGATGCTCGGAAACCTTGCTGCCAGGACCTGAAATCTCGATTTCCTGTGTCCAGATTCCTGCCACTTGATCACCTCCATGATGCCCATGTATCGTTTCGCTCTCGAGGTGTTAGGTGGGAATATGTCGTTGTTTCGGTCGTCAATGACTGCATCAATGTCGACCCAACCACCTTCGTCGCACCTGAAAGCACTTCCTCGGCAATTGCCGATTTTGTGTCGAAGGACTCTGCATAGGTCGTGAGATAGCTGGTTTGCTTGGTCCCTTGTAGTAAATACCGAGCGATCATCACCAATCCTGCATAGTGGAGCACCGTCGAAAGGAGCAATGCAGAAGTTGACACTCTTGCCAAGTTGCATCACGTCCACTTGCTCAAGGATTGCACCTTTGGGAAAGTATTTGGGGTCAACGATGGACGCATACGCCCATGGCAAGTGCACATCACTCACATCGCCATACTTCGGGATGTAGCACGGGATGGTGTCACATCCCACCTCGAGCGTTTTCTTGAACGTCCTGCTGTCCCCGCACGGGTTGTAGGTGAGGTCGACGCCACCACATTGTAGCTCTCCTCCCTCAGCCGTGTCAGCCATCTCCACCAAGTTAATGGTGTAGCTGTACATCTCAATTGTTTCTTTCCCTGCTTGTCCTCCTTTCTTTCTTTCCTTGGACGTTGATGAGGACGGTTCCTCCGTATCCCCCATGTCTTCATCAGATGAAACAGGGTCACTGCTGAGTAGCTCACGGAGCACCTTCATCGCCTTCTCATTTCCAGCAGCCTCCTCAATGTCCTTGCAGTCGCCGTCGTGGGCCAGGTTCGCGCACTTCTTGCAGATCCCCATATCTCCCATGCACTTCTCCATTGACTCCAGGAATCCTAGTGCCGCTCTCCGCCCGTCGATCACTCGCTGCTTCTTGTCTTCCTTCTCAGCATTGGCTGAGAACTTCGACTCGGGTCTGGTGCTTGACCAAACCCTCATCTTCGCCCTCCGTGGCCTTTCTCTTGGAACCTTGTGCAGAGGGCTCGGTGATCAGGGATCGTGGATGTCTGGGCTTGACCTTGTTCATGATGTCAAGCACCTCCTTCGTGGGCACGCCGAGCTGTGCGGACGGTCTGTTCCGCTTTCTGTTCTGGCCCGTCGTGTGGGTCACGTTCCCAGCGAGGTGTCGCACTATTGACTGCTCGAACTCCCTCTTGATCTTCCATGCATCCTTCCACAGTGGCAGTTCGTGCTGGAAGTACGACATCACCTCAAAGAATCCCAACACCATCTCGACGACGTCTCCCAAGGATTCCTCGTTCGTGGTTTGTCCCAGGAGTTCATACATCGTTCCTTGGTCGAGCACACTCTTGATCCAGGACGAATATGCCACATTGCCAAGATCCTTGCCTATCAAGAAGATGGACATCCTCTCCTCGACTCCCTCGGAATTCTTGCACACGATCACATCCCGGGATGCGCACAATTGCTTCCCGTGACCGTTGTTGTAGAACTGCGCTGCTTGATCCACAGTCATGCTCACGAATCCCACGTGGGAAAGCTCCTTCTTCAGCTTGAATACACGAGCTCCCGTATGATCGTGATCATGGCCTGGATGTTGTTGACGTCCACCATGAGGTTTTGAAGGTCGGGGATTGCCACCACGCATTCCGCGAAGAGGCGCGTGTACATTTTCTTCCCCTCGATAGACATTGCAATACCGTTCGTGTCCGCGTTCCAGTTCGCGCAACAGTTCACGCAAGAAGAGGGATTGTACTTCGATTCGGTCCGAGCACCTTCGACTTGCTCATCTGCATCTCTTTAGCGCAAAGTTCGCAGATAAACTTGCTGAGCTCCGTGACCGTATACCATCGAAGACGTGGATCACCGACATCGGCTTTCCCAAAAGCATCCTGCTCGCCGTGTCCTTCATCTTGCTGCTCTTGTTTCCTCTTCGATTGTGCAGTGAAGGTCGGCTTGTACTCGAACTTCACCTTCGATTCCTCCATGTTCTTCGGGATGTTGAACCGAAGGTCGGGCTCGTTTATGCACGTCTCCTCCAGCTCACGCACAAACGCGTTGCTTGGTGCGACCGCATCGATGGATTTCTCAATCAGCAGTCGCTTCAAGAGGAAATGTTGCAAGTTCGAGCTCCCAGGGATCTTGTAGTTCTTTCCTGTGAGCGCATGGATCACGCGCCACAGGCGATCGTTCTCGGTCACCAGCGCGCCTGCCGCCTTGCAGATCTCGCTAACCTTATTGGCGATCGTCCCCAAGTCCCCTCTTCCACCATGGAAAGCAACATCGCGATTCACGCACACCACGACCAGGCCCTTGCATGTGTTGACGAGGTCAGATATCGCCTTCTGCAGGGAGTCGATGATGGGGTTGGCGGTCACCTGCCATCCGCATCCTCTCATGCACACCCAATCATATAGCGACATCCAGATGTGCACCGACATTGGTGAGTCATCCATGTCTCGCCTCCGCCGTTCAGCGATGAGCTTATCCAGCTTCTGCAATCGGGAGATGATATTCAACGTGTCGTTGGGTGAGGAGACTTGCTCACTCGACCCATAGTATGATCTCTCCTCGATGTTTGTCCATCCCTGTTCGTTGACCATCATCTGGAAGGTCTTCGTGCTCCCTTTCGAGTTGACGGCCCTCAGGGGCCAATCCAGGACCAAGAAGCTCTTCTTGTGGATCATCATGTCGCGAATCGTCGCCTCGCCAATGGGGCTCCTCTTCTGCCTCTTGATAATCCGGTTCAACTGTCCAGGTGCGTTGTCCGGGTTCTTCTCCGCCTGAATCAACGCGTTGATGGCTTTGGCGCCCGGAAGGCGTCCAGTAATCAAGCATCCTGTTTGGGCACACAAGAAAGCATACAGCTGTAGCCATGCCGCATTCCCCTTCCCAACATAGGAAAGAATAATCTTCTCCGCGCTGGTCTTCTCCTCGAAGTGCAATAGCGAAGAGGTCAGGCATCTCAGCATACACTCCCAATACGTTGCGTTCTTGCCTTCTGCAAGACACGGCCCAAATACAGTTTGTATGATTGGGTACCCCGTATTGTTGTCTATGTTGAATTTCACATTGACAGTCGCGCCGCTCAAAGTAATACCCCCTTCGAATGAAGTGTAGGTATCATGTCCAGCAGTTGGGTTGATAATTACCCATCTGTCGTCGTCACCGCCAGAGTTCATTCGGAAAATGGAGTCGATGATCTCGTTGTCGATCTTGACAGCATCGCTGGCTTGCGACCCCCCACTTGGAGCTCCCGGCTGGGGGACTGACCCACCAGCGGTTTGACTCCTTTGTCCGGAGCTTGATGCCGACTTCTGCTGTCGCTCCGTCTTCCGTGGCGGCTCCGTCTTCGATGAGCCCATCACCCACCATGTCGGCTCTTCCCCAACCACGAAATCCTCGGGGTACTTCTCCAGTTCCCTCTCGATTTCATGAATCGTGCAGTATTTATTCTGGAAGAATTCGATCATGACGTCCTTCTCGGCCTTCTTCTCGATCTCCTTCATCCAGCTTACCCACTTGCGCCGATCTTGGTTCTCAGCGGCCCTGTCAGCCGCGTGCGGTGCCAAACTGATGGAGTTGATGTTCATCGCAGGCAGCTTCGACTCATAGATCATATCGATGCACCATAGGAAATCCCTGGCGTACTCAATCTCCCGGTAGAGATCGTTCAGCTCCCTTTTGTCTGGACGGAAATAAGCTGTATACGACTGATCTTTGGAGTCCTTCTCACCGAGCAATGGCTGCAATCTCCTCATGATGAACGATACGCACATGAGCGAATTGACCGCCCCGATGCACGCATCAGAGATGTCACTGGGGGTTGACCCACAGATCATCCAGCGCAATAGGTTGTTCTGGCTGGCATTCTCATCCCTCCTCAGTGCATATGCGAGGTTCTTCATCGATGTCTGCAGCTCATTCTGGTATACCAACCCAAGGTCCCAATTCTTCTGGTAGTCGTCCTTGGAACCACGACCGTAGGAGTCGATCTTGGGAGCCTTGATCACGCTCAACGTGAACACTTTCCCCCAGTTTCGATCTCTGTACTTTGCAATTCTCCGATCGTGCCTCTCAAACTCTGCAGTCGTCTGGAACTCCTCGGAGCTCCTCCACCTTCTCGATGACGATGCCCTAGATGACTCGTCGCTGATGAATTCTTTGTACACCTCCCCAACCGGGGTGTCCTGGTGGAATGCAGCTTTGAACGACCGTTCATCGTTGTCCTCGGCCACGCCTAGTGCGAGATCCCAGATGTTCGCGATTGATCTCAACATATCCGCCCCTTCTATGCAGTACTTGGTTACGTCGAGCAACTCGGGGTTCTTCGCTAGCATCGTTGCCTCACCGCAAAGTTGGTTCAGCGCCGACACGATCTTCTTTCCCTTGCTGCAGAATTCCCTCCATCCAAGCATACATTCGTCGGCAGAAAGCTGTCCGAAAACTTTGCTGATGAACTCTAAGGCAACCCTCATAGACTGCCCTTCACCTTTCATCATCCCGCGGCCCTTGGCAGAATAGTACGCAGAGTATGCATAAATAGCGGGGACGCCGATGTCCTCGATCCACTTCACGCACATACCCAGGTCGCTGTTCATCTCCATCCTCTTGGGCATCCTCTTGCCATCCTCGATGGCGTTCTTCACCAAATTTCCCAAGAAGATTGCTGCTTGCCTAGATTTCCCAACAGGCACGCAGAAGAACTCATTCGTATTGACGACAGTCGGATTGGCAGTCATCTTGATGATATTCTCCAGAACCAGGAAAACCCAAAATAAGCAGCTGCAAATGGAGCCACGGAATTGTCCCAATATGATCCCAGCTTCAGATTGAGGTGACGAACTCGTCCAGCTCCTCCTTGAAGCTTGGGGTTCGGGACTGACCCAGCTCCCCGTATGCACCAGAGGTTCGGGACTGACCCAGCACCTCGGTTGTGCAGTTGGGGTGGTGCAGATTTCGCTCGCAGTAGCTTGGTGCTTCCGCGATCTCCTTCGCGTAATGCAAGCAAGAGCGAGTTTCAACGGTGCCGGTTTGAGGCACCTTGCTCGAGCACGAAAACGGCGAAGGATCACACCCACAATTATAGACGTGTACAACTGGGTTTCTTTGGTTTCACGACCAGCACAAGGTCCATGCTCATGGTTTCCATTGCATTTCTTAGACAACGAGCCACCAAGTTCAAAGTTCCATGATACAACTCTCCATGGTTTCTTGATTGGCATGGGTTTCTTTGCATATCTTTGTTTCAAGCCATAGCGACACCCATCAAACTCGTGACTAGTCCCATCATGCACAACCTCATGCAGTCTCTCATCTTTCCAATAATCACAACTTCCAGGCAACTCAAACAAAATCGCGGCTCGTTTTGTCATGGCATGCCGTTTTATCTCAACGAACCGTTCAAACAATCTCCAAAATTCTCTTTGTTTGGCCTCGATTTTCTCTGCGGTGTCAATTCCGCGAGTCTTGTTGAGGCGTGCCCATGATGATCCCCCCGTGCAAGGCCCGGCGAAGAACAACAAATCGGAAGGTTTGGTAAGCACATGTCTGGCGATTCTCCCCCCGTACTCGCTCAGTAAGTCATCAACCAGAGTTATGGTGACAACCTGCGGCCCGTCATGGCGGGCAAGAGCAGTGAACCAGTTACGTGGTTCGGAACATGCCATCAGCACGATGGGCCGAGCCAAGTCAACACTGTAAAGAGTGACGACTGTGCGAGTTCTCATACCAGGAAGCGAGACATGAACAGGAGCGCGAAGCACACCACCGTCATGTTTGACCATCGCGAGTTCAATACCCGGCGCTAACTGTGGTTTGTGCTTCACCGCAATGCGATACGGAACAAAACAACGACCAGGGACAAGCTGCTCGTGATTGATATGCAGACAACGCATGAGCAACTTCAATCGGAGCAACGTTTCCAAAGCAAGGTCGTTAACACACTTCAACTCTATGCGCTCGTTCGACAGTTCTTCAACAAATGCGGCCAGCACGGACTGCATGTCAACATCCCCGGACCCGACGTGAATTGGTCGTGGTCGTGGAGACCGTTCCCGCGCCGGTGCAGCGACCGGTACGGGATGAAACTGCCAAACTGCGCGTTCAACCCAACCATCAATTCGCACACATTGTAGCCCCGGGTCAACTCTATCCTCAACTTTGAGCCATGACCCATTCTTCAGAAACCAAGTGGAACGAAGCCACTTGCTCCCAAACGGTGTCATAACCGCGAGTGGAGGTTTCACACGCATCAATCTGGGTCCCTTGGCAACAACAACCGGATCATGTCCTTCATGCTCATGCAATCCCTCTTTAGATGTTAATCCAGACCACCACAGGTCTGGGGGCATGATCGGAATGTGTGTGTACGGAAATGTTGGAACTCCGTCAACTGTTCCCGAAGCGGTCTGCATGGTCCCCTTTATGGGATCACACGTGGGTGTGAGCGCCTTGAGGGTATCCGGGTCAGACAGCAAGCTCGGGTCAAGTAGACCAATCTGCAAACATGCATGTTTCCATTTGCGCCCATCATTGAACGCCTTGGTGTAAATATCGGCCGCCATCCTGTCGGTGACCTCATACGCCAAGTACATGTAATCACGTGTGAACATCTCATGCATCCACGAAATGCTAACACCATGGCTTCTCTCAAGGTGGCGCATCGTGGGGTTTCTCCCCGATCGCACGACACCGATCATAGCCTTGTTATCGTCATAGAACACAAAGTTCGGAGACTTCTTGAGAATCCGCTCTACCAGCTTGAGAGCGGGCATACCCATCGATCTCATGGCAACATCGGCCGCAACAATCTCGGCCTCGGGAGTGGAGTGACTCACACAACCCTGTCTTTTAGAGCTGCCAGACAACGGAAACCGGGTATTAGGCCCTTGTATATTCAAGTGTCCACCGGAGGTGGAACGCAGCGAGTCAATGCATCCCGCAAAGTCAGCGTCCGCATACAAGGCCAAGTGCACATCGTCCATAGGGTCTCCAACCCAACCGACCATGCGCCAATGTTTGGTATGATGCACATAGCACATCAAGTGATGCAAACCCCGATCATCGGAGTCAGTCCACCTATGCACGTTCCGTGCTAGGCGATTCACTTGCCGCAACAAATCGAAGCGAGCAATCCGCGCACCGTACAGCAACTTCATCAGTACGCTAGCGGCATGCGGAGCAAGGTGTCCACGCACGGGCTCCTTCATGGCCAACTCAGGAGTCCCTCCCCGTTGGTCCGGCACTGTGGCAGAACCGTCGGTGGGCACAAGATTGTTACACCAATTGCACACGACTGACGGCCCCTCTCTGGCAGGCTTCCGTGAGACGTGATTCTTTGTTTCTTCATGCAACTCAGGGGTGACAACCTTATTCAACTTCACGTCGCCCGCCACTTCAAGATAGCGGTCGACACAGGAACGTAGGAACTGTTCCATGTCATAGGTCACCGTTGTTACTCGGTGTCCGTTCCCGAGAGTGACGTTTCCCTTGCTTTGATTGCAACCAAGGTACATGTCAAGTCCAGTCTCGGGCTCAATCTTCAAACGTGTACGCAACATGCTCCACCCTTGGGCAAGGTTCTTCTGCGGCCCTGCCATTTTGAAGTCGTCGACATACACAACCAGAACAAGCTGGAGCTTTTCATGAATGTACACTGAAGGCCATTCTTCGCCGATGGGCTCAAAACCAACGGCACGCACCGACTCATCGCAGTGCTGCTCCCAAAATGTTCCCGCATCTGGGTGTCCGTACAGCGCCTTCCTCAACGGGACGACTGGTCTTCTGTACTTATCCCATTTGCATTCACTTGGCACGGCCTCCGGTGGCAATTCAATCCAACACGGCGTGCCTCTCAAGGTGGCCTGTATGTACGCCTGAACAGCGTCGGCCATCTGCACATCCCAGCCATCATGACAACCCAGAAAATCCGCCCAACGCGAGGCTTCAAATGAAGCAGGAGAGTTCCCCAAATCTTGAAACATCGCAGCCTCAAAGCTTTGGTTCTTCACTTGGTTCCCCAGCAACACGCCTCTACCCTTGAACTTCCTCTTAGGATCACCAACAGGCAACTGTGAGTGCTTTTCAACGCAAATGCCATGTGCGCGAGCCATGTGTATTTCTTCCCCTTTCGCTTTTGCTTCTCTGGCTACAGCGTCATATTCACGCACCGCGCCAAGATCGAAGACCCCCTGGTCGATTAATCCCGACCACTCTTTCTTCATTGATGCCAATGCATCAGGGTTGGTCAACATCTCTTTCCGGCCTACCGGCCTGGATACTAAAGCGTCGAAGAATCGTACAACTTTCACAGCCTTCTCTCTGTGCTGTATTCGCTCAGAAGTCACGCACGGCATCGATGGGTACTTCTTGGCTTCACCGTCCTCGCCTATCGCAGGCATTGCGAGTGGCACTTTTCCAGAAACTATCTCAGCAGACTCCTCCCATTCATACCAGGTGAGGTCCGTCGATTCGTCGACCGATGGATCCGTCCCCGATGCCGTCTCAGCTTCGTCTTTATGACTCTCCATGACTGATGCAACCGCCTTCGTCCAGTTTGGAGTCGACTTTGATCGCTCCTCAGACTTGAACTTCCAGGCATAAATTACTACCAGACACTCAAATTCTTTCTCAAGCTGAACGTTTCGTCTCATGACGTCTTGGGATTGTTTGGAATCCATGAGAACAACCACCCCGTCGACAGGATTAACAACAATCCTGACCCATTCAAGCTCAGCCAAGTGCTTCCCATCCATTGGGTTCTTGATCTTTGATATGTTCTTCCGCAATCCCCAATTGTACTGCCATTCTACTCCACCCCAGCGGTTCCGAAGCATCGCTCGAATTCTCTTACCACCGGGCATCTGTAATGTCCGTGCCTCTGCCGGCGCGGAAATCTCAGACTCTTTACTCTTGGGATCTTCCTCTTTCCTTTTGCCACCGCCCTTCACCTCGGCCTTCTCTTCCTTGGTGTAATATTTACTCATCATCTTCCATTCTTCAGGAGTGAACTCTGGAGGTCTCGATGTCTTCATTAGCCTGAATCCGTCCTTCCCGACAGGATACGGTCTCCCGGCCTTGTCGATCTTAACCTCCTTGCCATCGTCGTTGACGTACGTGATACCATCCCCGGGTAGCCCAACTGACACGTGTGGAAGGTCGGACTTCGCAACCTTCTCATCGCCCTTAGAGTGTCCATCTCCTTTCCCTTTTGAGGAGCTCGGTCTAGCATCTTCTTCTCCTGCATGATCCCCCCGATCTCCGGCGATTACCTCCGGGCCATCGTCGAGCAGTAGACCAGCGATCTGATCGACTTCATCGTCAAGCAGTCGCTTCTCGTCACTCTGCAGCAATTCAGGCTCGTAGTCCTCATCCTCGATCAGGCGGTCACGTGCATCCAGACCGATTGCATCGATAGACATCTCTATTCCTTCCAAAGTCTCGTTGGCAACCTTGTACTTCTGTTGTATTGGGAATGTCAGAGGAGATTTCAGGATCATCCTCTCCGTCTGATGTGGCATTCTCAACCGAGGTGGAACCTTTGCCTTCTTGATGTTCAGCTCTGCACCCGCAAATGCAGTAAGTGCCCAAGCACGATACTTGTTTGCCCAATGCATACCAGTGCTCAACACATATCCAGCAAATATACCAGTTTCCCCTCTCGGCTCGAACTTCTCCCTCTTTCCCCCTCGTGCTTCACTCGGCTTGAAGTCCACTAGCGCACCAAAAGGTATCTTCTCGCCCTTGAACTCCTCGCCATGCAGCCTCATCCATGCACTCGATCCGTTCACCTCTTCGATGTTCATGAGATGGCACAGAGTGGTGATGGCCTGCACCCAATAACACGTGGGTAGACCGGCATGTACTAGACAAGCCGAAGTCTGGTCAATGATGAATTGATTTGTTCTTTCAGCAAGGGAATTGTTCTGCGGCCGTCCAGGCAGCGATAGGTCGTGGTTCAGCTTCAGCTCCACGCACGCATTGATCAGTTCCGGGCCGTCATCCGAATATACCTGCTTGATTTTCCTCCTCCCGCAGAAGTGCTTGATAGCCCTGACGACTGAGTCAGTGTCTCTTCTCGCGGTGGGATAAGCCATGATAATTCCGGTATATATGTCCCGGATGATGAGCGCATACCTGCCTTCCACTTCATGATCTCCTGATGCCGTCACAAAGTCGAACGTCACCAGGTCACCGAACGTCTTCACTTCTCTTTGAATGCTCCCGTTCGTGATCTGAAGTGTCTCATCTTTGCCTTGACGCATGATTCGCAGAAGGGATTTCGGTATCTGTGTGTAAGCAAATGAGCTATGGAGTTGGCGTCCTTCTTGAGGACTCCCACTTTCCTCTTTATTGATGATCCTTCGTACACGTCTACTTCGATTCCGGCATCTGGATCATCTTCGTCAGCCTCTTCCTCGTGAGCTTCGGCATCACCATGTCGATGCGGGACTGACCCAACATCTACAGGTATTTCCTCAGCCACGGGAGGCGGACGTACCGGACCGGCTCCTCCGGGTGGCCCGAAGTCGAATGCCCCGTCGTGGTGTTCGCCCTCGGCCTCTGCGGACTCACCGACAGCGGCGGGTGTGACGTCGTTCTCATCGTCACCTCCCTGATCTGCCTCGTCGTTCGTTACCATCGCCAATACTTCCGAAAAGTGCTCCTTGAGGTCGTCTATCGTAGGGCGATGCCTGTTACTCCGAAGCTTACCATCACTCACTAGGTACGGGATGTCGTCCTTGACCTGCAAGTGCACGAATCCCTGCTTTGGCGTAACCATGAAAGGTAGTTTACCAGGCATCCAGTGAAATGCATAACCCATCTTCATGCATCTCCTCCCCACTGACAATACCGTGGGTGTCTCATCCAATACATGCGGCTCGACAGTCTCGTCCAACTCGTCCACGACTATCTTGGCCACATCAGATGTGGAAGTGGAACCATTCGCGGTCTGGAACACGATCTCGTCGTCATCTTTCACGATGTCGACACCCAGGCTCTTCGCCTTGGCTCTTCCGATGAGATCATGACCACATCCGGTGTCCATCAACCATTTCACCCGTTTGCTGATGCACGTTGACATGGCGAAAACGTTCTTCGGCATACCATGCTGTTTCTTCCAGTCGACAGCCGATTCCTTGATCTCGTCCTTGTTCCGATCATACTCGAACATTATGCTGCTCTCCTTGGTCACCGGGAAGTAGTGCTTCTTATATACATCATCCACCACTTCTCTCAGTATCTTCGCACGTATCAATGATCGTTGGACTTGATAGGCTGATAATTCACGATGATCACTGCTTTTGAACTTCTTCTCGTCGACGTACACGTACTGATAAGGCTCATTCTCATTGTCCTCATAACCGTACCATTCCCCTTTTCGTTCCCATTGCCTTCTCTCGTCTTCGAGGTAGGTGATCTCCCCATTCTCGTCGACGTCGAGCACTTCCTTGAACCACACCATTTTCTCGGGGATCTCGGACTCGCCAGACCATCTCGATGATTCGCTCATCGCGTCGTCATTGTGCTCGTGGTAGACAGTCTCGGCTTCATCCGGTTCGACCTGATCAACGTCCTTCTTGAAGCTTACCTTCCCTGCAGGAGCCGATTGCTTTAGGACTATCGCGGGCATTGCGATGGCCCTCCTTGCAATGGCTGGCGCTGCGGCTTTGGCGGCAGCCTTCGACTTGGCTTGCGCCTTGTCATTTGACGTTGCTGGAGCTGAATTGTTCTTGATGAGCTCATGCCTATACTTGCAAGCGCTTCCCTTATCGCACTTCCCCTTCTGAAACGCGAAGCATGCTCCATCATCTCTCTTTGGTGACGATGATCTGGACTTGGATTTGCCCTTTCCTTTCCCCTTGGACATGCTCTCCAACTTATGCTCCGTCTTCTTGCTGTGGGAAAAAGTGCATTCATTTCCTTTCACACACCCCTTCGCCGATTTGAAGTGGTACCAGCAGGGATTATCCTTGCTTCCGCCCGGACTCTTGCCTCTGTCGCTGGCACCGTCGGACTTGCCGTTCTTGCCAGCGTGGCCCTTTGCCTTGGCTTTTGGGAGCACAGGAGCGGCATCAGGTCCACCGGGTTTCCCCTTTCTGCCCTTGCCACCCTGGTTCTCCTGTTTGCCAGTTGCTGGAGCCGCATCCTTCCCGCCTGACTTCATCATCGACTTGACCGATTTCTCCTTCATGTCGAGCATCAGGTCTTCCCGATCTGCCTTGATCTGATAGTCGATCAACGCCAATAAGAATTCATACGTCTTCTGAGGATGCTTGTCCGGTAGTCTATGGTAGGCATTGAGGCCGAACTCCATCTTCTTGCTCCCTTTGATCTTCCTGTAAAGGATGTCTCTGAGAGCCAGCTTACTGGGTCTGTCCTCGCTCCTCATCTTCAGCAGCAAATCATACCATTTGTTCCTGAACATGACCAAGTTCTTGTCGCCAGGAAAGTCAAGGTTGAATAGATGCTCGATGTGGTAGACAAGATCCGTTCTATCGGAAGTTCTGAATGATTGCATAACTAATGCCACCAACTCTCGTCCCTTCACGATCACCCCTTGTTGATGTCGTAGTTCAGAGTGTCGTGTAGCATCGAGGTATACGTCCTTGGCTTCGTCAGGTGCTTGTTTCAGCATGTTCTGCATGCCCATGGCCATCTTAATATCTATCGTAGCAAATCTGTCGCCACCTGAATCGCTAAGCAAATCCAGGTCTGGGTTCAACCCAAGAGCCTGCTCCAGCCATTTCGTCCATGCGTCGGTATCTGGATCCGCACATGCGCTCAGAACATTCATCAGCAGTTGCATCTTCCAGGTATCAAGTTGATGGATCTTTGGCCAGGCCGGAATAGATACTCTCTCGGCCTCTTTCCTCGAGATTCTCGGTCGATCATTCTTGATCTCTCGGTTATCTCTCGATCTCCTTCGTCTCCTCCGTGTCCGATCGTCTTCTTCCTCTTCTTCTTCCTCGTCTTCCTCATCTCCTTCGTCGTCGTCATCCTCATCCTCATCATCGGGTGGATCATCCGGAGGTCCTCCTCCGCCACCAGCGAGGCTCAACTGACGTCGACCCGCTCCCTGCCCATTCCCATTGGGCGGGAATCCACCGTAATCCAATGGGGGCGTAGTACCGTTGTTTCCCCCCCCATCACCACCACCAGTCGTAGTAGTGGATTGTGGGACATGCCCAACAACCCCTTGCATCTGGGATAGGTGTACATCGATCATTGGATCACCGAAAGACGGAAAGAGGATCGAACCTGGCATCAGCGACGAATTAGGGATTTGATTTGAAGACGATGACGGGACTGACCCAGCCACCTTCTTGTCTATCCTATTTGAATTAGCCTGGGTTCCTCCCTCAGCGCGTTTCACTACTGCTCGTTCACGATGTCCATCTTTGCTGCTGGAGGCTTCCTGTGTCTCCAGCTTCTTGTGTGCACGTAGTTCCTCGTTGTCAGCATCGAGTTGGCGTACAAAACTCTCTTCTTGCTTGAGCGTCGCCTCTCTTTCCTTCAGTTGTCTCTGAAGCTCATGCATCTCCTCGAGGTACTCATCGTACATTCCCTTAGCTGTCAATCTCCAGTACTCAGCCTCCTTCGACTTCTCGTCCATCGTGCGCCGTTCCTCTTGTTTCTCTTCTTTGACCTGGGCTAACTCCAAGATCGCATCTTGACGATGACCACCTTCGACAGCAATCATCTGGTCCTTCATCGACACGTCGGACTCATACTGTTTGACGATCTCTTCCTTTTCGCGAAGCAAGCAATCTGCTCTCTTCGATTCCTGTTCCGCAAATACTGTAACGTCATTCAGCCTCGCCATCAGCTGTTCCCTGGAGTCCTCCAAAGAGTACGTCTCGGGGCGCTTGACGAGTGCATGCTCCAACTGTGATTTCAGACTTTGGACCATCTCCTCCTCGTTGAACTTCTCGATAGATGTAGAAGATTCTATGCCTCTGATCTGTTGCTGATAAACTGATATCTGTTGTGAAGCCTCACGGTGTATCTGATTTGCACGTATAGCTGATTCCTGCGCGGCCGACTTCTCGCTTGCCATGTAGGATTTCATCAATGCAATCTCCCGCTTCTGCTCCATGATAGTTCCTTCAGCTTGCCTCATCTGTTGCATTATAATATTCGACTCCATGTCTTTCTTCTCCCCGTACTGAAATGCGTTCATTTCCACCTTGCGCATCTGTTGGGCTTCTTCCTCAAACTTGCGCCATGCCTCAGCCATGTGGTGTTGGTGGTGACTCACTAGATGTCCCGACTGCTTGCTGGCAATCTCGCATCGTCTTTCCAGCTCCTGGATCCGGATGGTGCTTCCATAGTCTTCTTGGTTAAGATTCGCCATTGCTGCCGACATTTCATCAAGTGTCTTTTGATATTCCCCGATCTCCACCTCCATCTTATTCTTCTCTTTGATCACGGCGCGAAAATCTGCACTGGTGGGTGATTTTGACCTCCCACCCTTCGACGTCGATCTCACGCCCTTCTGCGACGTCCGTGGTGTCGCAGGCGAAGATGATGATCTTCTCGGTGGGGATTCTCTTTTCTTCGACTCCTGATGAACATCGATCTGCTTCCATGATCTTGTGGGAGTAGATATGTCGCTGAATAGCGCGGAACCTCCGCTCCCAGGTTCGTCCTGTGAATCTGCAACCATATCCATCACCGCAGGAAGAGCCATCAATCCATTGGATCCCTCTGAGCTGCTGTTCCCAAAAGTTGCAGTACTTGGGCTCGCCGAAGACGCCATTGTACTGTGTAGGTTATCGTTCCTTTATTGTCCCTGTACCCGCAATAAACCAGCTGTCTCCCAGTCCAGTGTAGAGCTTGTAGTTACGGCTGATAACCTGTCAAGAGACGGCAAGGTGACGTCCCGTGGGACGCTATGCACCGAACCCTCAAGCTGTAATACCAACCACGTAGAAAGGTGTATACGGACGATGCCGTTATAGCCGAACCCGTGTAAACGTTGTAAGGGAGAAGGAATGATAGTTACAACAGTGGTCCTGACAAATGCAGCGCAAGCAAAGTGTTTTCGCTCTCAATGCCGATCACGTATGTATGCAGTCACACATCAGATCTTGAACCTCAATTGTGTCTTGAGCCAAATGGCGATCAATGGAACTTGGGAAGCAACACCAACAAGGACCTCAGAACAGCTACCCAATTTCGGCACGGGGCCTAGAGGGTTTTAACAGTTAGTTAGTTAGTTAGTCAGCTAGTTAGTTAGTTAGTTAGTTAGTTAGTTAGTTAGTTAGTTAGTTAGTTTGTTAATTAGAAAATTAGTTTTACTTGTTTTTAGTTGCCCCACGGGCTGGGGAAAAAAGTACGTCGCGTGCGGGATTGAGTTTGGCGGTACCTGACGCGCGGAAAGGGTACCTGACGCGCGGCAGGAGGGAAGTACCTAACGCACGGGATCGTGAGAGCAGGCGCCTGACGCGCGGGATCGCTGCGGACCTGACGCGCAAAGGCGGAGAGGAGAGGGGGGTTGGTTAATGAGTTGGTTAGTTAGCTAGCTAGCTAGTTAGTTAGCTAATTAATGAGTTACCTGGATAAGTAGTTCGAAAGTTACTAAGGTAGTGAGATAGTCAGTTAGTGAGTTAGTACCTAACCTGTAACCTCACTCAAACTCAAGAGTACCTGATGTGCGGGGGTACCTGACGCGCGAAGGCTAGAGGCGGAGGGGGGGGGGGGGGAGAAGGCGGCTAGTTAGTTAGTTAGCTAGTTAGTTAGGTAGTTAGCTAGTTAGTTAGCTAGCTAGCTAGTTAGTTAAATAGTTAGTTAGTTAGGTAGTTAGTTAGTTAGTTAGTTAGTTGGTTGGTTAGCTAGTTAGTTAGTTAGTTATTTAGTTAGCTAGTTAGTTATTTGATGAGTTAGTGACGTAGTTGTTCCTTACTTGGTTGGTTAGTTGCCGCACGGGCTGGGGAAAAGTATCGCGGTACCTGACGCGCGGAAAGGGGGCACCTGACGCGCGGGAGGAGGGAGGTACCTAACGCGCGGGATCTCGAGAGCAGGTGCCTGACGCATGGGATCGCTGCGGATTTGACGCGCAAAGGCTACAAAAAAAGAGCTGGTGGTTAGTTAATGACTTAGTTTGTTTGCTAGCTAGCTAGTTAGCTAATTAATGATCGAGTTAGTTAGTTAAGTAAATCGAAAGCTACTAAGTTAGTCATTTAGTGAGTTAGTACTTAACCTGTAACCTCACTCAAACTCAAAGAGTACCTGACGCTCGGGGCTACTTGACGCGCGGAGGCTAGAGGCGGGGGGGGGGGGGGAAGGCGGCTAGTGAGTGAGTGAGTGAGTGAGTGAGTGAGTGAGTGAGTGAGTGAGTGAGTGAGTGAGTGAGTGAGTGAGTGAGTGAGTGAGTGAGTGAGTGAGTGAGTGAGTGAGTGAGTGAGTGAGTGAGTGAGTGAGTGAGTGAGTGAGTGAGTGAGTGAGTGAGTGAGTGAGTGAGTGAGTGAGTGAGTGAGTGAGTGAGTGAGTGAGTGAGTGAGTGAGTGAGTGAGTGAGTGAGTGAGTGAGTGAGTGAGTGAGTGAGTGAGTGAGTGAGTGAGTGAGTGAGTGAGTGAGTGAGTGAGTGAGTGAGTGAGTGAGTGAGTGAGTGAGTGAGTGAGTGAGTGAGTGAGTGAGTGAGTGAGTGAGTGAGTGAGTGAGTTAGTTAGTTAGTTAGTGAGTGAGTTAGTGACGTAGTTAGGTAGTTTGGTAGTTTGAGTCAGTCAGTCAGTCAGTCAGTCAGTCAGTCAGTCAGTCAGTCAGTCAGTCAGTCAGTCAGTCACTTTTTCAGTCACTCAGTCAGTCAGTCAGTCACTCACTCAGTCAGTCAGTCAGCCAGCCAGTCAGTCAATCAGTCCATCAAGCAGTAAGGTAAGTTAGGTGGATAGTTGCTTAGTTCGTTGTTGGTTGGTTTGTTAGCTTCGAAATGGGAGGATGGCACCTGACGCGCGGGGCGCAAAGACAAGCGTAGAAAGTTTCGAAACAGCAGCGCTCACGCACACATTTCTTTCTCTAATCTGATCGAGTCGTGTGAAAAACCACTAGGCCGGCCGGAGCATGCACGCAGCCGATTCATGTGCGTGTGCAACCTCATGCATGATGCGTGGGTCCATGCTGTGTAATGAATCAACAAAACCCGCCCAGCTGATGATGAAGAGCCTTGTTTAATATGCATGGTTTCTTCTTTTCAGGGTACCCACTGGTGAATGAGGGGCCAACATGTTCATATGTGTGGGCTGCGTGCATGCCATGGCCGGGTACAGCCACCTTCCCCTTGGGCCGGGCGCCTTTGGGGGTGCAGCCCTTGTGATTCGGCCCCTCAGATGGCTTGGCGGGGGCGGTGCGGGCAGGGCAAGCGCCGCCAACCTGCAGATTTGCTGGCGGCCTGAGCAGGCAGGGCCGTTGACTCATGCGGCTATATCCATGCATGCGTGCATACTTGCAACCAATCATTCATGCATGCATGCATGAAACCATGTGGCCTCGCTTGTTTCGGCACGTCATACAAACGCTTTCTCAGGAGGAATGTCCTCTCCTGCAACCACGCATGCATGTCATGAATCTGTGTCGAACATGTGGGCTTGCTGCAAATGCGTGATTGCATGCAATTGCTGCAAATTCGTGATTGCATGCAATTGCTGCAAATGCGTGATTGCATGCGTGCGGCATGATCATGTGTCATGCCATGTCAGCAACGCTTGTCCTGCCTGGCTTGGGATTAATTGGGCTAATGCTTGAAGATGGGGAACTGCTTCCGCGGGCACGTTTTTTGGGCCCACCTAGTTTCAGATGCCATGAGTGCACACATGCATGAATGGCCATGCTGTGAATCTCCCACAAGTTGCAAACAGCTGACATGTGTGATGCGCACATGGGAGCTGAGTCTCACACTGCCAGGCTCCATGCCAGAGGATGCTCCTTACTCACAACATGTCCACATGAAGCAAGCAAGCTGCAATCAGCACACACGCACACACGCGTTCAAGGCCGCAGCAGGCCGCACGCGGCGCGCAACCACCCTGCGAAGGGTCTGCCGAACCTCCATGATCTCCACCTGCGAAAGCCGCAAAACATGTGGCGAATATTTTTGGGTTTTGCCCCACGCAGCAGCTGAGTGGTCATGTCCAACACTGGCAAGTACGGGGCAGCTCATCATGTGGGCTGTGGACGCTTTGCTGACAGGCCTGGGTGCGCGGGAGTGTGTGTATTTCTTTGTTGTCAGTTTGCATGAGTCCCTCAAATTCAACACCATGCATGCATGCATGTGCTTCAAACTCACTCATGACGCACGCAGGATCACATGCATGTGCAGGCATGGTCAGGTGTTTAATGGTCTTGGTTTGAAGGAAAGTCTCAAACTTACAAGTGCTGAATGTTTGCAATATCAAACATGCATGGTCTTGTTTTACATGAAGGTCTCACGCACACATCTTCGGAAGCGCCATGGTCTTCATGGCCCGCGGAAGCCTTGCGACCACGCTGGTTGACTGCTCTGTCCCCAAGGCCTGGCAGATTGCATGTGTTCACTGTGTTTTGACGAACTTGCATTGCAGGTGCTCATCGCAGTGGCCAGGCTCTCATCAAAGTTGCAGTTAGCCACGCATGTGACACGCGGAAGGGGGGATAGTAGCCGACGCGCGGAGGGTACCCTGACGCCGTGCGGAAGGGCTGACGCGGGGATCGGGATTGGAGGGTACCTGACGCGCGGAAGAGGGGATAGTAGATCGGGTCAGGCGGTACCTGACGCGCGGAAGAGGGGATAGTAGATCGGGTCAGGCGGTACCTGACACGCGGCCGTGCGGAAGGGCTGACGAAGGTGGGATAGTAGCTGACGTGCGGATCGGCACCTGACGCGCGGAAGGGGGGAGAGTAGCTGACGCGCGGATCGAGTCCTGACGCGCGGCAGGGCGAATAGCAGCTGATGCCGCGCGGAAGGGCTGACGCGCGGATCGGGATTGGGGGGGTGCCACGCTCACGCTAGGGCGCATCTGACGCGCGGATACCTGACGCACGGAAGGGAGGATAGTAGGTCACGCGTGGATGGGGATGGGGGTACCTGACGCGCGCAAGGGGGATAGTAGCTGACGCGCGGATGGGGATGGGGAAGAGGGGATAGTAGATCGGGTCAGCAGCTGACGTGCGAATCGTGTCAGGGGGACGTGGGCAAATAGCAGCTGACGCCGCGCGGAAGGGCTGACGCGCGGATCGGGATTGGGGGGCACCTGACACCCTAGAGCGCACCTGACGCGCGGACACCTGGCGCGTAGCTCACGCGCGGATAGTGGCGGAATGGGGGGTACCTGACGCGCGGAAGAGGGGATAGTAGAGTGGTCAGGCGGTACCTGACACGCGGCAGGGCGAATAGCAGCTGACGACGAGGGCTGACTGGGATAGTAGCTGACGGATCGGGCCTGAGGCGCGGAAGGGGTCGGGTCAGGGGTACCTGACGGGGGTACCTGACGCTCACGCTCCCTGACGCGTGGAAGGGAGGATAGTAGCTCGCAGAGATGGTAGTAGCTGACGCGCGGACGGGGGGCACCTGACGCGTGGGAGGGGGGACGGTGGATCGGGTCAGGCGGTACCACGCGGCGGGGCGAATAGCAGCTGACGACGGCACGGAAGGGATAGTGGACGTGCGGATCGGGGCACCTGACACGCGGAAGGGGGGATAGTAGCCGACGCGGAGGGTACCCTAACGCCGCGCGGAAGGGCTGACGTGGGGATCGGGATTGGAGGGTACCTGAGCTCACGCTAGGGCGCACCCGCGGATGGGGATGGGGGGTGCCTGACACGCGGAAGAGGGGATAGTAGATCGGGTCAGGCGATACCTGACACACGGCAAGGCGAATAGAGAAGCTGACGACGTGCGGAAGGGCTGACGAAGGTGGGATAGTAGCTGGCGTGCGGCACTTGACGCGCGGACGGGGGGAGAGTAGCTGACGCGCGGATCGGGTCCTGATGTGCGGCTGGGCGAATAGCAGCTGACGCCGCGCGGAAGGGCTGACGCGCGGATCGGGAGTGGGGGGTGCCACGCTCACGCTATAGGGCGCACCTGACGCGCGGATACCTGATGCGCGGAAGGGAGGATAGTAGCTGACGCGCGGATGGGGGTGGGGGGTACCTGACGCGCGGAAGGGGTATAGTAGCTGACGTGCGGATGAGGATGGGGGTTACCTGATGCGCGGAAGGAAAATAGTAGCTGACGAGCGGATGGGAGTAGGAGCGGAACTGACGCGCGGAAGGAACCTGACGCGCGGCAGGGCGAATATGCAGCTTCGAAAAAGGCTGACGCGCGGACCGGGAGTGGGGAGCGCCTGACGCATACCTGACGCGCGGAAGGGAGGATAGTAGCTGACGCGCGGATGGGGATGGGGGGTACCTGACGCGCGGAAGGGGATAGTACGCGGATGGGGGTTGGGGGGGTACCTGACGCGCGGAAGGAAAATAGTAGCTGACGCGCGGATGAGGATGGGGGTTACCTGATGCGCGGAAGGAAAATAGTAGCTGACGAGCGGATGGACGTAGGGGCGGAACTGACGCGCGGAAGAGGGGAGGTACCTAACGCGCGGCAGGGCGAATAGCAGCTTCGAAAAAGGCTGACGCGCGAACCGGGAGTGGGGAGCGCCTGACGCATACCTGACGCGCGGAAGGGAGGATAGTAGCTGACGCGCGGATGGGGATGGGGGGTACCTGACGGTGGGGGGTACCTGACGCGCGGAAGGAAAATAGTAGCTGACGCGCGGATGAGGATGGGGGTTACCTGATGCGCGGAATCGGAAGGAAAATAGTAGCTGACGAGCGGATGGGAGTAGGGGCGGAACTGACGCGCGGAAGAGGGGAGGTACCTAACGCGCGGCAGGGCGAATAGCAGCTTCGAAAAAGGCTGACGCGCGAACCGGGAGTGGGGAGCGCCTGACGCGTACCTGACGCGCGGAACGCGCGGATAAGAGGATGACGTACGCTGACGCGCGGATGGGGATGGGGGGTACCTGACGGTGGGGGGTACCTGACGCGCGGAAGGAAAATAGTAGCTGACGCGCGGATGAGGATGGGGGTTACCTGATGCGCGGAATCGGAAGGAAAATAGTAGCTGACGAGCGGATGGGAGTAGGGGTGGAACTGACGCGCGCAAGAGGGGAGGTACCTGATGCGCGGCAGGGCGAATAGCAGCTTTGAAAAGGGCTGACGCGCGGACCGGGAGTGGGGAGCGCCTGACGCATACCTGACGCGCGGAAGGGAGGATAGTAGCTGACGCGCGGATGGGGATGGGGGGTAGCTGACGCGCGGAAGGGGGATAGTAGCTGACGCGCGGATGGGGATGGGGGGTACCTGACGCGCGGAAGGGGGATAGTAGCTGACGCGCGGATGGGGATGGGGGGTACCTGACGCGCGGAAGGAAAATAGTAGCTGACGCGCGGGCTGGGGTACCTAATGCCTGTGGATGGACGCACCACCTCAGAAACCCTGGTATCTGATGATTCCCCCGTAAATACCAACAAACAACGGTTGCAACTCTCGTTTCTGAGGCTAACCCTTTCTGACGTGAGTGCATATAACACGCCAGAGGTCAAAAGCAGAGGGTGCACCAACCCAGAGGCTCTTGGGGCTTTCAATGGAAGACCCGACCCGTCCATTAGACACCCCGGAGGTAGTTGGTGGTCTCAAAACCAGGTTCTTTGAAGGCCCATCAATCGAATTGGAGCCTTTGGGAAGCAAAGTACAAGTTTAACTTTCAGTGTTGCTTCAATACGGAAAACCCACTAGGTTGGCAAAAAGTTGTTCAGTCCTAACAACTCCAAAGCAACATGCACCAAAGGAGAAACAACAAGTCCTAACGTTTCCAAGCAAAATGCACCAAAGGGAAAAAGAAGACAAAAACAAAACAGTTGTTCAGCTCTAACAACTCCAAAGCAAAATGCGCCAAAGGGGAAAAACAACACATCCCACTGGCGCGCACGTCGATTCGTCGATTCGTCGTCCATCCGCTACTCCGCCTGCGCGCCCTTAGGCACCTGCTCCCAGCTGAGCAGAGTGGCCAACGGCTGCAGCCAGAGCTCCGTGGGCCCCACAGTCGCCCACAGCAGCGCCACGAACCTCCGTAGATTTTGTTTGTGGCTTTGGGGCGGTTTTTTTGGGGTGAACTTGTGGTGGGCTTGGGGTAAATTGGTGAGTTTGTGGTGAGTGTTTGTGTGGCTTTGGCATTCATGTGGGCTTGGGTTTTTGGTGTGTTTTTTTGGTGAGTTGCGGGGCAGGCTTTTTGGGTGGTTTGTGGGCTTGGGGCTTTTGTTTTTGGTGGGTTTGAGGTGAATGTTTGGTGGGTTTGGGGGTGAAACCCTGGGTTTTACTTCCGGGTCTGATGTGGAGTATGGGGTTTGGCATTTGGTGGGGAATGTGGGATTGAAATGGACTACGATGGGCGTAGGGTGGGGTTTGGGTGCGGTTCGGGTGGGTTGTTTTGGGGGTGGGTTTGGGGGTAAAGTGTGGTGGGTTTGGGTGGGATATCGTTGGGTATGTTGGGCTGGCGGGCTGTGGAGGTTTAGGCTCCTTAGGAGAAAACCGAAGGCAAACTCCAGCAAGTTGAACGAAACACGATGCTACCATCCCAAAAGACATTTCAGGGCCTCTTAAGGTTTCTCCGGTTTCGCTTAATTCACTTTGAGGATTCCAACCAGGTGATTTTGGTACCTTCCTTAGACCTGGGACAACATTCGCACGAGTGCTTGTTCGTGCACTATCCCGTACTTCTCAGTTCCAGGTCTACATGAGACTCACTTGCGACCTCGCAACCGTAGCAGACCCTTGCATCATCACCTTGCGGAACCCTTCACCCAATATCTTCATTCATGGGGATGCAAAGAAAGAAAGAACACCAAACAAAGCTCACCCCTCCTGAGTATACTGACCATGGTTGCCATGGCATCAAGAAAAAGAACATATTCTCAGGTCGAGTTGCCCTCTTGCAAGGCGAGGTGAAGCATTCGCGCTGTTCGTGCATGTGCTCGGAAAGTCCTTGTGAGGTATGCAGGAAGTCACTGGGAACCAGAGGATCTCCACTCCAAAGGCTCCAACCACTTCAGCCAAAAGCTCAGGACTCAGAAGAGCTGGGCTTTCAACTCATCGCATGCGCAATGGTTGAAACTCCTGGACAGATTTACGGGGAGCTGGTGAACAGTGGTGTCTGTTTTCCTTGTAAAGGTCCCTAATACATTGCCGGAAAAGGACAAAAAAAGACAGAGATCGGCACGCACGGTTCAAGCCTGGCCAGACTTGGACACGGAAAAAGCTCGGGACCTTTGTAGGTTGAGAGGAAATTCGAAGGAACAAACCGCAGGCAAAAGTAAACAAAGAAAAATATTTGTCCTCCCACCAACCAACATGGAAGTGCAAAAAGGCCCCTTCCAAGAGGAAAGTAGTCTTTCTACAGGGGTCTGTGCACTTCAATGTTAGCTGGTGGAAGGGTATCCCTCCTCGGTCAGCTCGCCATTTGTTTGGCTTCCGCAGGCCCCATTGCTCTTTTGCTAAGGGTAACCTTGCGGTGGCGAGCAACTGGCAGTATTGCCGGTAGTCAATCGAAAAAGTTGTGCGTGGACATAGCGGCCCACAAAAAAAAATAAATACCTAGGGCCTCCAGTAGAGATGTTAGAATAAGGGTACCAACTTTTTTCTGTAGTCTATTTTAGTAGGGGTTTCCCCTCCCAACCAAAAAAGGGGTGAGAAAGAGCACCTAGCTGGGGGACCTAGATACCGTGGGGGTAACCCCCCACCAATTTTCGCAGGTTTGGGGTGGCAAAGCAATGAATCCCCACTAAAAGGGGACACCCCCCAATCAAAACCAACCAGGGGTTGAACTTCATCCGGGGTCAACATTATTTGTTGGGACCCCCCACCAATTTTCGCATCTTTGGGGAGCTAAGGGACATTTCTTCAAGCCCATCCCTGAGACAAGGCACGCGCGGGCAAAGGCCATGGGCGGAGGGCAACTCTCAGGCCACCTCGACGCGCGCGACTCACTTCCCGCGTGGATGGCCCAAGAAAAAGAACCCAAACTTGCGACATTTGCCACTAAGCGGCTTGGTCCTTTTATGTAGGCACAAAAATGTGTTTAAAAAACATCAGTGGCACTAAGATGGTCTTTTTTGGTCCTTTTTAGTGGCACTAAGAGGGTCTTCCCAAAAGTAGAAAGTCCAGGATCTCAGCAAGTGAGACAAAGGGGTTGTCAAAAACATGGCCCCTGTTTAGACCCTGCCACCTTACTGGGCACCCCCACAGCAAAACCAATATTGCCTCTGTAAACGGCATTCAACTAGAGCAAGCCAAGTTTGCAAATTTAGCTTGCATGTGAGAATGCAATTGGCCACACGTCTATCACACCTGGAATACAGCAAGTTGAAATTCATTGGTGTCAAGCAGGGTAGGCGTGCGTACTCAATAGCCCGGTCGGGGATTTTGGCTGGCCTTAGGAGTGCGGAATAAGAAACCGGGAGAAAAAGCAAGAAAGTTCTAGGCTGCATCCACCGTGCCCTGCTTCACTTTTTCTTTGCAACCCCACCTGGATACCTAGGAGCCTAGGGACGCACAAATTCAAAGGGTGACAATGTCACGTCGGACTTCTTTGCTCCCACACTATTCGGGGGTGGTTCCGCTAGAGGGGGATCGATTTCATTTGGGGGAAGGTCCAAGTAGTATGGTCCCTTAGGCTGTCCGTTTAGAATCACCTTCAGGGTAACAATTTGGCTGCTCCCAAACGAAACCATGTCCTGGAGACACCTCCGCAATGTTGACTACGCTTCGAGAACCAAAAGGAGAAGTTCATTAAGCAACGGGTTAAACAGGTTAAGCCGCAGGTATCGCACAACCCTGAGGTGTTGACTGCAAGTCGTTTTTTTTTTTGGGGGGGGGACGGCTTTTGCGTAGGGGAAACCCAGCCCTGAGATATGAGAGTCGAGATATGTGTGTATGTGTATATATATATATATATGGACTACATGGATTGGGTGGGAAAGTCTCTAAAGACTCCCTTGTTTCATACTTGGTTCTGGTGTTCTCACACATGAGGACTGAGCAGCTCCCAAAACCCCCATGGTTGCAAGTTGTAAGCAAACCGACCACAGGATTCCCCGTGACAACTCTTTCACTTGATATTACCTATCCCTAAATCTCTCCATATCTATAATACATATATATATATATATGTATATTATACACCAACAAACTCCAAATCTATAGTATATATATATAATATACCCACAAATTTGACCCATTTGCCTTAAGTGGGTCTTCTGGACTAGGTCCTCCAGTAGGGAGGTTAGAATAATTTGGTACCAACTTTTTTCTGCAGTCTATTTTAGTCGGGTTGAACCCTCCCAACCAAAAAAGAGGTTAACAAAGGGCACCCTTTCGCTGGGGGACCTGGTGGAAATTCTGGGCTTTAAGACGTGCTCGTCTCGTCGCATGCGTCGCAAGCGCCTGGCGGGCGCCGCCAACGCGTAGCTCCGCAGCGCCCTGCGGAGCTCCGGGGACCGCGCGGAGGCGTCCAAGGCGAACTCCAGGCCGTGGCTGCGGAGGAAGACCTCAGCTCCCAGGGTCCCAGGGTCCCAGGGCGGGTGGCGGGTGGTGGCGGCTCTGGGGCTCAGGGGTCGGCTTTGTTTTTCTGCGAAAAAGGACAAAGCTCCTCCAAAATGGGCTGTTTTCAGCTGCCCCGCAAAAAGTGACGAACTTTTAGTGGGTTAAATGGAAACCGCCAGGCGGGTGGTGGCTGGGGCTCTGGGACCCGGTCGTGTCATGTCGTGTCGGATTTTGTTGAACAAAACAACACAATGCTCCTCCAAAATGGGCGGTGGTGTGTCGTTGTTCAAAAAAACAGGGGTGGTGTCGTGGCGGATTTGTTTGGGTTGAAAGAAAATAATCTCGGTTGCTCTCTGCTCCCCTGCTAAAAGCGAATATTTTTTGTGGTTTAAATACGGAAAACCCATTCGTTGGCAAAAAGTTGAAGTCCTAACGTTTGCAAGCAACATGCACCAAAGAAAACAAGCTCCTCCAAGATGGGTGGTGAATTTGCTGTTGGTGTCCCTTGTAAACTAAGCCAAAAAGGTAGCTATCTCCGCAAAACAAATGGCTTTTTTGTTTGACCCTGGTAAACCAAGCCAAAAACGGGGTTGTCATGGTGGTTTCCCTTTCAAACAAACCCAAACATGGCTTCCATCGAGCTTCTGGAACAAATAGATGGGTTTCCTAGCATGAAACCTATCTGACCCAAGGAACCCATAAACCAACCTAGAAAGGACACCTACATTTGGGCGTGTCGTGTTCCCACCATTCACAGACCTTTTGGGCAAATCAATAGGCTTCATTCTCTGGAGAATGGGGCATAACACCAATCTAAAGCAGGGAACCCATCTATTTCCAACCAAACTAAGCGATCCAAAAGAAACCAAATGTTCCATTCGTTCCATTTGGGTGTGCCTTTGATTGAAAAAACAACCTCCAAAAAGGGTGGGTGTTCCTTTTGGTTTCCCTTGTAACCTGAGTATATCGGTCTCTTTTTCCAAGCAAACTCACCTAAACAGGACAACCAAGGTTCAATTTGGGTGTCTCTCCAAGCCAAACATGGGTGTCCCCACAAAGTTCCATAGACCTTTCGAAAAAATGGGTGTCCCTGGCAAGGGCACAAAGCCAATCTAAGCCAGTGGACACCATCTATTTCTACCATGCCAGTTCAACATCAACGCAGCATCACAGGTTAATCCTTTAAGAACGCAAACAAACAGGCAATCCCAACCAGTAATGCAATTTACCTCAGGTCACCAAGGGAAGAATTCAGGACTCCCAGATTTGAGTTGCCACTTTGTCGGTCTGGCTTGCTTGCCCTTGGGAATCGTTTTCCCTGGTTTCCAAGTAACTTGCCGAGCCCGCCGATTCCATTTGCCTGATTGCGTGGGTAACTTACCAAGGAAACCACCCGATCAAATATAGCAAAAACCATGGCGAAGGGTTGCCAACTTATAGTGGCTTGCCTGGCATCCTCTGGCGCCTGATGGTTGGGGGTCACCCGGGGCCGCTGGTGTCTGTTGGGTTTTCCGTTTTTACATCAGCCAGTGGTTCCCAGCAAGTATAGTCGTCTTCCCCATTTTCCATTTCCCAGTTTGGTGGTCTGGGGAAGTTGCCGGCCGCCCCATCTTGGAACATGTCAAGCGCTTGCTTGCCCCAGCGCGACCGATCGGCCTGCTTGAAGGACAAGGCCTGGCCGGCGTCCGTGTAGCGCCGGGGCGCTGTGCGGAGCAACACCAGCCACCGCTCCAGCACTTCCTCAAACTCGGGCTCGAAAACCCCCAACAAACGCAAGGCTTCAGGGGGGTCTGTAAGGTCCGCAACTTTGATGAGTCAGGGGTTTCATGGGGTTCCTATAATATCCCTTGCCGTTTTGAACATCACCTTTTGGCGACTGTTACGTGAGTTTCCTCTTGGTGAGATGATGTTTTTGGGGAATTCAAACAATCCAAACTCTGTGTTTGCCACCAATGGAAGAGGGACAAATTGGGACAACTTGGCTTTATTATTAACCCCTGGGCGGCGGGGGGGGGGGGTGGTCTGTCCCTGGCTTATGATGTATTATGCACTTCCTGAATGCTGTGGGAGCAGAACAATAAATTACTAGGTTTTTGGGTGGAGAGGTTAGAAAAGGGTACCCTTTTTGCTGTAGTCTATTTTAGTAGGGGAACCCTCCCCCCAAAAAGGATAGTAAGGGCAGTAGTGGGGGACCTAGTAGCAATGCCACCAGTTGTCCTTAAGTGTCCCCTTCAACATTACGCTGCGAAGGCGCTCGCTGACCCCAAAAGCGGCATCGAAAGCCCAAGGGATGGAGTCTCGGTATCCCGAATGAACTGTGGAGATTTTATCTTTTTTTACACTCCAAATAGCATCACAACTTAACATCACCATTTCGGAGGCCCTATATATATATATATATGTATATATATATAAAGCTTTTGTTTGCCTTGGGAACTGTAACAGGCACGAAGCGTCTTGGGCGTCTTGGCCCGACCGACTGACTCTCTCTCCGAGACGCGCTGGCGGCCGCGCACTCCCGCAGGCGCGCGGCTTCGTGCTCGATGCGCCGCTCCGCCTCCTGCGACCCATCTGCGACCCGGAGTCTCCGGGTCCCCAAATGAAACAACTCCGATGCCCCGTGGATTTCCATGGGGCAAAACAAAAAAATGGCATCTTTGTTTTGGTGGGTTGACTTTCGAGGAATCGGAACCCAAAACGCCCCCTCAAAAGGGGGAAACATTCACAAAAGGCACCACTGGGCAACTGGGAAAACCTGAACTTGCCGCCCGATCACGGCCCTTGCAGACAACTAGGGAATTCCTTGAATTCTCGGAGGGGAGGATTTGGTCATCTCTCTGCTTCAACCCCAGAGATCGCATCTGCCGAGAGGCCAAGGCCCTCGACAAAAATAGTGCCATGTATTGGTCGGATGCTCAAGCCACGTGAGGGAGAAACCATCGGGGGAGCTGTTCCTGGTAGGATCACCTGGGTACATTGAACACCCACCAAAAAGGGAAATTTGAAGGGTTCAAAGAAAGAACCATGGTAAGGTACATTGAACACTCACCAACAGGGAAATTCGGAGGGTGCAACTGAATACAGGACTGGCCTTGCGAAAAATCTAGGGGCTTGTCCTAAGGCCCGGAATCATCAAAACGCATCCCTTTCTCCCGCGTCGGACTCCTTGGAGCGGTTTTTTCTTTGGTTTCACTTCCGAACTGGGCTGTCCTCACATCCCTCGCTAAAAGTGCCTAACTTCTAGTCGGTTAAATGGAAATCCCATCTAAACTAAACACTACAAGGCGAAAAAGCTCAGGAACCGGATGGCTGGGAGCCACCAAGAGAACACGCCCATTTCCCAAGCACGTGCACGGAGTCTATTTTTTCACTTTCTCCTCGGCTGGCAAGAAGCCATTCGCGCTCTTCTCGGATCCCACACCAACGCCTCCGCTACCCAAAGCTCGTTTCAAGGGAAATGGCCCCCTAAAGAACATGGATCAAGATCCCCTCCGGTGCATTAATGTCACACTTGGCTCTTCAACCCGATGTTCAATCCACTTGAGGGGAATTGCCCCCCAGAGGGGAATCCCTGAAAAAGGGGCCTAGGTGCCTTAAGGGCGATGGCAACACAAGGGGGAATCGCAAGGTGCGGCAATGAAAAACCCCCAATTGAGTAGGCCATGAACATGGTTGTATCTGGTTGGAAAAAGGGACAGGTTTCTTTACCGTGACAAGATCACATTCCTGACGAATCATTGAACATCCAAAAAGGCCACTCCCCAAAGCTCCAGTGGATTTCGGTGCAACTTTAAAGGGAAACCACCTCCCAATAATGGGGGCATAATTAAGGCTGCGCAAACAAACTAGCCATGTGCGGGCAATAGGGGGAATCCCCAACTGAACATCGCCTTACATGGTAGCTTGGTTGCTGTTGACCCCCTGCAGAAGTTTAACGTTTTGGTGGTTTGGTGGACAACTTATTGATTTCCCAAAAAATGTTAAAGTCTAAAAGTCCAACCCAATAGCAGTCGTGGTAGTACAGTCGTAGTGCACGGCAATACATAAGTCATGGTGCGAGGCATCTCCCACATGTCTGCTACTTGGTTCTGATCATGGGGAAGAGGGGGAAGGGCATCGCACACATATATATATATATACACATATATACGGCACCACGAGTGTCTTTTTCTTTTTCGGGTACCTTTTTCAGGATAGGGAAACCACCAAGTTTCCCAACCAGCCTTTTGGGGGTCCAGAAGCACGCACGTGCGAATTTCTCAATGCCCGAGCTGCCGTTGCTCACGCGCAGCGCTTTGGTGTGCTCCCGGACTCCTCGGTGTTGGATCGATCTAACACGAGACCCCTGCAAACAAACAAGCCATAGGGAACAAAACCCTGCACCTGCTTTCTGGCACTTGATTTGATAGGTTGCCTGGAAAAAGACCTATCTGCGATTTGCCAAAATACATAACTTTGCACACAGGGCACCAAAGGTCTGGTCGAGAAGACCAGACTCAGCTGTGAAACGCAGCCGGGTGCAACCAGTGCTTTGCCACAAATCTGCTTCACCCGGGGAAGGGGTCACTTCCGGGAAAATGGAGTACAAAAATGGGTCCAGACGAGCTTCCTTCGTCTTAGGACATGTGGGTCTTAAAAAAGAGTTCGGGGACCGCCAAAAAAGAGCAAAGTTGCTGCCGTTGCCGCTTTTTCGTCTTTTGGACTTTGAGCCACGCCCCATCCACCGACCAGAAACTCATGCCCGAGCCAAGAGACTCTCGCGCAGTCCGGAGCCCCGCTGCCGTACGTCCTGGATGACCCCTGAGAACCAGGCCATCGCGCGATCTTCGGCGCTCCAAGAAGCTTTTTGTCTGATGTGTTCCTCTCCGAGAACAACAACCCAAGTTCTTGGTGCAGGTTTTTCCACTAAAAAAGGCGAAGGGTTACCAACTATACTCGGTTGCTTTCTGCTTTAGTGGGGTTAATACGGAAAACCCATTTGTTGGCAAAAAGTTATTCAGTCCTAACATCCAAGCAAAATGCACCAAAGGTATGATGTGTTCCTCCCCGGGGAAAACAAAAGGCCAGCCAAGTTCTTGTTGCAGGTTTCCAGAATGTCTTTTAAACGCGCGAGCGTAGTCTTTTGATCAGCGGTGGGCTCAAAAGAGATCGAAAGGAGAATCCTAAGTTTGGCGGTGCTGTTGATGATTCTCGGGCTTTTGAGCGGTGTTGTCCCTGCAAAACGACTTCGGAAGCACCTTTGCCTGCATTGAATTCAATAGGAAAACCCGCCTTGTTTTTTTCGCCCACCTGTCGGTGGTTCTGAAGGATGCTTGAAGCCTGAAGCTGACAAACCGAGGCCCTGATTTCGACACCCCCAGGATGGGAGGAGGCATTTCTTGGGTTGAAGGGCAACATCGATGAAGACTGCGTCCCGACTTCAGGACACGTGTTAAACAAATCGTGTAATACGGCGTGCGAACAAGCTCTTCCTGGCTTCGGAAGGCAATCACATTTGCTCCCGGAAGGCCGCGAGTTGAGGAGTTTTCAGAGATATTGATGCGATCTGGTGCCTTGCATCTGGTTTCAGAAGAGGAAATTCTAGAGGAGAATGGTCGAAACCCAAAAGTATTAAATGATTCCACCTATCTCTGGAATTTCCAATCGGTGGCTGGGTCGCATGATTCCAATGGTGTCAAGCCAATGATTCCGATCCCAGGATTCCCGCCCTCTCTTGCGTCTACTTCAGCTTGCCTACCTGTGAGCCGCCGAGGAAGTCTCAAACCACATATACCAAGCACGACTCGAAGTGACAGGCGCTCGGCACATGCCATCTCAGGGAAATCATCTTGCGGGTTTTCAGGTTGAATGACCCCGATCAACCATCCAACTGGTGGTTTCTGGAAACTCTCTGAGAACCAGCACATGCTTTCTAGGCACTGGGGATCAACCTGCTGCGACATTTCAGTGTGGCTTTGGGCAAGTTTCAGTCGTTGCACGGGAATTAGCTTTCTTTGGCGCAAGCGGCTTTGTATGGGTTCAAAGCAGAATGTAAAGAGTACCACCATTTTGCGGGTCCCCTATTGGACATACCCTCGAGTCAATGGAGGGCATCTATTTTCAATTTGGGGCGCTTCTTCGGAACCCGCCAGGCACCCCATGGTCAAGAAATGGAAGGGCAAGTGCACTTTCTGCGGGCTATGATTTGCTTGGTGTCCAGAGGATGATTCTAGATTCATAGGAAGGGATATGGCTGTGGCCCAAAAAACCGGTACCGAAATGGAACATTGGTAAGTGGAAACATGGACCAAAACCTGCGTAACCCCTCCTGTATAATTTTGAGCCACACCCATATGTTCCATTTCTTTCAAAGGGAGCCTTTGATGACAACTCGCCAGATCCCATGCCTTTGGACCAAACCAGGTCACAAAAGATAAGCCCTGCCGATGTGTGGCTTGCGTGGCGTCGGACGTTCATTCAATTTTTGCATTTGAAAGCGTTGACCGTTCACATCTGACTACCTCAATGGAAGAGATCAATGGCCCCCACCCAAACAGAACAGTGCCTCTTCCAGGTATGCCAAACTTCCCAAGACAAGTGGCAATAGCAGAAGATTGACAATCTACTTGTGCAGGTATTTGTAGATGTTATGTTGCAAGTGGGGAGCCCACGACCCTGTTGATTCTGTGGGGGGGATTCACCTACCACGCCCCCTTCCACTTGACTACAATATGCCTCATGGCACGTTTTTCACTTGGAAGGGATTCCCATTGGTATCACGGAAAGTTGCAACGGTACAACTGCATCAGTCGCCAAGTGAACAGTTTCATTCCTTCAACATTGGCAGCAGGCAACAAGGGAAGCCCTGTCGATCGGCACAGATTCAGCTTAGTTTCCTTGTAACAACTAAGAATTCAACCGTCGAGCGTTGCATCTTCAGCCGAAAATACATCCTGCCTGGAACTTCGGAGACCCTGGTTCTGAGTTCTGGCAAATGGGCTCTGGGATGCTACACACATTTGTTGCTGAAATCCGCTGATTAGAACCTGCTTGGTCCACTCCAACACCATGTTTGAACCACATCCCTTTGGCCTCAAGTGACGTAACTTGAGGCCAGAACACAAACACGAGCACATCCGTGTTGGTTTGCTTTTCTGCCAGGATCAACCTGCGAATACTGCAGGATTCCCCCCGAGTTCGGTGCACCTGAGCCCGACTCTTGGTGGATTTCAGGTGCTGCAGCGCAATGATCTCGCCCTCCTGCTAACAGGACCGCGGTATGCCAACACTCGGCGAGATCATCACGCATTACTTCTAGGCTCTCTTGCTATGAGCCTCGTGTTCTTAGTGGTTCCTTGATCTCTTGCTAAAAGTCAAACTTTCACAACCCAGAGGCTCCAATTCGATTGATTTAGGGCCTTCAGATAACCTGGTTTTGAGACCCCCAACCACCTCCGGGGATGGAGGGGTCGGGTTTTCCATTGAAAGCCGAAGCCAGGAGCCTCTGGGAAAGCAAAAAGGTCTCAGGGAATGGCCAAGAACTGCCAAGCTCATATTTGCGAATTTGAGGAACCTGTAATTGACGAGTCCCCTTGAACCAAACCCAAAACCGTAAATATGGGGTACTTAGGACCCTCTGCGCTTGTCAAAAGTCAGACACCCACACATCATCTTATGAGCCAATTCGGTTTCAAATGCAAACATCTTGCACTCCTTCAGATTGAAAGGAAAGTTCACATGGGCCCCAAACCCCTCCATTTGCTTAAGTCCCCTGGAAAAAATGAAAACTATTTCCAGTAGTGATAGATTCCCCTTAAAACCAACAGGGGAAAATAGCGGATATTCTTAACAAATGGAAGAACCTGTTTCCACTTGGAGAACGTAGACACAGGGTGTTGGCACCTGAATTCCACAGCCCCGACCATGTTTCCGCCCGAAATCGGTGGGGCGCCATGCCTTTGGGCCTTCCATCAAAATCCCACAAATGCCCACGATATCCATGGGGAAAATAACGCCCTCGTTTTTGTTGGTGTTTACAACACACAAGTGGCTGTTGGTTGTTTGTTGTTTGTTGGTTTCACATGGTTTCACAACTCAATTGCTGACAGGGCTCGCAACCCGCAGCGAAGCAAGGAAGCGCCCCAACGCCGTGAGGGGAATGTGAACCGCTCCGAGGGGATTGCGCCCAAGGCTTGTTTCGTTTGGAAGGCCCCTTTGAATGTTGAGCAGCCAATGGTCTTGGCATTTTGATGAAGCCAAAGCTTCACAGAAGCTCAAACTGCCGGTCAATTTCGGAAACACTACGCATACCCACAACGCGGGGGAGACTATGGTTGAAACTTGCAGGTTGAAAAATGGCTAACTCCCACAGTCTCGCCAGATCCGTGGCCGATGGTTGTCCAATTGGGGACCCGAAAGGGAAACCCAACATCCCGTTGTTAGGGCCGACATCATGTAGACGGCGACCAAAGAGGCAACTTGCGCGGGACAATCAAAACTCTGAAGGACCGCCCTGGTTTTGATTAGCTTTCTTGGGTCAAATGCTTGGCACAAGGTTCCACTTGGGTCCACTAAGGCACCTGTGAAGAAAAGGAAACAAGCGTGGAACTGCCTGAGGCTAGCTGGGGATGCAAAACTTCCGAGGGCTTCGACTAACATCGCTGAGTTGCCAAGGGTACCTGTCTGAGTCTGGCATCCAAAATGCTACGAACAGCTTTCGGACGCCCATGATTCCATTGAAGAAGGACCTCCCCAAATCAAAGTCGCAACTCACTCACGTCTCGTTTTGCTTGAATTATTTCCCTCATGTTGTCCAAATATGTTTTAAATCACGCTAAATTCGCCCTGGATGTCCAAAGGGATGTGGAACTGTGGAACAGCTCCTGGACCAACCAAAACCACCAACCCCCCCCCCAGCGCTCCCAAAACCACCCAAACCCAACCCAGCACCCTCAAAAAAAACATAAGCAAACAAACCACCCCAAAAACCACCCAAAACACACACGCACACACCAACCAAAACACAACTCACCTCCCTCCGCGACAAAGGGCCAGGGTTCGATGTCCCACCGCCCAGCCCCGATTGCGCGCCGCCTTGTCCCCGTCTCGCCTGGGCCATCGATCTGCGCTTAGAGCCGCTGGCTATCGACCGGGTCCCACAGGTGGTTTCAAGGGAAAGCTAGGTCCTCCAGTGGAGAGGTTAGAAAAAATTGGTACCATTTTTTTCTGTCGTCTATTTTAGTAGAAGAACCCTCCCAACCAAAAAAGGGGTGAGAGGTCGGCCACCTAGGGACCTAGGAAAGCGATATCTGCCTAGCGTTCAACGCCCCAACCGACCATATGCTCCTCAGCATAAATGTACGAGGGACATGTAGGTCTGTAACCAACTGCTTCGAAGGTGCAGCCGCCGTTCCTTTTGACAAATCAATCATTTCTTTGGTTCTTGGTGTTCTTGTCTGGAAAGATGAGGGGGAAGTGAAACCTCACTTCCCGCGGATTCTCCAGGAACTTAATCCTTGGCAGATACAGTGACACTTGTAGAACAATGGATCGTTTAGCATGAGCATACGTCCGTTGCTCATGTGTCACAACTTAAAACCACCCATGGGCTACTTTTTGCTTCATGCCCTTTCTCACCTGCAACCTGAACCAAGACCTATCAAGTTTTGGATCCTCGACTACTAAACATGGACCAAAAAGGGAAAGCCATGAGCTTAAAACGGGTACCTCCGGGCAAGCGAGCTTTTCCTCTGGTCACTTCGTGGCTCTGTTTTGCTCTCCAAAGAAAAAGGGCGCCATTTTCCAAAGGGTGCTCGGAAGTGTCCCTTTCTCTAGGTCCTCCAGTAGAGAGGTTAGAAAAAATTGGTACCATTTTCTTCTGTCGTCTATTTTAGTAGAAGAACCCTCCCAACCAAAAAAGGGGTGAGAGGTCGCCCACCTAGGGACCTAGAAAAGCGATATCTGCCTAGCGTTCAACGCCCCAACCGACCATATGCTCCTCAGCATAAATGTACGAGGGACATGTAGGTCTGTAACCAACTGCTTCGAAGGTGCAGCCGCCGTTCCTTTTGACAAATCAATCATTTCTTTGGTTCTTGGTGTTCTTGTCTGGAAAGATGAGGGGGAAGTGAAACCTCACTTCCCGCGGATTCTCCAGGAACTTAATCCTTGGCAGATACAGTGACACTTGTAGAACAATGGATCGTTTAGCATGAGCATACGTCCGTTGCTCATGTGTCACAACTTAAAACCACCCATGGGCTACTTTTTGCTTCATGCCCTTTCTCACCTGCAACCTGAGCCAAGACCTATCAAGTTTTGGATCCTCGACTACTAAACATGGACCAAAAAGGGAAAGCCATGAGCTTAAAACGGGTACCTCCGGGCAAGCGAGCTTTTCCTCTGGTCACTTCGTGGCTCTGTTTTGCTCTCCAAAGAAAAAGGGCACCATTTTCCAAAGGGTGCTCGGAAGTGTCCCTTTCTCTAGGTCCTCCAGTAGAGAGGTTAGAAAAAATTGGTACCATTTTTTTCTGTCGTCTATTTTAGTAGAAGAACCCTCCCAACCAAAAAAGGGGTGAGAGGTCGGCCACCTAGGGACCTAGAAAAGCGATATCTGCCTAGCGTTCAACGCCCCAACCGACCACATGCTCCTCAGCATAAATGTACGAGGGACATGTAGGTCTGTAACCAACTGCTTCGAAGGTGCAGCCGCCGTTCCTTTTGACAAATCAATCATTTCTTTGGTTCTTGGTGTTCTTGTCTGGAAAGATGAGGGGGAAGTGAAACCTCACTTCCCGCGGATTCTCCAGGAACTTAATCCTTGGCAGGTACAGTGACACTTGTAGAACAATGGATCGTTTAGCATGAGCATACGTCCGTTGCTCATGTGTCACAACTTAAAACCACCCATGGGCTACTTTTTGCTTCATGCCCTTTCTCACCTGCAACCTGAGCCAAGACCTATCAAGTTTTGGATCCTCGACTACTAAACATGGACCAAAAAGGGAAAGCCATGAGCTTAAAACGGGTACCTCCGGGCAAGCGAGCTTTTCCACTGGTCACTTTGTGGCTCTGTTTCGCTCTCCAAAGAAAAAGGGCACCATTTTCCAAAGGGTGCTCAGAAGTGTCCCTTTCTCCAGGTCCTCCAGTAGAGAGGTTAGAACAATTTGGTACCAACTTTTTCTGTTTTCTATTTTAGTAGAAGAACCCTCCCAACCAAAAAAGGGGCTAAAAAGGGCGCCTAGCTGGGGGACCTAGTTCTTGGGTCGGTGCATTGCCAGAACAAGCTCCATGCCGCTGTGAAGTCCAAGTTGAATGAGGCCTTGTCCTTCTAGCGGTTGGAGAGGACAGAAAAGTTCTACGCCCAGGTGGTTCCCCCTGGAATCCTCCTGAGAGTTCCGAACCCCAAAGAGTTCATTACCCCCAAGCCCGAGACCCCGGACAGTGCTGGTACATGCGGCAAGGAATGTGAAGGAGAGAGCTGCGCATGGAACCTCACCGCTCGAGTCCGGAGCTGCCAAACATTTCACGAGTCCGTGGAGGTATCTCGCTCTCGAAATTGAGGGCTAAAAGTGGTACATTTGGTCCTATTCGAACCGATAAGGGCCACCAAACGTGTGCCAAGCCTGCGGTGCTCTCCATTCCCCTGGCTCTGCTAAGACAAACAAAACATCCTCTTGCTCCTTGCAGGAATCACCGCGAAAGCAAACAAGGGAGATTCACGTGGTTGTGAACAACACTGGCAGGGCAAACAAATAACTTAAGGGGTAAGCCCTGAAGCAGCTTGAACAACAATTAAGATATATCACCGCTGGGCACCTTGACTATGAATACTATAAACATGAACCCTCCTGTAAAACCAAAAGGGGCTCTACTACTCCTCGCCCAACCGTTAAGGCCTTATTGCGCCTGAAGCCTTGGGGGAAGGGTACGCTGCGGACATTGACGAGGACATGTCTTGAATGTATTCTCTGATTCCAACAGCTCAAGTTTAACCCCTGCTTTAATAAAAACTCTTAGTGGCTAAATTTAAAACCCATTCCTTGGCAACAAATTAAAGTCCTAACATCCAAGCAACATGCACCAAAGTAAAGGCGGAAGGTCTCTCTCCTTCCCTTTCTATGGCCCTGACGAATCCAAAGTTGCCTTATTCCTGCTCCCTGCTGGTTTTTTGTTCTCCCGCTCGGGAGGTTGGCAGCTGGCAGCTTTCAGCTTCATCCCCTCCGTCCATGGGAAAACGGAGCAACCTGCTTTTTGAAGGGAAGACCAGGCCAAAGGGTCTTCTCGCGGATCTCTAAATCGGTTGGGGGCGTGGTTTGGAGGCCTAGCTTCCAATTTGGGTTCACACCCCCCGGTGGCAAGCCACCGATTTGGCGGTCAGGATTCAATTGGGGACCCTTTGGTGGACAATCATTTCTGCTTGGATGGAGACCGACCACTTTTGCGGGGGTTCCTATTGAAATCCATGGCAATAGTCCTTTTTTTCTGGAGTTCTTATCCTGTTTGGGTTGCTTTAGAGGGAAGCCAAAAGAAGCCCATTTTGGGCTAGGGTATCCCTGGGGAGCCAAACTTAGAGAGAAGACAGACTTTCGTTGAAAAGCTCGAATCCTTGGGCCCATACCATGCCTTCTGGCTCAACATGGGGAGAACAAAAGATGGGGAACTAGTATTCAGGGCCGGGCGAAGGCAAAGATTCAGATATATGGATGCGGCCGGTACGAGTTCGGCCTTCTACCCGGTCCTATGCATACATCCCCCTCCAAATGGCAATTTATGTCCAGCGCTCAAAGGGTCGATATCAATCTGTCAGGACATGTCTACCTTGCTGAGGCGTGGGTGTTTTCTGTTGACCAGGCAAAGTCGAGGCCTTCCATGTAACGATGCTTCAAAAAGTGATACTCAATGCTAAAACACTGCTGACAAAACATGCTGATCAAGAAAACGGTCAAAACACTTGCTGGAGGTGACCCAACATGTTCCTTAAAATTGGGAGCCACGCCAAATGGTGTGTTGTCTCTTTGTTTCTTGAAAGCAATCTCCAAAATGCATACCAAGTCCAACAAAAAGACAACCCCTGTTCGATCAATCGTGGGCCCCTTCAAGATGCTAGTCTTCCAACACCATCCCATCTCTGATTCTTGGAGGAAGGGTAACCCAAATTGAGTCACACTCAAAACCTGGTGGAAATTAAAAGGCGGCCGCACCTATTTCTGGCTGGGACTGCCCTCTACTCACCTTCTTCCTCAGTTTTGATGCTCAACTGGGTGTTGCGATCCGCCCAAATTTGCGCGCCCGCCCGAACTGAGATCCTGAGATCCTGAGATCCTGGCTCCTCGTCCTGGGCGAGAAAGGACCGGCGCTTCTCCTCCGCGTGTGGCACGGCCCTCTGGTTGTCAAGGGCTCCCGACCATCGGCCCGATACTATCGGTCGCCATTCGATTGGAATTGAAGAATTGTTTTTTCTGGGGGGCCCTTGACCATAGGAAGCTTGGCTGGTTTGGTTTGAGGATGTCCAAGCTTGGGCAAACATAGTTGCCCTTAAAAGGCAACGACGTTAATGGTTGTTAAAACAATCATGATTCAAACATGTGAACATGTCCGCTTGTGGACAACCCGCCGTGGGTGATTCAATTTCTGTATTGTCGTGTGACCACCATCCAAAAAGGGAGTTTCCATCCAAAGCACTACCCCTCTCTAGCCATAAAAACAAGTAGATACCCTCACCTGGGTCCTGGGGTCATGAGAAGTAACTACAGTCTGATGCAAGCTGTCACAACTCCAAGAACAACTGAAGACGATGAAAGAAGAGGTGGAAGAAAATAATAAGAAGAAGAAGAAGAAGTGCAGATTGTTCATAGCCCCCCCATGTCCACCAGAGCAACCAATGCGGATTCAGATTGACATAGCCTACCCATGCCGTGAGTCCCACACCGCTTCAAAAAGGAGCCAGCTAGAAGACACCTATATAGAAGTGAGCAGCTTTTGGGGATCAAAACCCAAGGCGGCCTTTGAATCAGGGCCGTCATATCCACTAAACCGGGAGGTATTCGAATCTTCCATCATCTTCCCTGAATGAACATGGCTAAGTCTCAGAGGGCTCGAAACAAACAAATCCAAGTTGGTGTGGCAAATTGGTGTGCCGTTCTGTGGAGGCACTCAACTATCAAATCTTCATGCCTTGGTACTTTAGATTGCTGAAACTTTGAGCCCCGGGCCCGCCCCCTCACCCCAGGGAAGCAGAACTCCAGAACTCGGCGAATTCGAGGCTGCGACAAAAAAAGGCCCAAGCCTTGAGGCACCGGTTCCCGAGTTTTCTTCCTTCGAATTGGGGGTGCTTTGCGAAACCAAAAGGCCCCAGCCCGTTCGGAAATCGAAAGTCGTGGATCCAAGAACTGCATACCTTGATACCAGACCTGGCGAAATTTTGGGAGGGTTATGCTCAAAGGGCATCAAAAGATCTGGCTGAGGTTCCTGGCACTGCCTATCCTCAAACCTGGAAACTCACCAAAACCAAGCCTGAATCGAAATATATAACCTACACTACACACCAAACAGGAAAATGGCTCGAAAACCCCCCAAACACCCCCAACTCCCCCCCCGCCCCACGGTGTCCATGGCATCCACCCACCCACCCAAGCTGGAAACTTCCCATGGCGCTACGTGGGCGAGTGGGCCCGAAGTTGGGTCTGCCTTATTTTTTGGATGGCACCCAATTGGCCATGGGTCAAAACAAAAATCGTACCCCCAGTGCACATCCCAATCCCCACTAGAATAGGTTCTAAAATGGGTGGCGCACCTATCCCTAAATGGTACCATTGGTTTGGACCCACAGCCATTTGTTTGGTGGTGTGAAAGGGAAGCCAAAAGGAAAGCCAACGTTTTTTCCCCTTACGCCCTAAAAAAAAAAACGTATTGTTTTTGGAACATTTCCCCGCCAAATGCGATGCACGGCTCGCACCCCCGCATTGGCCGCGGTCACACGCCTCTGTGTCGTCCGATTTCTGCCGATGCCAGCCGTCCTGAGCTATTCTGCGGAGTGGAGTCGGCAAGCAAGGCAATAATTCTCAGCTTTGTCGCTCCAACCAAAAAGAATATGTTTGATTCAGGTCCTTATTGGCGCATCATGGTGAACCTCAAAATGTAACATTGTACAACATGATTTCAACAGAGACAACCGAGGTACGTGGGAGGTCCAAGGGAAACAAACGAAAAACCACCCAGTTTGGGGAGTCCCTAATTCTTGGAAACTCACTCCTGTGATGGAATGTGTCAAATTGCAAAGTTTCCTTCCTCCAAAAATTCCCAACACATGGAGTTCCAGTGCATGTCGTGTCCGCATTTAGGGAGAACCTGGCAGGGGAACAGCGGGCGCAACTCTCTCAAAATGGTGGCCCACCTTTTGGTTGGTATTTAAAGGAAAGCCAAAAGGGTATCAATGTATCAACCAGTTTAGGGGGCCACCCTTCTGGGCTCCATATTCTAGCACTGCGGTGGTGCTGGTCTGTTCCAGGCTTGGCCCGCTCGCTTTGCTCGCCCAGTGACCCGTAAGTCAGACAAACCAAACTGTATTGTTTCTGGTGAACAGTAGCAGGGCGCCTGGCACTAAACAATTACGGGGGGCAACAGCTGCACCCTGCTCTTACTGCTCAAGCAGCAAACAGCGAGCCAAAATCACAATATACCCCGAGTTGTGCTGGATACCATTCACTCAGGGTACCCTTGTTAGTGGTTGCTGTGTTTGGAACACAAAAGCAACAAACTCTTCCCCCAGCAAGAGGCAATGGACCTCAACAGAAATCAGTCTTTTTGTGGGCGCCATCAGCCTCCAATAGGTTGTTGGGGCACTCCTGGAGTCCCTACCATTCTCCTTTTGGCTTTTCAAAGATGGCTCATGGTTACCTTGGTTCCCGTGGTTCCCTTGGTTACCTTGGTTATCTTGGTTCCCTATACAAAGAAATGGAATCACGGGGATTCATTTATCCTCAACGTTCAGCGCGGGATTCGTCCATGAGAAGCCTCGGAACGGGACCCCGGCGTCAGCCTCCAATTCGTCCTTCTCTGCGGGCCTGTCGCACTCACACGTGCGAGGGGGGGCGGAGGAGGTCTGTGAATGGACAAAACCCTCTGGTTTGGCTTGGGTTGCGATGTTTGATGAATGAAATGCTTGGTAAGGTCTAATGAAGCTCAGGGATTCAATGTAGGGGCTCCAAATCCTCCCCTCCCCTCCGCCCCCCTTTTCCCTTGTTTCATTGATATGGTTGCTCTGGTATAAAGGTCCCTCCGCACTTGTGTCGACCATATTTCGTCAAAATATGCGGTTCCCATAGGGGACCTGGTTTCGTGTGTCATTTCGTGAGCCCCGTGTTTCCTCCCAATTGGGCCATAGGCTACTGGATAGCTGTTGCTTGTTGCCGAAGCTGATCACCAGGGAACCTGAGGAGGTCCCCTTCAACTCTTCGAGCTTTTGTTGGGCACCCCCGAAAGGCAAGCTTCGACTTCGAGTCCAGCACCGGTCGAATATTCTGTTTGAGGGTACCCTTTTTGGAGTCCCCCGGAAAGAAAAACAACTCCAGTGACAGGTCCCCTGAAAAAAACCAACTGGAGAAACACATCTTCAGCAACCGTAAACAGGCGGCCGTTGTTCACCTTGTGGTAGGATTGCCCACCCGCATTCACCTACGTCATTCGGATGGTGGTCGGGACATGGAAGTTGCCCACCCCTTAGGCTGGTTCGGGGCCCAGAGGAAATCCACCGGCTCCCCCTTCCCCCCTTACCACTCACGCCGAAGCGATGCGCGCAGAAACAAAGGCGCCAAATGCACGGTGGAACCCCCACAACAAAAAACAACCTATTCTGCAAAGAGGATATTCCCTACTTCAAATGGTACTGGTTTCCGTGGCAGTCACTTCTCAAATGGTCTCTATACCTTGCCTGTCTTTGATTTCCAGATGGAGACACTGAACTCAGGTGTTGTTTTGTTGCTTTTTTAAGGGGGGACTCTTGTTGGGCTTGGCGTCAAAGAAACCAAAGGGACACCGCCCATTTCTTTTCGGGGTTCGTCAGCATTCACTCCGATCGAGGCTCAGGCCTGCGCAGTGGCTTCTCGGGCCTGGAAGACAAAAAAACGATGCGGCCGTAAGGCAAAACACTCCCCAAATACGTTTGCGATAAACAGTTTGCGATGCAATCTTCTATGGAACCCTTGTCCTTTTGCAGGAATCCTGCTGAACCTGAGCAATATGAATCGTTTTCCTGAGTGCCATGATCTCAAGCAGCAAGCCCGTCCAAACCTTCTCACGGGGAAGAAGCTTCGGCACCCGACATCGGGCACGTTGACATCGGCATGAACCCCGGCCTCTTCTCGCCCGGCGCATGCCTTCCATTTCAGGGGCGAAAGCATCTGAACGGGGGGTTGGAGTACACTGCAACTGAAAGCAAATTAGGTCGTGGCCATAAAACAATAATGACAGATCATGAGCGTCTTTTCTCAAGCCCTTCTAGAACTCGTGGTTGCTATTTACTGACCTGAGCTCACTGGCTTGAAAGAGCTCAAACGTTTTTGGCCCTGGACTCAAATGATGAAGAAACCTGGCAATCAAAAGTTCCAACGCTTGAACGCTGAAGAGGTATTCTTGGACCAAGGTGGAAACCCCAGCAACTTGCCGTTGACAAGGCTTTGATCGGATGTGCGACACGCGAATCAACCAGTGCGTTCAACATCCAGGAACCCCATCCGTTGTCACAAACTTGAGGACCTGAGCAGGCACGCAGGGCCTCAGGAGATGCCCATGTTGTTTCAGGAACCTCTTTGGTGGGACCCGCCCGCAATCTGCAGGGGAGTAAGTGGTGCAACTTTGAGCTTCGACCCATTTGAAGGGTACTGTTTCAACTGCGGTCCTTCAAGTTTGAGGCTGCAGTCTCGTGTTTCTTGCACACCCTGACCCATTTCCTCATGTGTTTTGTTCTGTGGATTTATGCCATCCGCTCCCTTACAATAGACAGCGGCAACTAAAATATGGCGCTAAATGTCAAAAGGGAGGGAACCACCTCTCCAAAGTGGTTGGAGGACAATCCCCAACTAAAGGATGTCCTATCTCGGCCCTAGTGACCGCTATGAACCTCAAGTTCCCTTGCAGCTTCGTGGTTGCAACCGGGAACCTTTTGGGGCGCCTTTCTCGCACTGCCACTGCCCACGCGCTTTGCGATCTGAAGCGCATGACCACTCGGGGCCCAACTCCGGAATTCCACCGAAAGCCTCGTCCCTAGAACTCTAAAGCATCCCACGCGCCTGGAGAACGGTTAACCTTTGGAACCTCGAATAAATATGGGCCAAATCAAGGAACCAAAAGGTTGATAAGTCGGCTTTGGGCAAGTGAGACACATTTTGCACCAGGATCTCCTTTGTGCGGGTTACCTTTGGGGCTCCATGCCACATACGCCCCCATGGGCCGAATTTGTCCTCTCCCCTCGCCTCGCCGCTGGCACCGCGGCCGCCTGCGGGTCGACAAGTTGAAAGGCTTCTGCGCAGCTTTTTCGCAGGAAACATCTCCTTAGGTCCTCCAGTAGAGAGGTTGGAATAAGGAAACCAACTTTTTGCCTGTAGTCTACTGTAGTAGGGGAATTCTCCCCAAAAAAGGGTAAAAGGGCACTGCTGGGTGACCTAGTCTCTGATCTTAGATTGAGCAACCATCTCATCGCTTGAGGACGACTGGAACCAACGATAGTGCGCAAGCAATATGAGGATCCAAAGACCAGCTATGAAATGAGCCTCTCATCAATGGTGCGCCGCACTTGGACGCCTTGAAAATATCAACTTCCGGGCAACCAAGGAATCTTCTATTGTCCATCGGGACATGCTCCCAAAGTGGTGCTTGTTTTCATTCTTTGATGGCCAGATGGCGTCTTCCGAGGTGCCCTGCCAAAAACAACGCAATTCAGCAGTCATGACCGGTCCCTTTCAACCTGAAGAAACAAAAGACCTCAAAGAACCAGACTCAAGCCAAGCGCAAGTCCGCATCCAATGAGCATAATCACAGGATATCACGGCTAAGGGGGGGCACCACAGCGACGTGACGGCCAAGAGATGCTTCACTTTTGGGTAGGGCGAATCTAGAGAAGTAAAGGCTCAGTTTTTGGACCACTTCTTAAACATAGACCAAAAGGGCAAGCTCGGTGTTGAGCCAGTGAGACAAGTACGAAGCGCATTGACATGTCACAAAATGCCCAGCGACCAAACTCCCAAGCAGAACTACAGCAGAGCTAGTTCTGTCCCCCAAGGAATCATCATCTCAAGGCTTGAGGTGCCTTAGGTTCCATGTGAGTTTGGATTATTTCTTACCCTCCCTCAACTAACTGGCCAGGAGGTAGCTCCAGAAAAGGATTCAAAAGAAAGCACTACCAATTATCTTCCCAACGTGGGTGTGTCTGTGTTTGCAGGTACCCGATTTGCCTTGATTGTTCAGGGAACCAAACCTGGGCTGCCCTCAGATCCCCCGCTAAAAGCGACTAACAAGTAGTGGGCTAAATGAAACTACCACTAAACCCTAAAAGGCTAAACAGCTAAGGGGATGGCTGGGAGCCGTCAAGAAAAGGAAAACCCGCATTTTTGGACAAACGAACCAGCGGGGATACGGAGGGAGCGGGGATATGGGGGGATTCCATGGGCGCCATTTCCCTTTCAAACTTAGTCAAGGTGCATCAAACGGGGGAATCCTGCCGTATCCAACTGGTTCCGCCTGTATCCCTGCTAGTTGTTTTGTTTCCCTGACATTTTGCAGAACCAAAGGTACCGTTTTACCAAAGGAACCAAAGGAAAACCAAAGGAAAACCAAAGGAAAACCAAAGGAACACCAAAGGAAAACCAAAGGAAAACCAAAGGAACCAATGGATTGTTAAGGGAACAAAAGGCACCCCCCGCATTTTGCAGCACCACACGGCATGTGACGTTCTTCAGCTGCTCAGCGCTGGGCGCCCGACGGCCGAAAGGTCCGAAGCGGCTTTCAGCACCTCCCGCGTGCGGTCCTGCGCAAGTTGCGCGCACCATCCGACAGAAGTCGGGGGACAACACACCGGGGGGGGGTGTTTCACAACTGCTCACTTGCCGAGTGGATGGCCCAAAAAAAGTCCAAACTTTATATTTACCACTAAAATGGTCTTCCCAAAAAGTTTAAAGTTCATGAACTCAGGAAGTGAGACTGGGGACACCACAAAAAATGGATAGCTCCCTTCTGGTGTTTCGTCAAAACCACTCCAAATGGGGAATACTCAAAAACAATCCAGCTCCCGAATTGTCCACTTAAAACAACATGACTGTTGGCACTGCTTCGAAAACCTATTAAAAGCCGATCCAGCATTACAAACAGGGTAGCTGCCCTTTCTGAGCCTCTTTTAAAGTGCGCTTTGCTGTAGAACATGGCCATGGGTCAAAATCCAAATCGTACCCCCAGTGAACAAGTGAACATCCCAATCCAATCACTAAAATAGGTTCAAAAATGGGTGGTGAATTCACCCAATCCAACCAAAATGGGTCCCAAAACGGTTTTTTTGACAACCACAGCCATATGGAAGCGTTTCTGAGAAGACCCCAGACTCAGACCCGACCAACCAAAATGGGATCGATCCCAAAACGGATTGGACAACCAGTGAACATCCCCATGCCCACCAAAATACACTAAAATGGGTGCACCCTGGAAGTCCTTGAGCAACATGGCCATGGGTCAAAATCCCAATCCCACCTAAAATAGGCTAAAATGGGTGGTGCACCCACCCCAAAATGGGATCCCATGGGTTTTGACCACGGCATCCCAAGACCCATGGCCCGGGGTCTGTCGCGTCGGTCCCGCACTTTCTGTAAGTAGCTCTGGTGCCACCTCAGGGATTCCACGGGAGCTCTAAGCTCCCAGCCCACCGCTGGCGTGTTTCTCTTGTTTTTTTTTTTTTTGTCGTTGCTGTTTTTATTGTTGGTTGATTTTTGGTTGTTGGTTGTTTTTTTGGTTGTTGTTTTTGTTGGTTGTGTGTTTGCTGTTTTTGTTTGTTGTCTTTTTTTTGTTTGTTTTTGTTATACATATTTTTTCTGGGCATCAGATATCCTGAAGAACATAAAACTGTGTGCAACAGTTGCTCAGAAACAAACATCAGCATGTGAATGCTGTTGCTTCTGAACTTGTTGAAATGTGAGGAACAGTCCATGGCTACTGAAGGTCTGGAAGTTCAAAGAGGACAGGTTTGTCTCAAATGAGGCAACGACTCAAAACAGTGTGTTTTCCTTCTTCCCTTTAAGCATCTTCAAACAAGGCAGCAGAAGGCGGCATCTTCAAACAAGGCATCAGAAGGCGCCACTCGCATCGCAGGTCTTTCAGGGCAGAAAGCACGTCCACCTCGACCCCACGCGAGAGTGACCCCGAGCCGAGTGAGCCCAGGTCTGGCAAAGGGAAGAGTAGACAGATTTCTATGAACCCAACCCTGCCAAAGGCTGCCAGCTTGCTTTTTTCCAAAGCTTCTTCCTTTAAGTTTCAAACGGCTTCCCCTGAACACCGACAAAAGTGGCCCAAATTGCACATAGGGGAAGGAGCTGGTGAGCTCTCTTTGCCCAGCCAAGAATCCAAGGCTATTCTGGGGCCGATTTGGCGAGCTAGCGGTCAGACAGGTGTGTCTGTTTTTGTGGTACCCGCCCCTTTTTTGGTGGTTTTAATCAGAAACCTATGAAAATCCACATTTTTGTTAGGCGTGTTGTCTTTTTTTGGGCGGGGTCAAAAAAAGACACACCCATGCCAGAAGTTCCAAAACGTAGGACAAGGTTATCCCCCTGTTGTAACACGGAAGCGCGGGTCATCCCTAAATCATGCCCTCCCCAATGGTGGACCCGCAAAATGTTTCGTCTGTTCGCATATTCACCATGGTCAAATATGGGCCGTGGGTATTCCCAGAAAATAACTCCTCATGGTCAACAATGTTTACAAGGGGTCTATGACCATCGCCAATCAAGCAGGTCGTTTGACCAAGGCATATTTTGTTTCAATGCACGCACCCATTGAACAAGGCGGTGTTTCTCACAGCGGGCCCCTATGGTTGGTGTCCTTTTGCTCAAATACCCTTGAGGAAACACTGACAAAAATATGCCTGTATATTCCGTTTCTCAAATGGCGGTTCCTATGGATTGAAATGTTAAAAGGGAGTCCGCCATTGGAGAAACACTCACCGGTCCCGATGAAACAATACGGATTTCAGCCGGGCGCCCGGACGTATCCGCCTGGCGGTTCTCCATGTGAGTGGGAAGTTTGCTATAGGCGGTATGTCTGCATAAACGGACTTAGTATACTGATAAACTCACATGGCCATGGGTCAAAATTCCGCACCCCCAGTGAACATCCCAATCCCTGCTAAAATAGACTAAAATGGGTGGTGCAAATGGCACCATTGGTTTTGACCCACGGCCACATCCGGTTTGGCTGCTTTGTTTCAGCCTGCCTGAGCTCCGCCCGTTTCCACCGTCGCGGTGTCACGCCAACCGCGGCTTGGGGCGCTGGATGCTCTCAACGCCATGGCACAGATCACCAGGCGTTTGTCTAGGCAGGTGAAAACTCTTGCAAGTCCTTGCGCAACATGGCCACGGGTCAAAATCCCCATCCCCACTAAAATAGGCTAAAATGGGTGGTGCACCTACCCCAACATGGTACCATTGGTTTTGACCCACAGCCACATAATCTCCAGCATTGATGCGTTCGATAAGGCCTTGAATCTCCTTCTTGCCGTACGCCAAGAAAAAAACAATACAACGCCAGATCCAGATGGTTTCACCACTTCCGCCACTCAGCTCCTTGGCTGCATGGTGCCTCTGCGCGCGTACTTGGACATCTTTTGCCTGTGTCACCAGAAGCTTTTGTGGGAGCTCTGGCTCTCTGTTTCATCTCCCTGGCACTGGATGGCAACTGGACGCATTTGGGACTATGGTTGGATGAACAAGTCCAGTCCATGGGCAATTTGTCAGGCACATGAATGACAGAGTAAATAACTCCACAAAATAAAACGGACTCGCCAAATGTCCCTTGTCCATCAGTGAGAATCAGTAACATTCGCATAGCTGATGGAACTTGACTGGTTGGCCATGACCCCACCAATTCGAGACATGGCGGTTCTCGGATTGGGAAATGATCGTTCGGCCAAATTGCAACAAGGACTACCAACCAGAAAGGGAACTATGTACACTTGGATGAGCTTCAGTAGGTAGTAGGTGAGCTCGTTTACAAAATTCCTGCAGAATGCTCCGCTCCTTCTGAGTTTGTGACCCGCCTTCGCAAATGCCATCTTCCCATATTTGCCCGTGCGCCCCAAATATCTGATACAGAACCCAAACCTTCGGGTTCGAGCCTATGCAAACTTTGCAAAGGGGATACACCCAGGCAAACAAATGCATTGGATGCTCTTGTTTTCTGTTACACTGTTGCAGGGACCGCTGTTTGCCCTTGCTAGGTTCCAGGATCGATTGGGGGCCCTGCCAACGCACCGATCGGGAGTTTACGAGGGGGGTCGCAAGGCTTGTAGCAAAATGGGACCTCTTTTTGGCGCTTTTTGAGAGTACAGTTGGGGGAAGACTGCACAACCTGGGTTAAACTTGTGCACTTTGCCATTTTTAGTTCTGCCCCGAAAGATTCACCCATTATGGTCCTTTGGGCAACTGAGCCCCTTCCAAAGTTCGGTGGTCCGCCATGTAGGTTTCAGTCAGCCTGAGTACCCCACAAACGAGCCGCCCGCAGGCGGATAAGGGAACAGTGGCATGGTGTAAGGTGGCTTGGCCAAAACGAGCCACGCTTTTGACATTTAGGCTCCTCAATGGTCTGGCCGAGGCTTTCCAAGGGCAGCTATCAGGCATCCCGCCCACAAAGACTGGGGTGCTTGTAAGACTGTTCTCCTCCAAAAGCGCCCCTCTGTTGGGTTCCATGTTAGGTGGGAGTCTCCACAAGTGTGAAGTCTAATTCACCCGGTCATTCCTTTGAGAAGCAAAGCAACCCTGTGATAAGTGCGAAACCAGCCTCAGCCCCCAAACCTTAAAACCGGGTGTGTGCCTGACATAGAGAACCTCGTGAATCGCCGGCTTTCCTGTGTCTAACGGTTGTTGTAGTACACCCTGGGATTACACCCTTGGGAGAGGGTTCAAAATGGTCCAACATAACATGGTTTTATCCCGGACATATGCCTCAATGAATTCATTTCCTAGGCGTAACTTTAGGGCGTAATGCAAACACCCTTGGGCTATTGGCCTGGCTTCAATTACCGCCCAACCGGGAAAGGCTCCATGCGCCCATCCCGCCTCCTGCGCTTGGCCATGGCTGTGTGTGGCGTGGCTATGCCGTCTTCCCGGCGCTTCGGCCCCTGGGAGTCGGGAGGCGAAGAATTAAGAAAATATAGACATATATATATATATATGTATATATTAAACAGTATAGACATAACATGTAAACAGTGTGTATATATATATATATGTATATTGTTTATGTAAACGGTATATATGGGGGTTGTGCAAAATAACTTTGCCTGGGGACCCCCCAATTGCCGGCCAATCGCGATCCAATCGGCATCCCACAGATTCCAATCGCGGAGCAATGTTGGTCATCGCCGCTGTGTCTGTTGCGCTTTTCGCTCTCTTATCTCAGGCGCTGGCCTTCCTCCATCCATACCTGGAAACTGGAAGGAAGCGACATAGCTCGGATGGCAGGGCCTCACGGGTGAAACTCATCCAATCGTCCAATCGCGGTCCAAGCGCGGTCCAATCGCGGAATTTGGCGGTGAAACTTCGGCTCGCAGCTTCCAGCGTTTGCCAGTAAGCAGATTTAGAAAGCACAGCCCGGGCCTGCGCAGGTGAAATCAACATTCAACTTTCCAGGAGGAACTTTTGCGCGAGCCCGTGCAGTCAAAATGGGCGAGACGTGCGTCGGCACCACAATCTAAACACCATGCATCGTCTAAATTCACAATAATTGTGTTGCCCTTTCGAGGTGCAATCGCCGGCCTTTCGCGGCTCGAGTTTCCCAATCGCGCGGTTCAACAAGTTGCCACTGTTCATAAGTTTTAGACATGCAATTACGGACGGCCCGAAAAAATATATATATATATATAGAATGTGTGTATATGTAATACTCGTATATGTATTTGTATCCATGGGGGTGGATGCTCCACATTTAGTGCACCTCAAAATGCAAAAGCATTTCAGAATTGAAACAAAGGAGCTAAGATGTTGCGAGCCAATGCCAAGGGGTCTCAGCACAATACAGCCCTTATGTATTGTGTCTGACATGAGAAGGACAGGAAGCATTTTATCTTCAAGTCGTGAGAAACTCCCTAGCATGGTACTAGACAAAACCAGGCAATGGAAGGCAGGCCATCTGCCTAATGGTCATACTTTTCGTGATACCATTTTTTGCATGGATTGCCTTGGTATCATAGAACTTGAATCCAAGACTCCCCACTTTCCACAACCATGGTGTGCTTGGCTTGAGGCAAACCAAGTGATCAACATTCGGTGGGGGCCGGGCGGGGTGGGTGGGTCAAACACAGGCTTCAGCAAGTTTCTGTGTTGGAATGGCTGGCTTAGTTGAGGCAAACAAAGTTCTTTTCTGTTTCACGATTTGTCATCATATCTTCACCTCTGTGTTGCGCCGAAGCCCCTGTCTATCCTCGTGTGCTATGAATGAACAGTTGGGAAACACACCACAAGTGGTTGAATCCCCACCAAATTCCGTCCTCCAACAAGCTCCTCTTTTCCAAAACAAGTCATATCTGCCATATGGGTGTGGGTCAAACAATTGTGCCCAACATGGAACTCTGGCAAAAAACCAAGGACTAAAACCCGCGGGCCCTGGTGGTTTAATTTTGACCCATACCCATATGTTTGGCTTGGCTCGGCGCTTCGGCCTGTCCTTTCGACTCGGAAGCTTCCGTAACGTGACTTGATCGACAACTTTGGCCGCCTCTGTCTGCCTTGGGCTTCGGGATCTCCGGCGCCCTGCATCAAATGTTGGCACATGCGGTTTGATTCGCAGAGGTGCCCGGCCAAAAGGGCATCCTTCAATTTGGTGAAGAACAAATCGCCACTTCATCCAGTTCAGAAGATTGACAACATCCGGAATCAACCAAACTGACTCACTCGAAGGACATGAGCCAGGGGGGAAAAAAACTGCTTGCTTGCCCAAGAGGATGGGACAACTTGTGAGTCCCCTGGTTGTGTAGGAAACTTATGGTGAGTCCATGAAGACTCCTAGCAAATGGACATAGACTGGACAAATGTTGGCCAAACCTCATACCAGGGATTCCAAGAGTGCGAAACAGGAAGAAACAACAAAAAAACGAAAACTCGACTCACCACGACCTGGTGGACAAAACGAAACGTCGATCACATTCTATGAACCTCTCAAGGGCGACGATTGAAGAGTTTTCACCTTGGATTCCAGGCTGATGGCTAACCCGGCAGTTTCCCGCGGGACTGGCATGCTAAAACATGCCTTGAGCTTCAGGGACTGGATACGCTTCCAAGAGGTGCTGGCCATGTGTGGACAAACCAAACCAAATCAAAACAAAAGCAGTACCGAAAAGTAATAATAATAATAATAATAACGAGAGGGCCGGCAGGCAAGAAAGCTGCCAAGGCAAGCAAAGCAAACAAACAAAGAATCCAAGCAAAACAAAGACACAAACAAACACACACACACACACACAGAGGAACCGGTGGACAAACCTGGAACAATCCTTAAACGAATCTGCCTTTTCGCTTGAACAGGCACTCACTCGCCGTTGCAAACAACACGCTGCAGAAAACTTGCCGGTTCTCGAACCGGGACATGAGCACTAACTATACTATAATCTAGGTCCTCCAGTAGAGAGGTTAGAATAAGGGTGCCTGTTTTTGTTTTTTTGCTGTAGTTTGTTTTAGTAGGGGAACCCTCCCCCACAAAAGGGCCTAAAAAGGCCACCTAGCTGGGGGACCTTGAAAATTCACCAACCTAAATCAAAGAATCAGCAAAGGGCCTTCACAACTTGTGAGCTTGACCCGTGAGTTCGCTGTGCACATGGACACCTCATGTGCGGCCGCTTAAAAAAAGTCGACGCTGATTCCACTCGTGGGGATCGCACCAAACCATCGGGAGCAACGGGGGTGGGAGTGCACGGTTGTACAGCCTGTTTGGCACTGCGTCTCAAGCCTGCTCCTCCTGGAGATGGACTTCCCTATAAGACCCCTAGAAAAAGGTGTGGATGTTCCATCCATGGATTATTTTCCGGTTTCGACCTTGTTCAGTACTCATTTGGTACCCTTTTAGTCCCCTGGCAGATTTCTCCTAGCATCCTGTCAGTCCTCTTTTAGTACAGAAGGCATCTTTGAGATGGCCCGAGACGTTCTTCAGATCAATTCAGGTGGGCAAATTACAGCAACTCCCAACAGCAATTCAGCCCCCCCCCCTCCCCGGCGAAAGAAAGCATCCACACACGAGGCGAGCTTGCGTTGGCCATTGGAAGAAGGGCACCCTCTTTGGTGGTGGTTGAAACAAAGGGGGAAATGCCCTCCAACAAAAAGGATACAAGGAAGCAAGCCGATCAGTGTCTGGTGTCTGGGTGACGAGTTGCCCAAATGACCGTCTTCCACTGTGAAGCACGGGCCTGATCTCGGCTGCTGGGGCCGACCTCAGGCATAAAAGTGACCCCACTGCCATCATTAAGAAATGGGAATTGCAAGCACTACCACTGGCAGGCCTTAAAACATCGCAACTGGGAAGGCTTCCTGGTGTGTGACAAAACCAATACCAACCATCAGCTGAGGTTCCGAGATTCCCTTTGGCAGGAGAGCTGTCTTGATTTTCCTGGACTGACTTCAGAAACCCTATCCGCAGCCTACTTGGAGTTCCACGCCCTTTCTGGCGGAAAAGCGAGAAAAAAACTCGCGAATGTCGGCTGCCGACTTGGAGGCCAAGTGATGCCAAAAGCAGAGCTTTTAAACCCCAAGGAGTCCCTCCCCCTTGCTACACAAGGGGTACCTTCCATTTCCATTCTATCCAGGCATCCTTCCTTCCGAAAAACCAAGACCTTCGGGAAACAGATCCGGTTTTTGAAAAGAACGATGGTTGAACAGAATGGAATTGGAATCAAGCCCTAGAACAAAGCCGGTGGCAGTTGGTGGAAAACTGAAAAGGGGACCATCAAGAGTCGTCTGCTTTTGGGCATTGAAAGAAAAGTCAATCAACAGTGGCCGAAAAACACCCGCCAAAACACCGGACATTCAGGACTGCATGTGAGGTTTCCCTGAACCCAAGCTCCATTGGTGACTAGCCAAGGATCCTAAACCTCTTGAAACCGCCGAGGGCGTACTGGCGACCCTTTGGGTCCGTGAGAAACTTGTGTGAGGTCCACCTTTGGGGGCAAACACTCGGCCAAGGGCCCAAGTCATTTGGTTCCTGTACATGAGGTGAGTCATAAGCAAAGCACGGTATTACAATGGTCGACCCAGAACCATGGAAAGAATTAAGAAGGCGTCCGCAGCTATTTATGGTTGGGATGGTCCCTTACTAACCTGCACTTCCCCGGGTTTTGATTGTGACTCAGGCGCACTTTTGGGGGAGCCATCTTAATTTCCAAGTGACTGGATCCAGGTGCAAATGAATTCCATTTGTGCATATGTGTCCACTGCTTGAGGAAGACGCTTGTCTCATTCTCCAAGGGGTGTGGGGGTGAACTACAGAACTTCACTGATCAAGACCCAAACTAAGGCAATCTGAGGCAGCATGGGGCCCGAGGTCGTACAACCCTTTGTACGGTCACAGTTCTATCTGAGCACAACTGAGCAGTGTCCTAAACCCAGTTGCGGCCGACGAGAAATATCAAATCCCTTCCGCGAAGGCTTCCGCGGAGCTTGCGTGGCATGAAAGGTTCCTTCCACAAGAGGATTGAAGAGGAAATCGCTTCCGCGTCGCTTCCGCGGATTGAGAAATGGGATTGAAGTTCGTTTTCGTATCAGCGCGTGAAGGAAAACTACAATTCCTTGCTTTCGTGATTGAATCGTGGCCCTTCCGCGAAGCTTCCGCGAGTACATAAATGAGAAACCCCTTCCGCGAACCTTGCGCGGCGCTTCCGCAACCTGGCAAAAGTCAACATTTTGAAAACGATATTTCCTCCCGAATACTACTTTCAAGTGCAGGGGTTTTAGAACGTCGCTCAACTGGAAGAGACATCGGTCGCGGAGCAACATGTTCAAAAGGGTGGGAGGGTTGTTATGTTTCCTCTAAACTCCGATCTACTAGTCTGATGGTCTAGCCTTAAAACCGCCAAGACAAAGGATGGCAACTAGGTTCTCCAGCAGAGAGGTTAGAATAAGGGTACTTTTTTTGTCTGTAGTTTTTTTAGTAGGGTTTTTTTAGTAGGGGAACCCTCCCCCAAAAAAGGGTAAAAGGGCACCTAGCTGGGGGACCTAGGCAAGATTGTCAGCTTTCAAAGGGTCAACGCCCAACGACCAAGATGGCCTTCGATTCCATCTGAGCACCGCACACGACAGGAATGAAGCGTCCATGCTTCGGTGTACAACTCGGCGAGGCTTCGCCTCAGGCGTGTTCAACCCGCTTAATCAGCAAGTCATAACCGTGATTATTCTAGGGGTAACTTCCTCATTCTTTCCAGGGATCCTTCTTTCTAGAAAACCACCAAATCCCTGGGGAATTGCTGGTTGCTGAAAAGAACTATGGCTGAAAAGAATGGGGAATCAAACCCCTAGAATTATGACTGAGGTCATCCCAATATAACCATGGTCATAAACCTTCTTACGTAGTTGGTTGAACATCCAATGAGCCCAGATAAGAGATAGACAAACAACTGTCCAAGAACCTTCCAGCATTTTTTTTCGAGCAAACCCGACCCAGACTGCTGATGAAAGGAATTCGAGTTGGAATATGTTCAAAGGTATGTTGGATGGTTCTTGGAAACTTTGTGCTTTTGCATCCGCAGGCCTCCCAATGAAAATGAACAAAGTAAAGAAGCGATAGTTGTTTGAACAAATGCACAGAACGTGTCCTCTGAATCCTGGTTAGTTGGTAAACCACTGCGGGAAAACAAACAACTTATGCCTCGAGGGCGTGTCGGGGAGCGGCACGTTTCGGAGGTTCAAGGAGAAAACAACACAAAACCAAACCGATCCACCAAACCAATTCAGGGTTACCAGGGGCTCAACAACTACATGCAGTATTCTCATATATTATGGGTATGGCTCAAAAATCAGACCACCAGGTCTTAGTCCTTGTTTCCATTTACCAGGGCTCCATTTTGGCTACATGCTCACTTGGTTGCTGTTGAACCCTCTGCAAAAGGTGAATCTCTTTTTGTGGGTGTCGTGGAAAACCCCAGCAGAGCTCCCAAAACCCCAGTGGATTTCCCAAAAAGTGAACGTCTGAAAATTTCCAGCCCATAGTCAAGCTCAGCCCTTACTTTTTGGCCCCTAAACGCAGGCCGCAGCGCCAATTGATTTTTCCAGCTGGGGCCATTGCCAGGCTCCACCAGCGAGAAGCGGCCCCCCTGACCTCACGCTGGGCGTGGCATAGACTCGCTTTGCTAGGCACGGCTGCTCCAAAACACCTGGCTGGTCAAAACCGTTTTGGGATCCCATTTTGGTTGGATTGGGTGAATTCACCACCCATTCTAGAACCTATTTTAGTGGTTGGATGGGGATGTTCACTGGAGGTACGATTTGGATTTCACTAAGAAAGGAAATCCTGGTGTTATGACTAGCATGAACTGACCATGATGTCGGTCCTTGACGCGTGTGCTCACTTTAGGTCTTGACATATCATATTTGCCAATAGGCATCCGCTGAAGGGCTAGCTGGTTTTGATGGTTCTTAGCCACACCCTAGGATTTTGTTTTGATGTTTCGAGTTTCGAGGGGTTGAGGCATTTCCCACTCAAAGCCCTCTTAGCTATTGGTTCAACAAGCCCTCTGACCTATTGGCTTGAGTTCATGTGCAAGCTTGGGAACGGGTCCACGAAGTTCCGTCTCGAGGGCGCGCACCAAGTGGGCACTGGGTGGCCCAGCCTTTTTTTTACAGGAGTTGGTAACCCCCCGTGGTGCTTTTGAAACAAGGAAAGCCACATTTGTTGTCTTCTTGGGAAATTACCGGGGAAACCCCACGTTTTGCGTAGTGTTTCTTTGGAAACCACGGGGAAACACCTCGTGGTGTTTTGATTTTTTGTTTGGCGGGGGTTGTCCCCGAAAGAATAGACGCGCCCAGGAATGCCGCTTGCACCTGGTCAAGAACCCGGTATCACCCCCAAAAAATCCCCTTTAAAGATGGACCAACAAAAAGGGGTTACACACAAAAGGGTTTTGACCCACGCATATTTGTGCTTCTCTGGGTTTTGGCCCACACCTGTTTGATCCTACTTGTGCTTTGACCCAGACCTACTGTGGATGGACAAAATCCTGCACCACTTTGAGACAAAGAGAAACCATTACTTGCTGGATTTACAGGGGAATCATCATGCAAAGGTTTCTTCGGTGGTGCAGGAGTCCGTCCATCCACAGTATTTCAGTCTTTCTCGGTCGTTTTCATGTGGGAAAAGCCGAGTTTCTGGCGCCGGTTCCAGGCCGAAAGGCTGTGCCTCCGCATGGCCGGCCGAGAAAAACCCACTCCAGCCAGGGGTGGGTTCAACACACGCACATGTTGCATGCGGTTGACTGGCTATTCCTCAAATGAGCTTTGGGTATGTCTCAAAATGAGCTATGGACCGCAAAATGCGGGTTTAACCCTGTTCAAACCAGGCTTAAGAAAGGGTATCCTCAAGAACCACAAGGCCGATTCTGCTCCAACCATGAAAAACACCGCTCTTGTGGTTTCTCTTGAAGGGACCTGGGTGGTGTCAACACATTTCTCACAAACCCTGTGCTCTGATTGCTGACCCTGACCCAGTTCTTTTGGGAGAGACATTGGAGACCCCTGAAATGACAAATCCCACACCACACTTCCTGGGATTGCACAACAAAAGGAGTAGACTTGTTGGTTGTTATTGAACTTGTGTTTGTTTGTGCTTTCCGTTCAAAGAGTATAAAGTCAAGCGAGTGAGACATGCGTGCGAAGATGTAAGGTCACTTCCCCTGCAAACCTAAGTGCCAAACTGAGGGAGATTCAGTTGCACACCTGATTCAGCCTTAAGGCTTCGGGTGAAAAAAAGGAATCCCCTGAAAGACGGAATCTGGGCAGGTTACTTCAATTCAACCGGAAATGGGGAAGACGCCTGGAAATTATATGCTTTAGGTTCTGGGATGCTTTTGTTATTGTTGTTTTTAGGTGTTAAAATTAGATAAGGGGATTTGAGGGAGTGTTGATTTTGGCTAATTGGTTTGTTTAGCATGTAAACAATTCATTCACCAAGGAGGGAAGTTGCGCCCAAACAATGTTTGGTCCTGGGAGCGGAACATTCACCACACAGCAGGAAGCGCATGTGACTTGGAAGACTACGGATCTGATGAGTCATTGACTCACGATCCCGGACAGACTGCCGGAAGACAGATTTCCCCTTACTTCGGGTGGTGAAGAGGAATCCGAAAAAGCCTTCCTTACCCAGGCGGTTATGCAAAACTGTGTTTTTGATTAGAGGGAAGCCGATATTTGGCCATGGGGCAAATTCCCGTACCCCCAGTGAACATCCCAATCCCCACTAAACTAGACTAAAATGGGTGGTGCACCTACCCGAAAATGAGATCCCATTAGTTTTGACCCACAGCCATTTGGCAAATTCATAGTAACGAGGTCGCCCCCAGCTCGGCAACGCTGGCTCACACTCGAGGTATTTGTTCCCACGGGTTCTTGGCGGCTAGAAATCGGGGAGGGAAGGATTCACCATTGGGTTTCTGACCAAAACCTTGCTTTGGAAAAAAGTGAGCATTTGAATGGGTTGGGTTACAGCACATTCTACAGGAAAACAGCTTATTTTTGCGGTGTTTTCGGGGCCGTTTCCTGTAGATTGTGTCACCAAGCCATTTGAGAGTTGCACCGTGTCTGGAAACTTCTTAACTAAATCCTCCAGTAGAGAGCTTAGAATACGGCTACCAACTTTTTACTGTAGTCTATTTTAGTAGGGGAACCGAATCTCCCAACCAAAAAAGGGGTTAAAAGGGGCACCTAGCCGGGGGACCGAGTGAACCGAAGTTGAGAACGCCACTCCTCCGCCGTTCTTCCCGCCTGAGCCGCGAGAGGATCTCCACATCGCTGCCGGGCGGGCATTCCTGTTGGCCGTGTCACGGAGAAGTCAGGCAGCGCGGGAAGGAGCTTGGATGTTCAACCACGTGGGGTGGGTCACAACCGTGGGGTATAAGGGAACTAAGCCTAGGTAAACCGAGTTGTAACCATGGGTATAACGGGTGTAAGCTACACTGCTGAGAGGTACGTGGAGGTTCAACCGTTGGGTAGGTCATACTCACTTGCCCAAACGACCTGGAACTAGGTTAACACCTTTTGGGGTCATGACTAAAACTGGACCAAAATAGGAAAACCGAAGGTCAAAAGGCTTTGGACAACTGAGCATAACCGTGGGGTATAAGGGAACAAAGCCTAGGTATAACCAGTTGAAACCATGCATGTATAAGCTACACTGCTGAGAGGATTGAACATCCAAGCGTTAGGGTTTCTCCTTTTGGATGCGTCCAGGTTTGAAGGTACCCCGGCACCCAAATGCAAACCGCCGAAGTCTAGCTTCCATTTGGTTAAGGCCCCAGGAAGAAAAGAGAAACATATTTTCAGGAGTGATGAAATTATTTTAAACCCAACAAGGGAGAAAAAAGAAAAACAAGAAAAACAAGAAAAACAAAAAACATAATAACCCAACAAGGGAAAATACCAAAAAACAACATCTTGAGCAAATGGAGGCTAGGGCTCTACTTGAAGACGAAGCCTTGCCACCTTCCGGGTGGCCCTAACCTTGGAGCCCATCTGATGCCGGGCAGCTTGGCACATACGCTTGGTCACCATTGGGTCTGTCGGCAAACAAATCCGAAGTGAGGGTTGTCCGATTGGTGTCCCTGAAAACCACCAAAGAAGGGGAAACTCAAAAAAAGACAGAACCACTTCAAGGAGCCCTCCCCCTTTACGCTGTGAATCTGAATAGGGGACCCTTTGGTGGACATCATTTAGGAGGTTCATGTCCACCAACAGCTTGTGAGGTGGTTCTGTATTAAAATGCATAGCCAAATTCGGCAAACGATTTCTCCGGCTTTGTCTGTTTTGGTGAGCCAGTGGCCAGTCACTCTTAGTACCGAAGACGGACCCAAAAACTTGCCGGATCTCAGCTACCATCCACTAACAACAAAGCCAATCTCCAAAAGGCAAATCATAGTCCAGTGGCAAAGCAAAAAGAACAAGAAATCATGCAAGAGTCTCAGGGATAGAGAACAGCGAGAACGGCTTGTCATACATCCCTCTAAACATCTAAAAGTCAAAGGATATGCCAGGAAGCTACAACAAAACATCGGGGCTCGCTATGCAAAGAACTTTCAACACGAGTAAACACCAAAACAAGTCAACCACAACACTACGCTGCGGAGTTTTCAATCCGGAAAAAACAGGGACAGCTGTCTGTGTGTTTCCTTGTAGAGGCCTTGGCTTTGGAGTCGCAGTTACGCTGAGATAAACCTTGACCCATTTGCGCGGGACAGGATTCAGATCGAACGCTGGAAAGGCACTGCCAGACAAGGTGGAGAGTGCTGTTCATCCAAGGGCCAGTATTTAACACGGCCAACAGCGGAGACAGAATCGCAAGCAAGCTTCCCTCCCACAACTTTGGTTCAACAAAACAAGTCCCTTCGCATGATTGGCTTTTCTACCGCTTTAACTTTATGAGAACCTCTTATACGTCCCCTGGCGAGGGACAACTCCAGGACTGGAAGCCGCCCACTGCCGCAGTCCCAAGAGGGTCCTCCTCTGGGGAGGAG